>JARYZH020000153.1:687500-1044357 GCA_030021035.2 Notholithocarpus densiflorus
GGAAAAACAAAGCCCTACTAGTAGCATAACCACTAGAGGTGACAAACTCTTCCTCTTAGATAGAGAAAAATAGAATACTACAGTAGGGCAGGTGGGGGAGAGCTACTCTACCCTACCCTACCGAGAACCATATTCACACTTCTTTCTATTCTCCTGTTTTCTCCTATTATCTTTCTCTCTTTAATCACATATTTATTTATAAAAGAGTTTCACTTTGAAATTTAAATATGGCTTACCTCACTCATTAATTTAAAAGCAATAATAATAATAATAATAATAATTTAGCAACTTACCCTCCATGCAATTCTCATGTAAAAAAGACAACAAAGACAGGTTAAATTTGGGGGGAGGTGGACTTTATTGGCTTGATCTTGAGGTTAATGGGCTTAATCAATTAAAGTCATGATCCTAGCATAAATTTTTTAAACCATTTTTTAAAATTGTAATTTTGTAAGTTTGTGAAGATTTTTTTAAGGGAAAACACACTTTTAGAAAACCTTTAAATTGTATTTAGGAGTTTTTGGGAAAATTCCTTTGGGGTGTTTTTGAAAACATCTCTTGGAAAAGATTTATTTGATTCTCTTGGAATTTTTGGAAAATATTTTATTAGATTTTTAGTATTTTTGGAAATGGGAATGGATTTCTCAAAGAGAAGTTCCAATGGACTTTTATGAAAAGCATTTCTTGAAAAATTTTATAGACTTTTGGAAAAAGATCTTCTAGGGAAAAAAAAGTTTGACACAGCGAGTTCAATGAGATTTTACACCAAAAATAAAAAGGAAAATATTTGTTTAGAAATGAAATCCCATGAATTTTGAGGAAAAAAAATTATAAGAAAATAATTTTAAAACAAAATCCCTTTTTTTTTTTTTTGGGAATTGTTGTCTTAGAAAAAGTTTTTTTTTTTTTTTTTTTTTTTTTAAAGAAAAAGAAAAGGCTACATAGCTCATTATGAGTCATCTTTATCTTAGGGTCCGTTTGGTTGGGAGGATAGAAAATGGAGAGAGGATGGAAAAGTGGGAGGATAGAAAAGATTTTAGTTTCCCTCATTTGTGTTTGGTTCGGAGGGTGGAAAAGTGAAGAGATGGAAAACTTTTTTGTTTAGTTGAAAATAAAGTTTATATAAATTTACTATCATGTCCCTATTAAATAAAACAAAAAGTAACACATTATATTTTTTAAAAATTGTGTATAAATGGACACTTCAGTAAAAAAAAAATATAAGAAATTAACCCAAAACTTAAAAAAAAAAAAAAAAAAAAGAACAAAAACAAAAACCAACCAAAATTAATGAGGAAATAAACATATGAGCGCCCAAAAAAAAGAAGAAGAAGAAAGCTACACGTCCAGGAAAAAATCAAAGAAAAAAAGAAGAAAAGAAGCCAACATGTCCAGACAAAAGCAAGCAAGCACAAAAAAATAAAAAATAAAAAACCCAAGACGTTAGTACTAGAAAAAATAAAAATAAAAAATAAAAAATAAAAAAAAGGAAGCCAACACCCGTTAGTAACCGAAAGAAAAAATCAAAAGAAAAAAAAAAGCAAAAAAGAAAAAAGAAAAGCCAACACATTGGTACCAGAGAAAGAAAAAATTAAAAAAGAAAAGAGGAATCTAACACATGTTAGTGACAGAAAGAAAAAATCAAAAGAACAAAAAAAGAAAAGAAAAAAGAAGCCAACAGGTGGGAGAATTGGAGATAAATTTTAAGGGTATTTTTGAAAGCTCTTTTCATGAGCTTTCATTTCTCAGTTTTTTTTCTATTTTAGAGAGAAAATATTTTGGTGAGTTCGGAAAGAAAACACCTGAGCCTACCATTTATTTTTCTTCCTCTCCACCTAACAAAACACACTCCAAAAAAAATTTTATTTCTATTTTCTCTTCAAAATTTTTCATCTAGCTAATTTCACCTCCAAACAAACATACCCTTAAAGTTTGGCTCCACGTACTTCACAATTTCATCTACTGTCCTCCAAATCATCCAACAATGACAATCCAAGCTCTACCACCCTCACTGGCCATTGGCTTTATGGCATCTTTTCTCCTCTTTGGGACCGGGTTTCCGTCCATTTCTAGCTTTTTAATTTTTCGGGATATATTTGTCTCATCATGGTCACACAGCTAATGAGACAACTTGTGAGTTGTTAGGTACATTTTCGTCCAAATTTTTAGGACTAAATACATATATATATATATATATATTTTTTTTTTTTTTTTAATGATGGAAGGTTGACAATTGACTTTTTAAATATATTTTTTTAATGATGGAAGGTTTTGACATTTGAAAATAATGTGAATAATAAGTAATAATTGCTTGGTTGAATAGAGTGCGACACAAAAAAAATTTTAAATTCATTATTATTAATGTGATCATTTTTTTTAGTGGCTGAGAGGGATTCGGTTAATATACAAAACAAAATTTTAATATCAACGAGGTAGAATTTTTTTTTTTTTTTTTTTTTTTGGTTTTTGTTTTTACCGGTCAAAGATTCTTTTGTTTTTTTTTTTTTTATAATTAGTTACAAAAATAGGAATGAGTGATTTGAATAATAATTGAGTTACAAAACTCTTGACAATTATTATTGTGATAAATTGTGATTGAAATCATATCATTTTCACATAATAACATTATCATTTGTGTTACTTTTATTACTACCAATCATAATATAGTATTTCAATAATTGTGAAAAAATATAAAATTTTATTGTCTTCCTAATTTTTCTAATATAATTTATTTTTAATGAATTATCTTGATTAAAAAATAGGATCAATAAAATAGAGTTATACCAAAAAATAATTAATAAAAAAAGGTCAAAATCCACTATTGGTTTTGAAGTTTGCCAAGTGAGGTTTTTGGTTTCTTAAATTTCAAGTGAGTACTATTAGTCTTTAAAATTTGAAAAATAAGCGTTATTAGTCTTCTTGTGAACTTTCATTAGTTTCAATGTCTACATGGGTAACAGACAATGATATGACATTTTTAAGTGATATGACAACATTTATAATATTAAAAAAACTAAAACCCTTTTAGACATAAGCAAACCTATGACCAATTTTAATATTGAGAGAGAGAGAGAGAGAGAGAGAGATTTGATTTAGGGAAGACTCATTTAATAACGGGTTAGCAATTAGGTCTTAAAATGAGTCATGGATTTCTTTATGTGTAAAAATGAATTTTAATTATACCATGTCACTTAATAAATGTCATGTCATTAGCTTGTAAGTCATGTTAGCATTGAGAATAATGACAATTAACAAAAGAACCAATAGCTATCATTTCAAAATTTGAGAAACTAAATAGTACTTACTCGACAAACATCATGATTTAATAATGTATTTTGACCAACAAAAATATTGAACTTAATTAGTTTTTTTTTTTTTCTTTTGTTTTTTTAAACTTTTCAGTTTATTTGATCATTTACACCCTTTTAAAACTTTTTTATTCCTAACTATGATTAGATGGATTTTCATCAAATAATTTTTTAGTAAAACACTTGAAAAAAAAAGTCAGTCAAACTAGGGACAAAACAAGGATCTAAACTTAGGGGGAGCCAAAGCCTCAATAAGAAAAACTCTTTATAATCCAAACTAGCATATGCTTAATATTAAGAAAATATCAACAAAAGGGAGAAGAAAAAAAATAACCGTTTTTTAATACGTTTTAACTTAATCATCTAAAAATAAAATTCAACATCTTTTTAAATAATAAAAATTATCTGAAGTGATTTTGCACTAAATTTTGCAACAATCTCCCTTTCAATTTAAAAAATTAAAGTTAAACAATATTTAAATAAATAATTTACAGAGTTTAATCCTATTTGAGTTATAATGTTAATTCAATTGCAATTCGAATAGTTTCTTAACTTGTAAAGATACAAGACTTTATCCTACATAAAAACTAATGTTTCCAATATTTCATTGCATTACTTATTTGATTCATTTTAGATGTTTCATCATTCCCATCCCATGTCTTGCAATCATATTGAGTCAATTTTTTTAATAAAAAAATTGTATATATATATATATATATAGTAAAATCATCAACTTAGCTTGTAATTTGTATTAAAGCTAACTTAGCACTCAAAAAAAAAAAAAAAAAAAATAGCGTGGTCCTCGTGGATGTGTGAAAAAAAAGTGAGAAGCAACCAACACAGCAATGCATAAATGCTGCAAACATTGTAGTTTTAGTTTTCCTGTTGGGTTTTGTGTGCATATGGTTCCACTTTAAGGAGCCAAAACACACTTTTTTTACTGAAAATTTAAACTGCGTGTTTGGTAATGTATTGCAAACGCTCTTAGTAAAAAAGTCACTTTTCCAAATATGAAGGAGACCCACAAGATCGTGTAGTAGCTAGGGAGTTGCAATTGCAAAAAGCCACAAGCTCGTTTGTAATATTACCACAGGAAAGGTTTAACCAATTGCCCACTGCCGATTTTAACCCCTTTGTTTAAAGGATAGATTACACGGTGCAGCCCCAGAACCAGAGCAAATCTACGGAGCTCCCTTTGCAGCTCCTAAAGTCTTCTTCTTTGGGATTCTTGCATTTTTATTTTTTTGTTCTCTTTCTTCTTCTTCTTCTTGTAGAAGAGATATGTTGGTATGTAAAGGGAAGAATAGATATATTTGCTGGGGAATTGGGAAGAAATGGGTGGATGAGAAAAAATGAGTAGAAAGAAAAATAAAAGGTGGGTTAAGTGGTATATGTCATATGTGTCACATCATGTAAGGAGATTTATAAAAATAAAAATTACAATTGTGTTAGTACACAACAAATTATCACAATATTTTTTACAACAATTGAGGTGTCAAATATTTCATATGTCAAAAGAAAATTTAATAAATTAATAAAATATTAGACTAGAATTGATCACAATTAAAAATAAAGAGCATTGTGAAAATATTGTGACATTTTATTGTCTCTCTAATTTTTTTTTAAATTAGTGCTATTCCTCTTTAGAAAAAAATAGTGCTACTCACACAATATATATTTTCTTAACAATTTCATAAAAAAGTTTTCAAAACAAGTTGTTATTGGTTCTCATCTGGACCTACTACTGATATTATTATCATTTTATCTACCATTAAAAATTTGTCATATAGATTGTATTGTGAAGTTTTTGTGAAAATGTTGTATGCATAACTTTCATGAAGGGAAAAAATAATTTGAAAAAAGTCATTACTATCAATAATAATGAGTATAATAATTAAAAAAGAAAAATATAAGTCTCAATAAAAACTTATTGCAAAGATTTATAAAACCAAAATTATTAAGTTTAAAAATAACGATGGTGCATTCCACTCTAAGAAAATTTAGAAGAGTCAATTACTAGTGATAAATCATTAATAATAATAATAATAATAATAATAATAATAATAATAATAATAATTACACATGATATTAGCTTACATCTTGTTTAAACCATACATGCATTTTTAAAATATGTAATGATGGACACATAACGCAAAATTGGAGTTAAATTGAAATCCAATTTAGAATCTAATTGGATTTGAACTCTTTAAAATTAGATTAGACATGTGGCGCAAAATTGAGAATCCAATTGCAATCTAATTAGATTTGCTCTAAGTTTTGACTATTAATATATTTATATATATATATATATATTTCTTATCATTTTTGGTAATTTACAACTTAAATTACCACTTTTATAAGTATTAACCGAATACTCAGCTTTTTCAAAAACTACTTTTTGACAACTTTACCAATCGCTTAACTTTTTTAGAAAGCCAAATTTCATCCCATAATTTTTAAAATCGCCATTTTTTCAAAAAACATAATTAAAAATAAATAAATAAAAAACTAAACCAAACTCACCATTTGTCATTTTCATGGCAAGCTTGTAACTTCTTGAGAGGAGGGGACTAAAAATAATTATTTTAAGCTGAATATATTCATTATATGTATGTACTATTGCTATCTTTTTTCAAAAAATTCTGGGCCCTCAGTCCCTTTTATGTCCGAGTCAAACCATACATCATTAGAGAGTTGGGACTTGGGACTGCCTTAATAAGAGCATTTACATCCGATTTTAAAAAAAAAAAATTTCATTTTATCATTTCAAAAGTTATTTTATTAATTATACCATACTATTTTACAACACACTTAACATTCTAACTTTTATTTTTCTATTCAATTCATTAAAATAATATATCTACACATTATAAGAGAGATTCAGAAGAGAGAGAGTGAATAAAATAATATTTTTTATTTTAACAATCTTAATACAGTAGTTTCTAAATTTAAAAGGACACTATGAGTCCGTTTGGATTGAACTTATTTTTGCTGAAACTGAAAACTAAAAACACTGTAGCAAAATAATTTTTAAATGTGTGAATAGTGTCGTGGGACCCATTTTTAATATTTTTAAATGCGTAAACAGTACTGCTACAGTGTGTAAACAATGATTTTTGTCTCTGCACAGTAAATTCATGTGATTTTACTGTTCATGCGCTGAAAAAAAAAAAAAAAAAATGCTGAACGCAAACACGCAAAATGCGCAATCCAAACGGGTATTATATATAGCAAAATTGTATAAAAATTTGAGAATCCAAATCCGGATAAAGCTTGCATTTTAGTGTTCATATTGTAAAATACAACTTTTTGGATGGCGTGATCCCTCCCTGGCTCTGTGTGTAAATCCGTATTTAGTATTTTGAATGAGAATATATATTTTCATAAAAGAAAAGCGATAACCCACCACCACAGAATTCCGTATACAAATTGTGCACTTCATGTTCATATTTATCACTCTCTCAACACAACTTAAAACACAGCTCAAAGTTATCACCTGTGTTAGCTAGCAGAAATGGAGAAGGAAACGAATAATGCCTACAAAGCTCATTGTTTGGTGTTATCCTATCCAACCCAAGGCCACCTTAATCCTATGCTCGAGTTCTCCAAGCGTTTGGAGCACAAAGGAGTCAAAGTTACTCTAGTTACCACACGCTCCATGTCCAAAACCATTCACAAAGAAGCCAGCTCCATTGCCCTAGAGACCATCTCTGATGGCTTTGATGAAGGTGGGATTGCTCATGCAGAGAGCATCCAGGCCTATTTGGAGCGATTTTGGCAAGTGGGGTCACAAACTCTGGTTGAGCTCCTTGAGAAGCTTTCTAGTTCTAGTTCAGGCAACCCTGTTGATTGTATTGTTTATGATGCTTTCTTGCCTTGGGCTCTCGACGTAGCCAAAAAGTTTGGCTTAGTTGGTGCTGTTTTTTTCACTCAATCTTGTGCTGTTGATAATATATACTACCATGTCCATAAGGGGTTGCTCAAACTCCCTCTTTCAGAGCCAGAAATTTTGCTTCCAGGGTTGCCACCACTTCAACCTCAGGACATGCCATCTTTAATTTATGATTTAAACACCTATCCAGCTTTCTTTGATATGCTTGTGAGCCAATTTTCCAATGTTGATAAAGCTGATTGGGTCCTTTGCAACACGTTATATGAGCTGGAGCCAGAGGTAATTAAGCAAATAAACTGAGGCTGTATACTGTTACTTTCCTGTTTCCTTTTCTTTTTTGATTGATTTTTTATTTGAATTAAATAAAAATTTTATGCTTAATTGGTATGATAAAATTGTTTGTAGGTAGTGGATTGGATGACAGAGATATGGCCATTGAGAACTATAGGACCAACCATACCATCTATGTACTTAGACAAGCGGATTGAAGATGACAAAGAATATGGTTTCTGCATCTTCGAACCAAACAGCGATGCTTGCATGAAATGGCTAAATGATCATGCAAAAGGATCTGTTATTTATGTATCTTTCGGGAGTTTGGCCGCTCTTAATGCTGAGCAAATCGAAGAACTAGCTTGGGGTTTGAGAATGAGCAACAGCTACTTCTTGTGGGTGGTAAGAGCATCTGAAGAGGCAAAGCTCCCCAAAAACTTTGTGGAAGAGACTTCAGAGAAAGGACTTGTGGTTCATTGGTGTCCCCAGCTCGAGGTATTAACACATGAGGCAGTGGGATGCTTTGTGACACATTGTGGATGGAACTCTACTTTGGAAGCTCTTAGCTTGGGTGTTCCAATGGTTGCAGTGCCACAATGGACAGATCAACCAACAAATGCAAAGTATATTATGGATGTTTGGAAGATGGGACTTAAAGCTCCGGCCGATGAGAAAGGGTTAGTCAAGAGAGAAGCAATAGAAAATTGCATAAGGGAAATAATGGAAGGGGAGAGAGGGAAAGAGATTGTGAAAAATGCATACAAATGGAAGGCATTGGCCAAAGAAGCTGTTGAGCAAGGTGGAAGTTCTGATAAAAACATTGAAGAGTTTGTAACTAAGTTGGTTCACAAGACCTAGCTAACTTAGTAGCTAAGAGCTTCAGGTGCATTAATTAGTTGCAGTTGTTTCTTCATGAATTGGGGCACTCTGAATGGAAATGCAATAAGGGTTACACACGATGTGTAACAGATCGACTTTTTCCATGTAATAATTTTGGCTTCTCAGTTTGGAACTGTGTAAACCATAAAAATCTATCGTTGGTTGCTTGGTTTTTTCAATTTTTGCATTTCATAAATAAATAAATATAATTAATGTTGACTTTATAAATCCATGTGCATCTGATCTTCGGAGGTGATATTACAATTTACATGTACATTCACTTTATATGAAAGGGTTGCGGTAGATATATCGGATATATAATAAATTTTTTTAATATTTTACTGATTATGGGTAAAAGAGTACAATGATATCAGACAGTCAGAACTCAATTATTAAATTATATATCATGTTTATTCAAAATAAAAATTATATATCATGTTCTTGCTAACTGACAGCTCTTCTAGTCCTAACTCCTGAGGACCACACAGAAAGAGGAATCGTATGTGTTCAAAATGTGTCCATCGTGTACCAGCCTTACGCACTTTAGTTTTGTGGGTCAAAGTTATTTAATAGTCTTGTCCTATAATCCCATAAACGTGTAATCCGTGCAATCCAATGTTATCCACAATTAATCATTTTTTTAATAATAAAACACAATTAAGAATTAATCATCAACTTATATAAAACACAAAACTTCACATTACAAAAGGTCGTGGCACACATCATTTAGGGTGCACTTTACCACTAGGTTTTTTCAAATGTTGCATTTCAGAAATAAATAAATAAAATTAACGTTGGCTTTACAAATCCATGTCCATCTGATTTTGGAGGGTGATCGATATTACATGTATCCAACCGTATGAGAGGGTTGATAGATGTATAAATTTTCTACTGATTTTGGGTAAAAGAGAAAAATGATATTAGTCAGACATTCATAATTCAATATAGGGGTTGTTGAGGGATTTTTTCAACCTAACACACTATGGCATGTTAAAAAAATTCAATCCAACACATCACAAGGGTCCAACCCAACTCACGTGGATCAATTGAATCAGGTTAAACCAATAGGTTGGATAATTTTCTTAATTATTATTATTAAATTGAGTATTAGAACACCACCACCACAAATATGTGAAAATTTATAACCAAATATTCCTGAGTATAACACCAAACCAGTACAAACTATACGAAGAGAATTTAGGGTTTTTGTTTTATTTAGGAAGATGGGCAAAAGAAGTAAATTAAAAATTATATACTATGTTTTTCTTATCTATGAATTTCAATAAAAAAAAATATATCAAAAACTTAGGCTCATAATTTTGATGTTGCAAAATTTAATATGAAATGGGCTTTTATATATATATATATATATTAATTGGATGTGAATTTTGACAAATGCACTGTTAGATTACATTATCTTTGTATATTCTATTTACTTGCAAAATTTCAAGGTGTTCAAAGATTAATAGTCATGCCATCAATCAAAAGTTTAAATTCAAGTTTTTGTAATTTAAAATAATGCATAAAAGATGACTTTATGGATTGAATGGTAAATAACATCTAATTGACATGAATGTTAAGAATATATAAAACATGTAATTCAACGTTGGGATTTTTAAAATATGAATTTTATAACAAGTTATTGGGTGGTATAATTTTATTTAGAGTTACACTATATGTATCTTAAACCTAACTCTATACGCTATACGTGTGTGTTTATATAATATCAACTCCCCACTAACTCTCACTGTTGTTACAAAATATTTATATTGCCCTATCCAATTTATATATCTAATTGATTTGGTCATACTTTTGACTATTTTGAAATTTTTGTTATTATCGCTGTCTGTTTCCAAATATATTATATGCTAAAGTTATTTGTCCTAAGAGCTTCCACCATATCCTACGGCTACTCTGATTTATTTTGTTGATTTCATTCAGCTTACTTTAGGCTAAAATGTAAAACTCACTTTCTAAGTTTCACATTTTTTTATTTTAATTTTCTAAGTTTAGATTTTATCATTTCAGTCCTTTAAGTTTCGTTCATTCTCAATTGAACCATCCGTTAGTGTTTTGTTAGTTGATACCATCCACTTACCAAAACGATGCCGTTTTGGATGTTATTATTCTTATTTTTTAATTTCTTAATTTCAAAAAAACTGAAAAACTTTAATTATAAATAAATAAATAAATAAAACTTAATTACCCATGGGAACAACGTCGTTACCCAGGGATTAATCGGCTTCCTTATTCTCAGATATCGGGCTGCTATCGGTGGGGGTGGGGATTATTTCGTCACCGGAGCTGCCAGGTTCGTCGTAAATTATGTCTGCTCCGCACTCAAGCGGCGCGGAGACGGTGTGGTGGGTATAGACAATTTCAATGAGTTCTATGACCCAACGTTGAAGCGAGCAAGGCAAGCGCTTTTGGAGTATTCCGGAGTTTTCATTGTAGAAGGAGATATCAATGATATGACGCTTTTGAAGAAGCTTTTTGAGCTTGTGACTTTTACCCATGTATTGCATTTGGCAACTCAAGCTGGAGTGAGGTATGCTATGGAAAATCCTCTATCTTATGTGCATAGTAATCTTGCTAGTTTTGTTAGCTTGTTAGAAGTTTGTAAATCTGTGAATCCATAACCTACAATTTTGTGGGCTTCATCTAGTTCGGTTTATGGGCTTAATACTAAGTTACCCTTTTAGGAAAAAGATCGAACAAACCATCTAATCGGAGAATAAGGAAGCTGATTAATCCCCCGGGTAACGACGTCGTTCCCTTGGATAATTTAGCTTCTGTTTTTTTTTTTTTTTTTTTTTTTTTTTTTTTTTTTCTTTTTTAATTAATTTTTTTTAGTTTTTTTTTAAATTAAGAAATAAAATAATAATAATAATAATAACATCCAAAACGGCGTGTTTTGATAAGTGGATGACATCAACTAACAGAACACTAACGGAAGACTCAATTGAGAATGAATGAAATTTAGAAGACTGAAATGACAAAATTCAAACTTAGAGTACTGAAATGAAAAAATATAAAACTTAGAAAGTGAATTTTATATTTTAGCCATTATTTTATTTGAATGTGGAGGTGCGATAACTGACCCTTTTGGGTCTCTTTTGATTACTCTGCAATGCGACGCAACCCCTCTTTTTTTAATAAACGATTCCTTAAAAATCGAGTGGAAGTGCACCTAGTACAGTTTCTTAATCATTTCTAACATATCATAGCCATAGGTGCTTTCTGACAACAACATATTGCAACGATTAAACAACCAGTCAAACAGGGCTCTACCAAATTTGGCCACTCGGTGACTTTTAGGTTCTAATTAGTGAGCATTGTTAGTAAAATAGTGATCCACACTCATGTATTCTTCTCACTTGGGTTCCACACTTCCACCATAACACAAATGCTAGAAAGGTTTGTTAAAAATTCAGTGAATTTTCTGTGGCTACAGACTTACTTTTATTAATTTCCTTGTTTGTTTCAATTTGAATCATTAAAACAAACTTCCACCCTTCAAAGTATTTATAGTCCCTAAAAATAGCAATCCAACAAACCAAAAAAATTTTACAGCCCTCATGAAATTTGAAATTGAGATACATGAGTATTGGTACTGAATGTGACATTCAAAATTTCTAGTTCATTGGATGATCTAAACTATGGATTTAACTTTTTTTCGAATTGGCTCCTTTTTCTTATGCTCACGCATCATTGAATAACAATCTTCTTTTTCTCATTTGGTCTTATTCTTTGCCATTTTGAATAGTAGTTTTTTTTTTGAAAGAATTTCAACATATGGCTTCCGCTCCTGATAATAATATTAAAATGTTAGGTTTAATTGTCTAAATTACAATATCTTCTTAAATAATGCGCTTACATAATTAAATGTTCAATATAAGCCCCTTTATTTTGGTCCAGGTCTGACAGAATTGTGCCCAACCAGACTTCTTAAGCCCACCCCTATGGCCTTGGGCTGAGTTATTTATTATGACTATGATGGATTTGGTTAGATTGACAAAACCCCAAACCCAACCTCCAACAGCATGTGCCCAGCCCGCTTCCTCTACTTTTCCCTCAATTTACAAGT
This sequence comes from Notholithocarpus densiflorus, assembly GCA_030021035.2. Lineage (NCBI taxonomy): Eukaryota > Viridiplantae > Streptophyta > Magnoliopsida > Fagales > Fagaceae > Notholithocarpus > Notholithocarpus densiflorus. Next base: position 699,940 of record JARYZH020000153.1, read on the forward strand.
TATTTTCTATTCTTTAACATAACACCAACTCACAAACTCCAAACCTCACATCACCATATATATATATATATATTTTTTTTTTTTTTTATATATTTCCAGATAGGTAATAAGTGTACTTATAATGGTCAAAAGTATTAAAAGCATCAAGTTCATGATGATGAACACGAAGGAACAAAGGAGGTTAAAGGACACAAACCAAAAGGCTAGTCTAAGATAAATAAGGCCGTAAACGAACCAAGCCGTTCATAAACAATTTGGACTCAGCTCGATAAAAAGCTCATTCATGTTCATTTGTTTATAAATAAGTCAAGTTTGAGTATTAGTTTTAGGCTTATTTAATAAACAAATCATGCCCAAGCAAAAAAAAAAATTGTTCGTGAACAAGCTTGTGAATAATATGGCTCAATACAAAACAAGCCGAGCTTAGGCTCATTTATATCTTGATAAAAAGCTTGATATATGTTTACTAAATAAACTCATTATAATGACATTACGCATATCTTAATAATAGCATAGTCCACATGAGACCACTTACCACCACCTATTAATTTTTCTTTTTGTTGGAGTGGGTGTGTTTCAAATACTAAGCCTTTGCTTTGTGTCCCACATTGGTTAGGAGTGAACCAAGTTATAGGTTTATAAGCCATTATCCTCCTTAAGTGATAACTTGAAATAATGGGCTAGGTGTTGGTCTTGGGTTTGGGCTTGGGATTTGTCTTTTTCCCTTTCTTTCTTTCTAACCCATTCTCTATTTAGCCCGTTGGGCATTAGCTAAGTAGCCCATTGGGGGCATTCAATGTGCTGCCTGTTGGGCATGCATAGTGATCGTTGGAGTCCATCAATCACCCCATGTGTCCTTTTCTTCTTCGGCTTATAAAACCCTTATTCCACTATTCTTTTCTTTAGTTTTTTCCCAGCTCTCACTGCTGCCTCTCTCCCTCTATTCTGCTCTATTTTTTCTGCTTATCTCCACAAAAATTTTAGCTTAATTTTCTGGTTTTAAGGAAAGACAAATAAAGTTGTTCTTAGTTCTTCTTGTTTGAGTGTGTGTTCAACTTGAAGAAATCACTATAGTATAATCCTAGGGGGTTATTCGGCCAAGAGAGCCATTCGCACCGAGTTCTACTTCGGGTGACACAAATCAACTTTTAAGGACAATGCATTTTGCATGATTCTATAGTTTGTGAGATCTTTCTAACTCTATCTATTTATTTTTGTCATTGCTAATTTTTTAGGGTTTATATTGTTGAATAAAAAATTGTTTAGTTTGCCATATTTTCCAACACTTCTTTCCTCTAATTTTTTTTAACACTCCCTCTAAACTAACCATGGAACACTTTTAGACATAAGTTACATATTTTTTTTAACCCAAGTGGGCCCACGTATGGCTATTCTCCCACCCACAATCTTTGTAAATTTATGAAATACATAGTAAGTCTTTCTCATTCAGTTACAAATGTAAGTCTTTCTAGACTTCTAGTCTTTGCCTAACTTCACAATCTAATTCTATCAAAACTAAGATTCTTATTTGTCACCCTTAATGTCGCTGTCCAATGTCTATCTTCTGAAACCTAAAACTATATGCTACCTTGAGAAAACCGAAACTTCTTTGAGAAGCCTTAACCTCTCTCTTTTACCGTTAGTTTTTCCCCCAATTTTTCACAAAGAAGAATACAGCTCTCTCTCTCTCTCTCTCTCTCTCTCTCTCTCTCTCTCGCAATCAAAAAATTCCACCAAATCTTCCTTAGATCTCTTTGCAATCTCATCTATTGGTGAACGAGTCCTAGATTTGGATGAGTTTGATGCTAGCGAAGAGGATTTAGAGTCTATGTTCACTGAATCACCATGTAATCTAAGGTTTCTAGTGGGTGTGCAAAGAGCTCTAGCAACGGCTCTACATCCGACGTTGTATTTGGCATCTACCATCTTCACTCTTTACCTCCAAGACATTCACAGTCTTCACTTACCGTAGGTTTCCATGTTTGGAAAATTTTTATATACTTTTATAGTTGTTTTACACTGTAGTTTGTTTGATGTCGCAAAACCATCCTGATTTCCAAGTTATGGTTGTTTATGAAATTTCTATATAACTTAGAGAAATCTTGTTGGTTGTATTTGTTTGATAATAACTTAGCATTGTAATTAGTTGATTGTGGTTGTGGGAGTTTGGTATATAGTTTGGAATGAGGCTGTGCTTTTCTTTTCTTTTCTTTTCTTAAGGTGCAGAGTCCTTTATGGCTAGCTACTGAAAATATTATAGTTTCTTTGTAATTAGCTTTGTTTTTTGCTTTGTGTTTTTGGATATTAAATTTGATTTCTTGTTTATTCATATATGTAAGGTTGAATTTAATCAACCATTCTGTTGGCTTTATTCCGTGCCAATTTGCTTGTAATTCAGCACTTAGAAACCCTGTATTTAAGTGGGAATCATGTAAGGGTAGTGTGTGAGAAAGTATGAAGAAATGCTCAAGATTGTGCACTGAAGCAGGGACTCGCGACTGGATCTCGCGGGTGGCTCACAACTGGCAAGCCGCTAGATGATGCACACGAATGAAGCATGCAGGGGAGCTGAAGAGTCACGCCAGCTGTTTCACTACAGGACAAAAGTCCCAAGCTGGCCAAGAAGTTATCTCGCGGCTTGAACTCGCGACTCAGTCAAGTCACGAGGCCAAGTCGCCAAGACACCCTGTTTGGAAAAAACTGACTCTTCGCATTCCAACACACCCTACTATATATAGACCTTTATACCCACGAAATGTAGAGAGCTTCCATAGAGAATTTTAAGAGAAAAACTCTAGAGAAAAACAAGATTGACTCATCCACAATCTTTACATAGAGACTCTTCAAATTCTTCTACTCTCACCCTCTCCATTGTTACATCCTTGAAGGTTCTTAGCCAAATCCTTTTCTCACCATACCCACATCTATGAGAAGGCTTTTTGGTGCTTTGGGAAGCAGTTAGGAAGGAACCAATGGTTATTGGTTGATGCTATGGGTTATAGCGGAATCCGGTAAGCTAAAGAAGAAATAGGTTCGGCGTAACCTCGTTAAAGTAGGAGCTTGGAGGGCTTAGGTACACTAGGTAGATTAGGCTTGGAGGGTCTTCTGCTGTTCATGTATCCCAACTATATTCTTTAGTGGATTATTTACCGTTTGGAGGGCGGCAGAGAGGTTTTACGCCGAGAGCTTCAGTTTCCTCTTCGATAACACATCGTTGTGTTGCCTTTGTGTTTGCATCTCTCTTCCCTTAATCTTTGCCATTTAATTTTTGATGTGGATGTGATTTTATTTGATTTAGATTGTTTATCAATTCTGTTATATGCTTATGTTCATATTCCGCACATTAATTGTTTGATAATAAGCTTGAATTGATAATTTGGAAATTGGGGGTCTAAACGTTCAAAGTGTTTTACACACTAATTGAACATTCAATATATGTTTTGGAATGTTAATTTATTTAGATTTGTAAAGATTATAGTTGCATAGATGACAAATGTAGATGTAAAAGTTGTATTTTGAACAATTACTCAAGCTATAGACAATGAATGATGAATGGATGGATTTAATTATGTAAAGTTGTAATTTGAACAATTTCTAATCACATGTGGAATTAGAAGCACAATAAAATGAGTATATTTTTATTTTTTTGTTTACTTGATTTTTGGAGATATAAGAATTTGATAATACAATTTTTTGGATCCCAAGCTAAAAAGCTTGATTTGAGTTTGAGTTTGAGCTTGATATTAATCTCGAGTTTGGCTTGACTAACTAATCAAGTCAAGCTGAGCCAAGCTCAAGCTTTTTGACATTCTCACAAGCTCGAGTTTAAACATTGTTTTTAGGCTTGTCTCGAGCTCAAGCCAAGCTTGAGCATTTGATTTTTACTGACAAGCCAAGCTCAAACACACACTACTTGGCAAAGTTTGGCTCGTTTACAGCCCTATTTGCATCAATATTTCTTGAGAGCTTGTATGAAACTCGATTGTAAATGTTACAAGGGATTCTGCAGAATTTACGAATTTGACAGTTTTTTGGACAAAATTTGTTCCACTTCAAATGAAAACGTTTGTGAATATTGAAAACAGTTTATGGAGTTATACCTTCTCACCCATGATCTATAAATGATTCTAACTCTAACTTTCAATGTCTTCTCTTTCAAAACTTTCTTAGAAACAAAAAAAAAAAATCCTTTGGGACTGCACCAAAATTGCTATTTTTAGAACCTAATAATAAACTTAGTTGTATTATGGGGATAAATTTATAGTAACCTTTAAGCAACTTGTGTGTGGGTTCTTACATTGTCAAAGGAAAGCATTTCATTGTGGCTCTAAATTATCAAATGTTTTGTTTGATTATTGAATTACTATATTTTTTTAATTATATTTTTCAGTACAGAAAACGAGATGTTTTGTCCCAATTTTTTTAATGTAAAAAGCGTTAATTCCTCTTCAGTAGAGGTAGAGTGACAAAAAAAGTGGCAAACAAATGAAAAAACAAAATTTAGAGAATCTTGGACATACAAGAGTTGTATATAAGACATACGAGAGTATCAAGTGTTTTTGTATCAAAATAAATATAAAGTTGTACAAAACTCGAATGTATGAGTGTTGTACGAGATTATGCAGAATTTATGAATTTGACAGTTTTTGGGCCAAAAGTTGTACAACTTGAAATGAAAACTATTATGAATATTGAAAATAGTTTTTGGATGGTTGTAAAACTATACCCATGATATATAAATGATTGTAACTCTCACTTTGAATATCTTTTTCATTCAAAATATTCTAAGAAAAACTAAAACTCCTTAGGGCCTTCTAAAAAATTGATATTTTTAGAACGTAATAAACTTGGTTGTATCCTGGGATAAATTTGTAGTACCTTTTATCAACTCTTGTATGGGTGCATATATTGTCTAAGGATTTCGTTGCGGCTCTAATTTCTAAAACATTTTGTTTGATTATTGGATCACTATATTATTTTCATTATGTTTTTCGGTAGTGAAAAAGTGATGTCTAATCCAAATTTCTTTTAATGTGAGAAATGTTAAATCCTCTTTAGTAGAGCTAAAGTGAAAAAATAAAATTTAGAGAATCTCTTACATACTAGACTTGTATGTAAGACCTATGAGATTTTCAAGTTTCTCTTGCATCAAAATGTCCTGAGAGTTTGTACGAAACCCAAATGTACAACTGTTGCACAAGATTGTGCAAAATTTACGAATTCAACAATTTTTGGGACAAAATTTGTTCCACTTGAAAAGAAAATGTTTGTGAATATTGGAAATAGTTTTGGGACGGTTATAACTCTTTACCCATGATATATAAATGATCCTAACTCTCACTTTCAGTACTTCTTTCAAAACTATCTAAGAAACACTAAAAATCCCTTGGGACATCTCTAAAATTGTTGTATTTAGAACGTAATAAACTTGGTTGTATTTGTGAGATAGATGGGTAGTAAGATTTTAGCAACTCTTGTGTGAGTGCATATATTGGCTAAGTATATCGTTTCGTTGTGGCTCCAAATTGAAAAATGTTTCGTTTGATTATTAAATCACTATATTTATTTATTATATTTTTTCACAGTGAAAATTTGGTGTGATGTCCCTTTTATTTTTTTTAATGTGAGAATTGTTACTTCCTCTTTAGTAGAACTAAAGTGAATGAAACTGTGGCAATGAAATGGAAAAAAAAAATGTTTAGAGAATCTCGAACGTACGAGAGATGTATGTAAAAAGTTCGAGATTTTTAAGTTTATTTTGCATCAAAATTTCCTAGGAGTTTGTACAAAACCCGAATGTACGATTGTTGCACAAGATTATGTAAAATTTAAGAATTTGATAGTTTTTGGGACAAAATTTGTTTCCCTTGAAATGAAAACATTTGTGAATATTGGAAACAATTTTTGGACAATCATAACTCTTGACCTGTGATATATAAATGATTCTAACTCTCACTTTTAGTACTTCTTTCAAAACTTTCTAAGAAACACTAAAAATCATCTGGGACTTCCCCAAATTTGTTGTATTTAGAGCGCAAAAACTTGGTTGTATCCTAGGTATAAATTTGAAGTAACATTTTAGCAACTGTTGTGTGGGTGCTCATATTGTGTAAGGATAGGGTTTCATTGTGGCTCCAAAGTTTCAAATGTTTTGTTTGATTATTAAATCACTATTTATTTTTATTATATTTTTTTGTAGTGAAAAAACAAATTTTATATAATCTCGGACGTACGAGAGTTTTATAAAAGAAGTACAAGATTATCAAGTTTCTTTTCATCAAAATTAATTGAGAGTTGAACAAATCTCGAACGTATGAGTGTTGTACGAGATTATGCAGAATTTACGAATTTGACAACTTTTGGGCCAAAAGTTGTACAGCTTGAAATTAAAACTATTATGAATATTAGGAACAGTTTTTGGATGATTATAAGACTTTACCTATGATATATAAATGATTGTAACTCTCACTTTTAATATCTTCTTCTTTCAAAACATTCTATGAAACACTAAAACTCCTTCAGACCATCTCCAAAATTGCTATTTTCATAATGTAATAAACTTGGTTGTATCCTGGGAATAAATTTATAGTACCTTTTATCAACTATTGTGTGGGGGCATATATTGTCTAAGGATAGCATTTCGTTGTGGCTCTAATTTCTAAAACGTTTTGTTTGATTATTCAATCACTATATTATTTTCAATATGTTTTTCGGTAGTGAAAAAGTGATGTCTAATCCCAATTTTTTTTAATGTGAGAAATGTTAAATCCTCTTTAATAGAGCTAAAGTGACAAAAACCGTTGCAATGAAGTGAAAAAATAAATTTAGAGAATCTATTACGTACTAGACTTGTATGTAAAACCTACGAGATTTTCAAGTTTTTCTTGCATCAAAATGTCCTAAGAGTTTGTACAAAACCCGAACGTATGACTATTGCACAAGATTATGCAAAATTTACAAATTCGATAGTTTTGGGGACAAAATTTGTTCCACTTGAAATGAAAACGTTTGTGAATATTGGAAACAGTTTTGGGACAATTATAACTCTTTACCTGTAATATATAAATGATTCTAACTCTCACTTTTTGTACTTCTTTCAAAACTATCTAAGAAACATAAAATCCTCTGGAACGTCTCTAAAATTGTTGTATTTAGAACGTAATAAACTTGGTTGTATTTGTGGGATATATATGTAGTAAGATTTTAGCAACTCTTGTGTGGGTGCATATATTAGCTAAGGATATCGTTTCGTTGTGGCTCCAAATTGTCAAATGTTTCGTTTGATTATTAAATCACTATATTTATTTATTATATTTTTAGGTAGTGAAAATTTGGTGTGAAGTCCCTTTTATTTTTATTTTTTTCAATGTGAGAATTGTTACTTCCTCTTTAGTAGAACTAAAGTGAATGAAAATATGAAACTGTGGCAATGAAATGGGAAAAAAAAAAAAAAAAAAAAAAACGTTTAGAGAATCTCGTACGTACGAGAGATGTATTTAACACATACGAGATTTTCAAGTTTATTTTGCATCAAAATTTCCTGAGAGTTTGTACGAAACAAGAACGTACGACTGTTGCACAAGATTATGCAAAATTTAAGAATTTCATAGTTTTTGGGACAAAATTTGTTCCACTTGAAATGAAAACATTTGTGAATATTGGAAACAATTTTCGGACGGTCATAACTCTTTACCCGTGATATATAAATGATTCTAACTCTCACTTTTAGTACTTCTTTCAAAACTTTCTAAGAAACACTAAAAATCCTCTGGGACTTCTCCAAAATTGTTGTATTTAGAGCGCAATGAACTTGTTTGTATCATAGGGATAAATTTGAAGTAACATTTTAGCAATTGTTGTGTGGGTGCTCATATTGTGTAAGGATAGTGTTGCATTGTGGCTCCAAAGTGTGAAATGTTTTGTTTGATTACTAAATCACTATTTATTTTTATTTTTTTTTAATTGAAAAAACAAAGTTTATATAATCTCAGACGTACGAGAGTTGTTTAAAAGACGTACAAGATTATCAAGTTTCTTTTCATCAGAATTAATTGAGAGTTGTACGAATCTCAAACGTATAAGTGTTGTATGAGATTATGCAAAATTTACGAATTCGATAGTTTTTGGGACAAAATTTGTTCCACTTGAAATGAAAATGTTTGTGAATATTGGAAACTGTTTTGAGAAGGTTATAACTCTTTACCCGTGTTATATAAATGATTCTAACTCTCACTTTCTGTACTTTTTCAAAACTATCTAAGAAACACTAAAAATCCTCTGGCACATCTCCAAAATTGTTGTATTTAGAACGTATTAAACTTTGTTGTATCTTTGGGCTATATATGTAGTAAGATTTGAGCAACTCTTGTGTGGGTTCATATATTGGCTAAGGATATCGTTTCGTTGTGGCTACAAATTGTCAATCTTCTCTTATTCTTAGTCTTTCTCATTCTCTGAACTCGGTGAAGGTCAATCTTCTTCCACGTTTTGGTCTTGACACTTGCTTAGCATGCGCTAATTTGTCAATCTCCTATCTCTCACGGCTACATCAACACCCACTACAAAACACGCGGGTCTATAGCCGCGTTTGCAAAAACGCGGCTATAGATACCCTATAGTCCCGTTTGTTATAAATGCGGCTAAAATTATGAACCTATAGCCGCGTTTTATAAAACACAGTTATAGGACAGTTCTGTAGCCGTGTTTGTAGTATTTGCAGCCGCGTTTTATCGGGTTGGGCCTATGGCCGCGTTTGAAAAACGGGGCTATAGGTCCAGCCCAATTTGGGCTTTCCTTTTTTAAAAAAGAAGTCCTACAGTCCTACAACTCTCAGACCCTTAGATTTCCCTCTCTCTAACCCGGTCTCTCACCTTCTCTCTCACTCTCTCCCTTTGACTCCCAAACCCTCACCGCCGATCCACCCCTCATGGGGTTTTTGAGGGTCTCAATTTTGTGTGTGTGGCAACAAGAATACAAATGGGATCACCCAAATAAATAAAACGCGGCTATAGGATGTTTTTTTTTTGTAGTGACCTATCGACATTATTTGTCGTTGCATTTAGCCATCAACCTTCACAAATTTTATTTTATTTCATAACACCCCTGATTTGTGAGTCTGTTTCTCTACGAACGCACATTCTACTTTGATAGCAAAAGGAGTGAAAATTTATGTAAAAGAAACTATAGCAAGAAGCTTCAATTGCTCATTTATTTTTATTACTAATCACTAACCATGCAATGCACAGAAAAATTCAAAAAAAAAAAAAAAATTCAAGAACTTTTTTTTAAAATTTTTTATGGTATATCATATTATCATCTTCCTCTAGACTGATGAAAGCTACTGAACTTTTTTTTTTTTTTTGAGAATGAAAGCTACTGAACTTATATCTTTGAAGACCCACAATATATCAAACTTCCCACAAGCTGCCAATAACCAAGCCTTTACTCAACAATGAAAATCCATAGTAAAAGAAACTGATATCAATAGAAAATGGCGAAAAATAGAGAGAAATATGTGTTCAAAACTGACCTGTACTACGTCTACTTCTTAATTGTTATAATATGTTGCCTGATTAGATAGAAGCATCTTGGTAAATATGGCACTTTAGTGAAGGATATGACGATTGACAAATAACAAATATTATTTCCATTTTATAATAGTGACATCTCAACTCTCCTCTATTGAAATTTTCCTTCTTTCAATTGTATCTGAAATCACAAAGGTGCAAGATGTAAAAAATTCTATAGGATGCGAAATATAATCAAAGCATTGAAACAAACTATTATTCAAAATTTAAACTTCTGAATTGTTGAGTAATGTGCAGGAAAGACGAAAGTCAAACAAAGGATTAAAGATATTAATACAGACCTCGTAAACCAAGGCACATCAATTCTGAATCTGTATATGGAATTCGCTATTACGTTGTCTAATGCTTCTAAATAGGACGTGTTATCAATCTTAATTTTTCTTCCTTCTTATTCTATTTCTTTCTTCTGGTTTAGTGTAAAGAAGAGAGAGTGGAGGCCCCGGCAACAGAGGCAGCGTTAGGGTTAAGGGTTCAGATGAAAGACAATAGGTTATTAAGGTTCAGGTTTGGTTAAGGGATCAGGATGTTTCATTTTCCAAAAAAAAAAAAAAAACTTAAAATCCAAAAAAAAAAAACTTAAATAAATAAATAATATTGGTGATGATGTGGAAAATTGTGGAGCTTTTAAAACTTACGTGACAAAATATTAGAGAGTCAACAAATAGTCAAAGGCATCAGTTTTATAGTATATATAGATTATTCTTTTTTTTTTTCAATATGTATAAATTTTGGTTAGTAATATGTATTCCATAAAAGTCATTAAAAAAACTACTACATAAATTTTCACTGTTTAGAAAAATGTATTAAATATGTCAATGTTTCTTTTATAAAATGTGTATAATATGTGTTTAGTGTTAATTATTTCTATAAGATATTAGTGTCTTTTCAAAATCTTTTTAAACTTATTTTAAATAATTGGGCTACATAAATATTGTCCAGTGCAACTCATACATGATTCCACCATGATTATGTCTTTTTGGGTAAAATTTAAAAATGAACTTGTTGTGTTAAATTGATCATTTCATATCCACATTCTATACATATACACTACGATATGGTAAAAATCATGTATTATTAACTCTCTCTTTTTTTGGTTGAAAATTTTCATTTCTTTGTTATGTGAAAAAAGAAATACAAGTCATACCTAGTTGATCCAACCTATCAAAAATATGTTAAGGGCTATAATTTTACAATCTGTTTGCCAACCTATTTCTAGTTCAAACTGGATTTGACACGAACCCGTTTAGGTCAAACCTAAACCTGACTAACCCAACTTGTTTGCTAGGTCTACTTCACACACTCTCATTTCGCTTTTTTTTTTTTTCACTCACATACTTTCTCTACTAAGATCTTTATATGATTTAAGACATCACATACAATCTCGAAGTAAATTTTCTATATTAAACAAAACCCTATTGCTACAAGAAAATTAAACCCAAAAAGAATGCAAAACTTTGAATTTGATACCAAAAATTAATAAATAAATAAACCCTATTAAAACCTAAACCTTAAAAAAAATAGTAACCCTAAAAGAACCCTAGACACCGAAAGCAATAAACCCTAAAAGAATCATAAATCTAAACCCTAAATCCTAGTGTCACAAAAAATAATAAACTCTAAGATATCGTACACCCTAAAAACTATAAATCATAAATAAATAAACCCTAAACCCTAAATTCTAGTGCCTAAAGAGTATTAAATCTTACAATACCTTAAACCCTAAAAATCCATAAATCCTATATCATGCCCTAAAACCCAATTAACAGTAAACCCTTTAAAAAAAGGAAAAAAAAAAATGTGACCTTTAAAGAACTGTAAACTTGTGGTTGTGAGAAACCTTTTGTTCCAGAGTTCGTTGGGTTTGGGCCTTGAGGAATTTTTTTTTGGGAGACCTCAAGAACCCACCAGCCCAAAGCTAACGACCCCCAAATTTCTAATGCAGTGTGGCCAATGCCCAAGGGAGACAATCAATGAAACTGGGCCTATAGAAGAGAGATTGAGATAAAAAAGGGTATCGAGTAAGAGAAAGCAAAAAGAGGAGAGAAAAAAAAAAAAAGGAAAAAGAAAATATCCATGAGAAATCCACCTTGTATAGACTATACTATAGTATAGTTGCTTGCCACATGAGTGAAAATGATATGGATGGAGATTTGAGGGTAGAAATTCAAACTTTTAATATTTCAAAGACTTCCAAGACTCAAAGCATGATTTACCAAACAAGTTTTAATGAAAACCAAGGTAGAACTGTTTAGAGCTGTGATCATTCATGTAATCAAAAAAAATTTTATAGTATTATTATATCAAAAAATAAGAGTGATAAATAAGGTTAATTACAATTATTCACCCTAGAACTATAATGATATTTGCAATGTGCACCCAAAACTTCCAAATTCTAAAATCAACCCACAATTTGAGAAAATTTAAAATGCTCAACACATCATCCAAATTAGTGTCTAAATTAACAGATTAATGGATGATACTGTCCATCCTAAACTATGAGGACATTTGAAATCAATTTTCCATTGATAATTTGGACACTAAATTGGATTAGGGGCAGATATTGCAAATTAATCTCAAACTAGGACGTGGATTGTCAAATTTCATAGTTAAGGACATACATTGCAAATAACCCCATAATTTATGATCAATATCTGTAATTAAGCTAGATAATAATTGTTATTATATATGATTTTAACAGGTTGTATGAACTTCATGAGACCCTATACTTAACCGTGATATACACACACATTGCACTACGCAATTTGCGCAGTAATTGGAGGACTTCTCCAGTTATGTATTGTACAATAAATTATAGATATCTCATTAGTAAATTACAGTTTTCTTTTTGGTACATATAGTATAGCATACAAATACACTGATGTTTACAGCTCGTGATCAGGTAAAGATTAAACCAGAGCACCTCACAACACATACTTACTGCCAAGACCTTTCAGAACTATATCAAGCATCCAGTGAAAGGGTGGTTTTCACACTGTCCAGTCCTACAAAAACAAAGGAAAACTTATATAAAAATCTTTTTGGACTTCTATTTGCTTAAAAAGTAAATACTTGCGGGGAAGAGAAAACTGCAGTTCATCAAGATACAGAACTAAACATTCCTTTATAAAAGTTTCCAGAGAATTCAATGTGAGAAAGGCATTTTTCATGCAACAAAAGGATATACCCTATAATCCAAAAATAGAAGGTTAAAGAAAGTACAAGCACAGGATACAGAGTTAGCACGGCAAGTTATTTTTCTTTTCTCTTGTTAATCCAACTTCAAGGCTGGAACTCTAAGCAGCAAAAATGCAAGCACTAGCATCTTTAGCTTGTTTTCAGCCGGGAACTTACAGATGCTAGGAGCTTTGCCTTGCTTAGGGTTTATTTGGATGCACCCTTTTCCTTTAGCTTTTTAGCTTATTCACTTACATACAACTTTTTAAAACCTCACTTTTTCTAGATATAATTATATGTTTTAACTTTCAGCAAATAATCTTTCAACAAAAAGCTACCACCAAACAGTTTTGAGTCTTAAGAGCCCTCATCCTTCAATTCTATTAGGCACAAATATAGCAACAAAACACAAGATAGCATAATGCAAATGGTTAACCAATTCATAAGCTACAAATTTTCAAAAATATATGTACATAATAATATATGCATAGACGAATAAACATGTTGATATTAGCTTGAAAAGATATTAACATTCAGATCCACACTGGTGAAATCTGGATTTTAGGGGTGGTCTTGATAATTACATTCAAAAGGAGGTAATTATAGATTGTCACAACCACTGAACTCATAAATTAGATTACAGGTAACATTGCTATAGAATTTCAAGAAACAAAACATTAAAAAAGATCTTACCCAATGAAACATATGCTGGCAAGCTGACATAACGGGGACAAGAGCTTTTTGAAGAGACCATGTCATTTAGACTGCTCGATCCAACCACACAGTCCCGAGGCTGTAATAACATCAAGCTTTTAAGGATGTTGAAATCTTTTATATAAGTTTGGAAGTTCAAATCACATTCATTTTAGACAGCAAGGATAGCCTGTTAACTGAAATACCATGCTAGATCCTGAATTTTCTAAAGCACCCATTGAAATACTACCAACCAACAGTCTCTGCTTTTTTAGTATGTCAGAAGATATATTAATTTAAAAAATGTAAGGTTGATTTTATTTTTTAAAATAATCAATCAATCAAATGTAAAGATGAAAACAATAAAGGTGGTATAAATCAAGACGGTGGCCAATGTCTATTGGTGTCTGATCTGGAGACACTAAATAACATGAAATCTTCTTTGGTTTAGTTCAATTCAGCACAGGATCTTTTTTCAGTAGCATTGAAGAAGCTAACCTTGAAATCCTTATAGAAGCATAAATGAAGTTCCTCCACGGAGCCTTTTGAGCACACCAGCAATGGAGTCGCATGGAAAGCATTCTCAATGGCAGAAACAATGCCTCCAAGAGGATACTTTTCAGTATTAGACGGAATGTATCCAGCATCTTCCAGAACTTGCTGTATAAGAAAATACAAATGATAAATTACCAAAACAAGATCCATGGTGAAAACAATCTATATATTACACAATGGAGAAAGCAATTTATATGTAAAATGTCATGTTTAAAATAAAATAAAAAAGCTTTTCTAGGAGTAATCCTATTATACTTTCTGTGTACTAGAATAACCTCCTCATTTCCATTAAAATATATATATATATACACACACACACAACACACACTTATTGAAGAAAAAAGGTGTGAGAGAGAAGGCTGTATGGAACACTATAATAGAAAAAATGGAAAGACACCTTACAGGCTGGAAGAGACTTTTATCTGTCCGTGGCAGGTAGAATTACTTTAATTAAGAGCACGTTATCAAATTTACCTACATATAACCTATCCCCAAGGGGGTAGCTTGTCGCATTGAGAAATTATATCAGGATTTCTAGCAGTGTGAAGTAGAGGATGAATTTAAGTTTCATTTGGATAATTGGGGAAAAAATTGTGAACTACTTTAGGTGTGTGTGTGTGTGTGTGTCCGGGGGGGGGGGGTTGGTGGCATTAGGAACTTAGTCTTGTTTACCAGGGAAATGGCTTTGGCATAATGCCTTGGAGAAAGAAGCCTTATGGAGACTAGTTGTGGATTAAAAACATGGTACCATTGGGGTTGTGTTCTAATATGGTTATTGGCCAAATGTTGTTAGTATATGGAAGAATATGGTTTCACTGCATTAGCATTGAGGTGGGGGTGGGCTCTAGTTTCAAGTTCTGGCATGACTCTTGGCGTGGCAGTCAATTGTTGAAGGCTAGTTTTGTGAGGATAATGAAAGACTGGGAATTGGAGTCCATAGTATGTTTTATAAACATAATTTAGGCAAGTAAAGTTGGAAGAAGTTGAGTGGATAAATTATGTTGGAATCTATCTAAAAGAAACATGTTGGAAGTTAAATCATACTACATAATGTTTGTATATCAGCTAGAAGAGAACATGGAAGACAAAGTCCCAACTAAAGTGGCATTTTTCCTTAGGAAAGCAGCTTTAGGGAGAATTTTAGCTATAGATAATCTCAGAAAACAGCATAAATTGTTGTAGATTGAAATTTATGTGGATAGCAATAGTAGATAGGGGAACAAATACATAGGTAAGCTATATAATGTACTTTATACTAATGAATCAGAATTTTTCTCCTTTTAGGAGTATATGCCTTGTGTAAAAAGCATGACAGACTTTAGGTTGATGTAAATAATATTCAGTTTACAGAAAACGTACTGTGACATTATATTTAAAATAGACACTGAGGCCTGTTAAAAAGTAATTGTATTCATCTCGGATTACTGGAAAGGAACACGTCCCATGCTTCTCTGCAAATATAAATTCAGATGAGAATGAGAAGACATTAACAAGAGGGAGAATCAAAATACTTCTTTTGCTTCATCATACATGCAAGTTCAATAGACCTCCCATAATGACCACATAGTTTGAAATCCAATCTCATTATCAATGGTAAACACGTGATAAGAAACTTAGTGCACATGCAAAGGCAACTTTCAATAGTTTACTGATCTTAATCAAGTCAATCTGTTTTAACTGACACTACTCTGAACAAAATCTCTCTCTCTCTCTCTCTCTCTCTCTTTTCTTCGCTTATCTCATCCTTGAGGAACAAAAACATTTATTAACATTGAATGACGTGAAGATTTACCCATGAAAAATGTAAGGAAAAAAGATAGTTGACATCATAAACCAGCCAACCATGACATTTTATATAACAGTATACAATCATCACTATAGATACATTAAACAAGCAAACAATGTGCTTTCCTACAGCTCAGATGTCATTTTTTGCAGTGAGGGATTCTAGTGAAACTTAAATTTGTCTCTCCTAAAAGGCAAAGAAAATCAAAAGACAAAAAATGGAGATTCTTAAATGTACAAATTTCAGATTCCAAGAATTTCAATAAATTCCAAGGACTAATAGAGGGTAAGATTCATAGCACTCTTCAGTGTTCTACATCCTTTTGGCAGATGCAGAACTTCCCCATCCCGCCTCAAAAAAATAAAAAAATAAATACAGAAAGGAGTAAACAATAAACTTTAGATATCCAATAAATCATGTGAGTGAGCAAACGTTGAAGATCATTACCCCACTGCAATTGTATATCACCCATTTCAGCCATCCCCAAGAGCATAAGAATGAATAACTGTTAGTCTGTATTGTGTAAAGGGAAGATTAAACAAAAAAACTAAGTGAACATAAGTTGAGGACCTCATGTGCCCAGAATGATCCTTTTCCACCATGGCAGGTTGATGGTGAACCACAACTTAAAGAAGGCCAATACTTCTCCAGATCATCATGCAATGTCGAAATCTACAAATTAAATGGCATTTGAACTAATCATGATTAAAAAAAAAAATTAAAAAAAAAACTACTCACCTTTTGGAGACATAAAAAGAGGTTTCTAGTTTACCAATGAAATTAGAAGTCCTAAAACTACTAACACAAGTAAGTGAGTTGTTATAAATATGCTCAACATTCAATTCAATGTACATGAAAAACTCAAACAGTTCAATAAGGGAATGATAAGTGTGTTGAGTGTTATTGAAAGACAACATGCCTAGAGTGCTATCATTCATGTGCATTATTCAAAGCCTCACCTCTTTTACAACCTTAAATAAAACCCTAGTCATTCTTTGGACCCTAACCTTAATTCTTCCAAAGTGGTAAAGTAAACCCTAGATTTTCAACTTCAACTTCTCTTGAACCTAACCTAAGCCCACCAAAAGCACACACATGGATAGTTTTTCCGTAATTTCGGTCATAGAAAGAATGTATGTTAAATGTACTAGTTTTTGGGTCATAAAAAGTAGGTTTCTAGTTTACCATCAAAATTATAAGTCCCAAAAGTACTAATTCAAGTAAGAGAGTTGTTATAAATATGCTCAACATTCAAATCAATGTACTTGAAAAATTCAAACAATTCAATAAAAAAGTTATAATTGTTCTACTTCTTCTCCTCATCGCATTAATTTTCTTTGCTCATTGGTACTCACAGTTATCATTCTTTGGACCCTAAAACCTAACCTAAGCTCACAAAGCAAATGTAGATACCAGTATTCCCTAATTTGTATGTACCAGTTTTTCGTCGAAATTGGATCTGGTGCAACAGGCAGGCCAGGATCCATCATTGTAGTCAGGCCAAAGTCCATCTATCATACAAATACAAAGCATATGACTACATATCTATGATCAGAAAATTTATAATAAGAGATTTATATAAAATCAAAATTAATCTGCGATTGCTTTATACTCACGGATTGTGAATTCAGTGGGAGCGTTGGGGCTGAAACAGTGGAAATAGAAATACAAGATGATATATTATTACTATAAATAAATATATTTTCATTATTCGAATTCGAAATTTAAAAATTAAAAAGAGAGAGAGAGAGAGAGAAAGAGAAAATACAATACCGGCGGCAGCAGGCGTTGGAGGAACAGCAATAGCGTGTACGCTGACAGTAGGTGCCTGGCCATTGCAGTGCCAAAGCAAAATAATCGAACTCTCTCTGCGTCTGTGTCTGCTGGATCGCAGAAGCTGAAACTGAAACCACCAAATGTATACTACACACGAAGAGGAGAATCGCTTTGAATTGCACAGAGACGGAGAGAGAAGAACACGCCATTTTCATTTGATTTTGCAAACCAACCAAGATTCTCTCCCCCTCTCTCTTCTCTCTTCCTCCTATTCCTTTTCCTATTCCTATTCCTATGTGCTAAACTATATTTATTTCCTCTTTATCTATTCGCTGAAGTAATACTTTGCTTTTGCACTTCACTTTACTCTCCAAAATGTCTCCAACCAACCTTCTACCTAATTTTAAAATTTCTCACAAAATTCTTTTAAAAAAATATATATGTTTTAGATACTAATAAAATAGAAAGATACTTAAAATAGAACAGTTTGTGCTAAAAGTATATTCCACCATCAAAATTAAATTAGCTTTATGTCCCTATCCATTAATAATTGTGAGTCATTAACCTCTATAACTGGCTGGTATAGTCAATTGAAATTTTGGATAAGTTAATTAAATTATATAAGTTATTCATTTATTTTATTTATTTTGGATAATTAATAAAACAAAATTGTAAGATTTAATTAAATAAACGGACATGTTGTATAATTTGGTGGAACAAAGAGAGAGGTACATAAGATTTGGATTCAAATGACAGAGTCTCGACTCTCGAGTTCAATAATAATAATAATAATAATAATAATAATAATAGTAATTCTATTCAATGAAAACAGATAAATATTAGCCCCCAAAAAAAAGTATCACCAACCACTAGGATATTACAATCTTGAAATTAAATAACCAAAGAATTCTAGTACTTCTAAAAAATTACATGACAGATTGTTGCCTATATTATTAATCAACCAATACCATTCATACAAACTTTTCGACATGGATTGTTTGATGACCTGTGTTGATAACCATTTTTGATAATATGGACACAAAGGCTCAACGGCAGAAAAGCTCAAACCAAGCCAAGAAAAAGGAACGAGAGATTAGAGAATAAAAGCAAAGCAATAGGGCCACACCCCTAGGGCCCAAAAAGTGAATAAGCATGGCCCAAGCAATGGCCCAAAGAAAAAGAATATCCATAAAGAACAAGGAATAGAAAACGTTGGTCCATGGGTAATGTGGAAGAGTCAACCACGGTAAAATGCCCTCTACAAGAAATAAGAACAGGTCTTGAATAGGCCCAAGGAAGAAGGAAAGAGGAAAAAGGCCCAATAGGCCAACTCGGCAGGAATTAATAGAAAGTAATAAGGGAAAGACCTTGAAAGGCCCATGGACCCAACTTAGAAAGGCAAAATGAGGCAAACCCAACAAGCCCACATCATTTTCCATAAAGGACGAATAGAAGTGGAAAGCCTCAGTCTCGACAAAGAATAAAATGCCCAAAAAAATCAAATAACAGAGGTAGAAACCACATGGGAAATGAAGAAAATAAGGCGTGAAGGAAGAAGATGTTGGAAAAATAGCATGGAGTGAATAAGATTGATGTTTTCTATGTTCACTTGAAAATATTATTAAAAGTGGTAAAAATCCTGAGTCCCACATAGGAAAGGAAAGAGATAATATATGAGTTTATATGCTCATGAGTTGGACATTGGGTTGAGCTTTTGGCATATGTGAACTGGGCCTACTTGTCCAAATAATAATATTTTATTATTTTAATTTTTGAGTCAGTTAGTATGTGCACAGCAATTATTACTGAAACAGAGTGCTTGTTCAGTAACGTATAATTTTTTATAATCCATCATTCATAAAAACTACTTTTTTAGAAAAACTCTAAAAGTGAGAATATTTTTGTGCATTTCATTTTGTGTCTGTTGATGCTCATTTTGGAAGAGCCCAATAGTAAGAAGAAGCCCAACAATATGGGCAGAAAAGAGTTGGTAAATTGAGAGAAAAAACCACTAAGCCCTAATGGCAGGAATAGTGGATTAAAGGCCCATAAAAATGATAAATGAGCCTCGAAAGAAGCAAGCGAGCCTAAAGGAGCCCGGAGAAAGAAGTAGTGAACCCATGGGCAATATGAAAGCAAGAATGGGCCAAGGCAAGCCCAAAGTGATGAAGTAAGTAAGTAAAAGGTTGATGGAAGGCCCATGAACCCCAAAGGTAAAGGACATGGTAATTAGGCCAGGGAAGTCCAAAAGAGTTAGCAAAAACCCATGCGAATACAGAGTTGGAATGGGCCAAGGATGCCCAAGGAAAGAAAGTGAGCTGAGGATGCCCAAAGAAGAAGAAATGGGCCAAGGAAGTCCGTAAGCAATGGAATGGGTTGAGGAAACCCAGGTAGCATGAATGCAGACCCAATGACAATGCTAGGTCGCTGTAGTCAAGTGAAAGAAAAGCACGTAGCAGGCCCAAAAGAGTAACACCACAGCAGGAATAATAGAGTGGCATGGTAGGAATGGTAGCAGGTTTACAGAAGGAGCAAAGAGTGGGTTAACGAGAGAAAAGCCCACATCAAGCAAGGCCCAGCCCTTAAAAGGAGCAAGCCATAAAGAATGGAAGATTAGAAGGCAGTTCACGCCACAAGAGGTCAAGGATGAGCGACAGAATGCACAGATGAGCCTCCAGACCATAGCAAACGCATGAGCAACAAAAAAGCTTTGGATATACACGGAAGTGGAGCACGCGCAAAGCCCAGGCACCACCAGCCTGTACCCAGCCAATACAAGAGTGGTGGGTCATGGGTCAGAGGTAAGTGAGGGTATAGTCTAACGGTGGGGAGAAGGGGGGGCCTATTCTGGGGTTCCTATTCAAATTCTTTTGGGGGGAGATGTCCTGCTGGAATGACATACCACCCAAAAGAAGGAATGATGAGTTAAAACCATTAGGTGCATGCTATGAGGGATAATAAGAGAGAATACCCACACTGTTGTGGATAGGAATGCCATAATGAACAAACAAACAAAATAGTTTTCTTTGTCTGGTAATGGGGAGTGGCACGGCCAGCACAGGTAAGTGGTGATGGCTGGACAACTGACAAACCAGTGGGTGATCTGAAAGGACATCCACACCTAGACAAAAGTGGTTAAAAGGTGAAATGGTAAAAAAATCAGTCACGACAGGCAATATATATGGAGCCTCCGCCGTGCACAAGGGGATCAAGGAGGACAGCAACAATCATAACGAGAGACACACAACAACAACAACAACAACAATCACCACTATAACACACGAGTAATAGATAGAAAGAAAAGAGTGGTGGAAAAGCAAAAAAAAAAAAAAAAGAGAAAGTGAGGGAGAAAAAACAAAGAGAGAATAGAATGGCAGATATGCACCAAGAGGCTAACCCCTTCTCTCCCTCTAAAAGCCTACCCTCGGTTAAGGATTAAAGATTTTTCTGGGCATAAGTCATTTAGGTCCGTTTTCTCAAAGTGGGTAATTTCTATAGCAGGATCTTCCTGAGAGGTTATTCACATTGAGGAAGTGGTTCCCTCATTGGTCTTAGTCCCGTAGCGCAACTGGACACGACATATTAGCCATTCCTTCTTTGCTTTTATTGATTCAATACCAGTGTTATTTATCTTTTGCCTTTGCCATTTCATTTATAATGTATTTCTTGGTGTTGCAACGTCCTTTGTCTTTGTTTTGATTAAGAATCCTTTACTTATTCTGTCTAACAGCAAGTATATTTCTTTATTGTCGTCACATTGTATTTGCCTGCTATAACTCTTTTGTAACAGTTTCATCTACCATGGGCATGTGACCAAAGTTTCAACAAAGGGGTTTTAGTTTGCGTACAAGCCGGTTCAAGGTGAGTTGCAATTAGACCGGTCCTAATTCTCCTACTCAGAACCATTGGGCCGTAGTGTAGCAGGAGGCAGCCCTGACCACAATCTCAAAAAGGCCCACCACAGTGTCAAAGAGAAAGAAAGAGACATTGAATAGTTCGCAGAGCATGGCCTTGAGTGATTCATTTCCGTGCTATAGATCATTTTATCATAGGAGGCAGATGTCCGTGAGTCTCAAAGCACCACAGTGATTGTGTGAGAGGCGAAATATGCTTTAAGGAGATTGTATCAAACACAAGACTTAATCTGAATCATTCATCCTTCACGCATTTAATCTGAGTTTTTAATTATTTGCAAATTTCTTCTTATATATATAGTATCTATTTATTATGTTTGTCTATCACATCTATTTGTATTATTACTTATATTTAGATCTGTATGTTGTTCTTTTTACTTTATCACAAAAATAAATTGTTGAAATATATCCAACAATCTTAAAGCAGATTTCGTTTATATTTTAATTTACTCTTGTGATTTACGGTGAAAGGAATTCTGTGTTTGTTGAAATAGGTTAATCGGCAATTGTTTTTATACTAGGAAAAACTTGAAAAAACTGGTTTGGAATCTGTGGGTTTATCGTTTATCGCAAATATCTATTTTTAAATTGTAAAGTTAATCTGTGATATTTGGTTCTCTAATAACATTGGTTTTCGTGATTGACAATTGAACCTTTTATATACTGATTTGTTAGTATAGTGTCTATAGACCATTCGAGAACTTGCTTTCTTGCCTAAATTATATTATAATAGGCTAATTGGTCTTTACTTGAATCATTCTTTGGCTGGGGTTTGTTGTCATTTGCTCAGTCATTGTACGAATTGGGCCTGCAATTCGGTATTTTAAATATTAGTTGGATATAATATTATATATGCTTATGACTTTATAGTAATTCACGTGGCGCTATAATCTCTTTTTCTGTGTTGGCTATGTATTGTCTATTCTACAATAGTGATTGTCAGAGTTTGATTTGTTTTTATATTATGCATTAGATTTTTTTTTTCTTCTTTATTTACTGTAGATTGAGTTAATAAATATATAACGGGTCGTGTTAACATGCACAGTTAATACTCAGCTTTTTTGCCGTCTTTTACACAGACTAATGTGTTTTTTATCAAATGTGGGTCAACTTTATAGGAAAAGAAAAAAATGAATTAAGAGACCAAAATATCTTTTTTCACGTCTCTCACCAACTCAGGCCTAGTCAAGCACTCATGCGTCTTTTACAGGAAAACAATACCAAACATCTTTACAGAAAAAAAAAACTGAAATCACAATCCTCTCACTGGAAACAACCAACATAAAAAAATAAAAAATAAAAAAACCATCTCACAAGAAACATTTAACATCAATACATCCAAAAAAAAAAAAAAAAAACCATCTCACAGAAAAACAACCAACATCAGTACATCCAAAAAAAAAAAAAACCCATAAGAACATATGGGAGAACATAAATTTTTTTTGAGGGAGACGAACTGGGTTGATGGAGGGGAAATCAAGGAGGAGACGAACTGAGTTAGAAAAGAAAGCTGTGAAAAAAAAAATAGAAAACAAGGAAGTTGAGCCAAGAGTTTCATATGGGAGAAAATTTTAAAAGATGAGAAAGGAGAAGCAGAAAGGATGGGTAAGTGTAAGGGTGAAACAAAACGTGTGGTTGAGAAAAAAAAAGGAGAAGTAAAAATAAACAAATTAAAGTAAAAGGTGGCTTGATGGGATACGTGTCTATCATGGAAGGAATTTTACAAAATAAAAATTACAAATTGTATTACAGTACAACATATTTTCACAAAATTTTCACAATAATTGAGTTGTCAAATCTTTCATATATGAAAATAAAATAATAAAATATTAGATTAGAATTGACCACAATTAAAAACAAAAAATATTGTGAAAATATTATCACATTTTATTGTCAATAGTTATGTCATCAATAAATTTTTTAAATTTCATGTTTTTGTAGTTTAAAATTATGCATAATATATGCACTTTATTTCCTCAAAAAAAATTATGCATAATAAAATATAAGTTTTTGTGGTTTTTGTGCTATTTATACAATATTTTCATAACAATTTCATAATAAAGTCTATGCAATAAGGTGTTATTAGTTCTTATCTGGATCTACTAGTGACATTAATATTTTTTTTATCTACCATTAATGAAAAAGAAAAACTAATGAAAAAATGATAGGAAGATCAATTAAGAAATTAAAAGACGAAAAAAGAAGACGAAGATTTGTAACCAAACAAATAAGGAAGGATAAGAGAACATAAATTCACAAGCGCATTAAAGGAAACTCAAATTTTAAATTTTATTTTTCAACACTTTACCCTTTATTTATTCTACTATAAGAGGCTAGGGGTGTCAACCAAGTCGTCGATCCGCCAAAACCGAACTAATTCAACCTAACCTATCGGTTTGGGTTAGTTTTTAGAGGTTGGTGAGTCAGTAAATTTCCCTAACCCGATCCACCTATATTTAATATATATTTTTAAAAAATATTATGTAATTTTATTATTTATTCTTTTGTTTATCAACCGAGTTAGGATAGAGTTGTATGATATCCTACTAACTTTGAAGCACTAATAAAATAGTTTATGTTAGTTTGGTAGTAGGCTCAGGCTTATTAGGTTATAAATTTTCTCTTATTTGTATCGGTGTTGTTTGTATTGGTATTGTTTGAATGCTCAATCAATTTTTTTTTTTTTTAATTCCAACCCGATCTAGGTGGGCTAGGTTGGGTTAGATCTTTTTTCAACCTGACTATGGCGGATAGAATTGAAAATACTCCTCAACTCGAAGAAAAATATTAATTTTGATTGAATTGTTTATGCTATGGGTACACCAAAAAAGAAAGTTAAAACAATAACAAATACATTAAATTGTCAAAATTGATACTTTAAAGACCAATAACATTCACTTGATACTTTAGAGACTAAAGCACTGGTAGATATATATTAGGGACTAACAATGTAATATCAGCATGGATTAGAGTTTAGGTTTGAATCCCTTATAAATGGGCAATTTAAGCATGATTTAAATTTCTTCAAGAATATTTAATTTAAATTATTATTTATTGAATCCCTTATAAAAATTTAAGTAAATTCATTATTAAAAAAAAAAAAAAAAAGGTAGAAAGAAGTGTTTTAGTAAAATGACATAATATTGAAAATGATAATGTGAATATTCACTAGCATAATATTGTCAAAATGGAAATGTAAAACCAAAAAAAAAAAAAAAAACAAGAGAAGTGTCAAAATTAACAATGGCATTATATTGTCAAAATTAATATTGTCCAATGACATAATATTGTCAAAATTAACAAACACAATATTGTCATAATTTTTTTCTTTTACAAGCTCAAGAGTTTATGCCTAATATTTCAAAGAAAATATTGGATTCAATCCAATTTCACTTGAAGTACATTTTTTTAATTTTTTTGGCACCATTTGAGGAAGTACAATTATCTTTCTCCGGATATGTTGAGATGTTATGGCCAACATGCTTGCAAAGGCCGCAAGATTTCTTTTTCTTTCCTAATTCTCTTCCACATTTCATTCGTTTTTGCTTCGGACGACCTTTTGTCTTTAAGAGCGGAGGACAATTAATGAAGCAATCTCCATCAATCATATCATTAACATTAGCATCAACCATATTTTCCTTGTCCACTAAATTTTCATCATCCACCACTAGCAATTCCTTTTCACTTAATGATGCTTCACGACACCAACGTGGTGGTAAATACAATGATGGAATTTGGTAACAATCTTTATGAAGAAATACACTAAGTACATGACGACAAAGTATACCCCAAAATTCAAAATTTTTGCAACTACAATATTTCATCTTACCATCCCATAATACTTTGTGCCTTTGACTAGTTTCATATTTATAATATTGTAGCATAAATTCAATACCATTTTCTTGAAGCACCGAATATTGTGTTACTCTCCCAAATTCCTCTTGAAAAATCTTGAAAGCATAGGGCGTCAAAACACTATGTGCTTGGTCTTCTAACGGTGACATTGATCTTAAAGAAGAACCTCTATATGTCTCCAACATTGTATCATGTGATTGTGTTTGCTCAATATCTTCAATGGCAAGATCAACCTAAAATTACAAATAGTAAAATAAATTAAAAACTTTTGTATGACACATGAAGACTACAAATATTAACAAAAAAAAAATTATACAACAAAATAAATCAATGGTAAATAATTACTTACTTGTTTGATGAGTTGGATCAAGTTTTTGTGAGAACTAACAAACTGTTTAATAAATGCATTTATACTTTCCGATCTTCCGGTTGTTGTCATTCCACCAAAAAAATGCCCACGAAGGTAACATGGTACCCAAAAGTGCTTGATTTGATATAAACCAATTACATATTTATTAGAGAGCACGTCATATTTTGTCATAACTTGAAGCCATTGATTGTCAAAATCTTCACATGATTCTAACTTGTATAACTTATAGAAGTCCATGCACCAATTTGAATATTGATTACGAAGAATTGATGTAAACCAACAGTTAAATTTAGCAGTAATATGCCATATACAAAAGGCATGCTTTGTAGCCGACAATTCTTTTGATATTGCCTCTGTAATCCATGGATCTTGGTCCATCAAAATTGCCTTGAGTTGATTCCTCATTAAACATGCAAAAGTCTGCTAATCAAATACAAATTTACTAAAGCATGAAAATATTTCAAAGGATATTCATAATTATTCTACTAATTAATCAAATAAAATTTAAAAAATAATTGTACAAATTTATGAGACAAAGAATGTACCTTCATTAACCATCGAAAGGCACTTGTTGTTTCATTTCGAAGAAGTGCACAACCAAAGAGAATTGTTTTTCCATGATTATTGACACCAACAAAAATACCGAAAGGCATATCATAAGCATTCACCTTATAAGTAGTATAAAAAACAACTACATCTCCATATTTTTGGTACCAATCAAAACAATGAGTAGGTGACCAAAAAATATGCTCCAATCTATTTTCTTCATCGGTTGTAAATGCATATTGGAATCTAGAGTTCTCTTCTTTAGCAACTTTGCAAAATTGTAGAAGATCTATGGCATCATTCTTTGCATTCTTCCTCCTCATTTTCACATAAAGATTACGAATATCCCCTTGAAAAAATGGAAGTTGTCCATGTTTCAAATGCCTCTCAAGTTCCATAACACACATTACCTCTCTAATTGAAAGTCCAGCTTCTTTCAATAAGAAAATGCGTTTTTCATCATCTATAGTGATAACTCGATTGGCTGGAAGAAATCGCACTTCCAAAGGGGAGAAAAAATCATGATTGTGGTCTACAACAAACTTAGTGACATGCCATTCTCGAGGAAAAATATCAAATGACTTTCTTAAAATGATACTTAAATGAGCATTACATCCACATTTTAAAGGCTTCCTATTTCGTTGCTCCTTAGATGATCCACTATTTTTAGTGGTTGTTTACCTTGTCAATGACAAAAGAAATCACATCTTACTATTTCTCCTTTTTTTTTTTCTCAGTACGACCTTTTCGAATTATAAAACCATATCAATTTGCATAATTTTTATAGAAAATGAAAGCTTCTTCTTCACTAGGAAAACATTGACCAACAAAAGGCTCAAACTCATTTTCTATTGAATTTATATCTTCATGTTCTTCAATAATTTCATCTCCATAAGTATTATTAATTTTTCCATCATTTGGAAGCTCATTTAATTCAACACAATTCTTTGAAACACTTCCATGAACCTCACTTGCAATCAAATCATCATCAACTTGTGCTATATTAAAACAAAAATTAAAAAAACAATCGATATCATATTATGTGATATATGAATTATATATTACAAATAAAATGAAAATAATAATACCTTCTTGAGACAATTCATTTAAGTCAAAACAATCCATTGGAACAAATTGATGAGCCTCACTTGCATCTACATTGTCATCCATTGGTGCTATATTAAAGCAAGAGTTTAAAATATAAACATCATATTCTATGATATATGAAATGTAAATTTATAAATAAAATAAAATTATAATACCTTCTTGAAGGGGTTTATTTAAGTCAAAACAATATTTTGGAGTAAAGTAGTGACTCTCACTTGCAACTACATTCCCATCCATTGATGCTATAATACATGTATTAGAAATAAAAATTAACATCATATTAATTTTGGTATAAAAACAAGAGTTTAAAAATATTCTATGATAAATGAAATGTAAATCACAACTAAAATAAAATTACAATACCTTCATGAAGTGGTTCATTTAAGTTAAAACAATCTTTTGCAACTACATCTCCATCCATTAGTGCTACAATATACATGTATCAAAAATAAAAATTAACAACATATTAATTTTAACCTATTTTTTAAAAGTAACTATGAATCAACTAAAATACATTAGTGATACATTGTTTAATTATTCCTCAATCCTTTATTGACATTTCTTCATCTCTTCTTCTCTTTCATATTGGTAAAGGGGAAGAAATTGATATTGGTAAGTCCTCTGCGGAAGAGGGCTAAAGTGAACATCCAGCCAGCGTTAAGCTTTTCGGATGAGGATAAGGTTGGAATCATACAGCCCCACAATAACGCTTTGGTGGTCACGCTCAAGATTGGAGGATATGATGTGAGGAGGGTGATGGTAGACCAAGGCAGTGGTGCTGAGATTATGTACCCCGACTTATACAAAGGGCTAAATTTGAGACCCGAGGACTTAACAGCTTATGATTCTCCTTTAGTGAGTTTTGATGGGAAGGTTGTCATTCCAAGGGATTAGATTAGACTACCTGTGTAGGCCGATTCATAAGTAGTAGAGGTGGACTTTATCGTGGTGGATGTTTATTCCCCCTACACGGCCATTGTGGCTAGGCCCTAGCTTCATGCGCTGGGAGCCGTCTCTTCTACCCTGCACTAAAAGGTGAAATATCCGTCGGGCGGCCAAATTGAAGAGATTGTTGGGAGTCAATTCACGGCTAGGCAGTGCCTGGTGGCCGCAATCTCACATCAGCCCGAAGCTGAATCATCGGCCTCTGCTGAAAGGGGCTTATAGCAATTAAGAGCTCCGGTGTTGCCTGCCAATGGATCATCCGAGGAGGCAAAATGTGAAGATTTGGAAATGGTCGTTGTTGGTGATGATCCGGAGAAGTTCTTTCAGATCGGGACTCAACTGCCTCCCCTAAAGAAGGAAGAGCTGATAGAGTTTCTTAGAAAAAATGTTGATATGTTCGCGTGGAGCGCTTACGAAGCCCCGGGGGTGGATCTGAGCTTCATCTGTCATCATTTAAATGTTAATCCATCCATCACCTCCAAGAAGTAACCACCTCGGCGCTCGTCCAAGAATCACTTTGATGCCGTCTGAGATGAGGTGAAGAAGCTCAAACAGGCAGGGGATATCAAAGAGGTTTTCTACCCTGAGTGGCTGGCCAATACCGTGGTGGTAAAAAAGAAGAGTGGGAAATGGCGAGTGTGTGTAGACTTCACAGATCTAAATAAAACTTGCCCAAAAGATCCATTCCCTATGCCTAGGATCGACTAGCTGGTGGATGTAACTGTAGGCCATCCTCGGATGAGTTTCTTAGATGCCTTTCAAGGGTACCACCAGATACCACTAGCCCTGGATGATCAGGAAAAAACGGCTTTCGTCACTCCCACTGGAAACTACCATTACAAAGTGATGCCTTTTGGTTTGAAAAATGCAAGGTCTACCTATCAAAAGATGATGATTAGAATGTTTGAACCATAGTTGGGCAAGAGTATTGAGGTCTATATAGACGACATGGTGGTGAAGAGTAAGGTAGTGTCCGAGCATGTGGGAGATCTCGGGAACATTTTTGAAATTCTGAAGAAGCACAAATTGCGCCTTAACGCTTCCAAATGCTCTTTTGGTGTGGGATCAGGCAAATTTCTGGGTTACATGGTTACCCATCGCGGAATTGAAGTTAACCCCGATCAGATTAAGGCAATCAACAGTTTACAATCACCTCAGAATCCTAAGGAAGTCCAAAAACTGACCGGGATGACCGCTGCCTTGAATTGGTTTATCTCTCGGTTAGCGGATAGATGCAGACCCTTCTTCTTGTTGATGAATAAGTGGAAGGGATTCGAGTGGACGGAGGAATGTGCCCTGGCCTTTAAGCAGCTTAAGGAATATCTCTTTCGGCCACCTATCATGTCCAGTCCTGAGATGGACGAGGTCCTGTTTGCCTATATCGCTGTGGCCCCCCATGCTGTAAGCCTGGTATTGATATGAGTTGATAACGGCATCCAAAGGCCAGTTTATTATGTAAGCAAATCACTCCATAAGGCCGAGATCCGTTATCTACCACTGGAGAAAGCCATTTTAGCGGTGGTATATGCTACCCGTAAACTCCCTCATTACTTCCAGGCACATACGGTTGTTGTCCTAACTCAGCTCCCGCTCAGAGCTCTGCTCCGAAGTGCTGATTACACGAGGAGGGTTACTAAATGGGGTACGATCCTAGGGGCTTTCGACATCAAGTACATGTTGGGGTTCGTGCCCTAAAATCCAATTTATTGGCATGTAATAAATAATTAAATAGTTTAATTATATGAGACTATCTATAAATGAACTAATGGGATATTATCTTAGTCCATGAGATGCATAGTATGCAATTTATGTGAAAAGTCACAAAAGATATAAATCACAAGTTCTTTGTAAATTCAGAATTTTAGTTCGTAGTCGGTGATGAAATTGGGCATTTCATCTGCGAAGACTATAACATATCAACTAAGATGATTTGTTTTGATCATGGAAGTGGAGACTTCTAGTTGATATGTTGATATATTTTAAAAGTTAAGACATATTGAACTGGACCGCTGTGAGATTTATTATTCTCTTAACGACTGTCAAATGAATAATAAATCTCATGACTTCTATTTACATCAACTCTAAATTTTGAGAGAATAATGAACCTGATCATGAGGTGTAGGTTGTTTTAATATATCAGAAGTGAAATCTATAAGTTACGATCAAAACCTCATTATGTTGGGCAGCTGCATTTAGTGTTGATGGAACATATATTCTCAAGATGAAATTCATAATCTTTTTACGGAGATATAAAATATTCCTTTGAGATAAGTTTGATAGGTTTGATTATTCAGAGTATTGAGCCCAACCACTTTAGTAAGTAGTTACTAAAGTATATATTTATGAAATTGGATTTCATAAATATATGATGAATAACATAAATGATTAAACTGGGTACTCAATGATTAAGATGTAGTAATCTTCAAAGTGGCAGTCAAAATTCATGATTTTGTATTACTACGAATATTTTAATGAAGGGGTTGTATGTATAATAAATTCTTGGGATATAATTTATTAATAAGGACTAGAGTGCAATTATATTCTTATAGTGGTATTGAATATAATTAATGGTAATTTTGGACTTGTTAAGAGTTGACAGAAAAGCCCAAGGTCCATTGGAGCTAGAGTCTTATTTGTTCCCTTTGGTCTCATCTTAAGCCACAAACTAAAGCCTAATTAGGTAGGCCCAAAAGGCTAACCCAATTACACAATCAGTTTTTATTTAATAAGAGTTATTAAATAAAGTAACTACCAAGGTAGTTAGTATGTACGTATGATGAAAAGAAAAGAAATCAGTTTTTTCTCAACAAGGAAAAAAAGAAGTTTTTTTCTTTGAGAATCTATGTACAAAAAGACTAATTGAGAGACCACACATCTTGGGCACCATGTGGAATTGAGATGAAGATAAAAGGTATTCTCAAGTCTTGGTTTTGAATTTCATTGCATCAAGGTACGCTTTCTATTCTTTATTCTAGAATTCAAGGTTGTAAGGTTGAATTTAATCAACTATTCTGTTGGCTTTATTCCGTGCCAAATTTGCTTGTATTTTAGCAATTAGTAACCTTGTATTTAGGTGGAAATCATGTAAGGGTAGTGTGTGAGAAAGTGTGAAGAAATGCTCAAGATTGTGCAAAGATGCAGAGACTCGCGGCTGTGACTCGCGGATGACTCGTGACTGGCAAGCCGCCAACTGCAGCACACGAGTGAAGCGTGCAGAGAAGATGAATAGTCACGCCAGCTGGAGCATTATAGGACAAAAATCCAGCCTGGCCGTTTTGTTAGCTCGCGGCTTGAACTCGCGACTCAGTCAAGTCGCGAGGCCAAGCTGCCAGCCAGCTTTATTTTGGAAAAACTGACTCTTCGCATTCTTTTCTCACACCAGTATAAATATCCCTTATACCCACGAAATGTAGAGAGCTTCCAGAGAGAATTTTGAGAGAGAAACCCTAGTGAAAAACAAAATTGACTCATCCACAATCTTTACATAGAGACTCTCCAAATTCCTCTACTCTCACCCTTTCCATTGTTACATCCTTGAGAGGTACACTACCAAAACCTTTTCTCACCATACTCATATCTGTGAGAAGACTGTTTGGTGCTTTGGGAAGCAGTTAGGAAGGGACCAATGGTTATTGGTTGATGTTATGGGCTATAGCGGAATTCGGTAAGCTAGAAAAGACAAAAGTTTGGCGCAACCTCGTTGGAGCAAGAAGCTTGGAGGGCTTAGGTACATTGGGTAGATTAGGCTTGGAGGGTCTATTGCTGTTCATGTATCCCAACTACATTTTCTAGTGGATTATTGACCGCTTGGAGGGTAACGGAGAGATTTTACGCCGAGTACTTCGGTTTCCTCTTCGATAATACATCGTTGTGTTGTCCTTGTGTTTGCATCTCTCTTCCCTTAATCTTTGCCATTTAATTTATGCTGTGGATGTGATTTTATTTGGTTTAGATTGTTTATCAATTCGGTTATAAGCTTATGTTTATTTTCCGCACATACATTGTTTGATATTAAGCTTGAATTGGTAATTTGTAAATTGGGGGTCTAAACGTTCAAGGGTGTTTTACACACATTTTGAACATTCAAAGGTTACATGTTATCTTTCATAAATGAAGTAGATCCGTGTTTGTTGCTTCCGCTGTGTGTTTTGTATAAGATACAAAACTAGATTTTCCAACAACTGGTATCAGAACGGTCTTCAATATCATGCTTGTATAACATGTGATTGAGTTTTAGAATCAAAGAAAATAGTTTTCTTGATGATTTAATTTTCTGCATAATTTTGTTTTGGTCCTGCGTGAATTGATTAATATATGCCATGTTTTTGTATATAAGATATACATGTTGGTTCGTATTATCAATGACCCATGATTATGCATCAAGTTATGGTGTTGTATTCATTGAATTCGTATATTATATATATGGGTCTGACACGATTCATAAAGGCAATGGTCGTTTCTGTCATCAAGTGCGGTGTATTTGAGATGCCAAGTATTGGAGTTGTACGCCGCCGACATATATTGCTAGGCTTATTGCATCGTGTCCAAGGTGTGAACTTTTGTTTCACACAGTCTGGATATAGTTGGCAATTGGGCATAGCTATTAGATGAATATCATGGTATGAATATCGTGGAACCCATGTTACATATACAACTTGCTATTAATGCTTGTTTGTTTATATTTTTCACTGGACGTACATGTATGATTGAATTGTTTTTATATTGAATGATGTACATGTACAGATGTTAGTCTAGTGATATATTTTTATGATCAAACAGTATGTTAATGCTCATGCTAGGATTGTGAAATTTATTCCTAATGAGATTAGGATTATGTTTTCAAAGTTTCTAGCATTATTATGGTTCTTGATAATGATCGTGAAAACCCTTATGTTTGATCTGTAAATCTTCGTTGATAAAATCAAAAGGTGTTTTTGATGGAAAATTGCAAAAACCGTTGAAAACTATCTACATTTGCACTTTAAAAACTGAAAACATGCATTTTTTGCAGGTTACCTTCTCGCGAAGTTACTCGCAAAAAATGCCTCTAAAGCACAAAATTTTTCGCGGGTAAGCTTTACTCGCGAAACAGTCGCGAAAGTTTCTGTCTGAATTTTGTGTTTTCACTTTTTTGCCTTAACCCATTTTCGCGGGAAGAGCTTAGTCGCGAGATTACACATGGTTCTAACTAAAAGACCTAATGAGATCAAAGATATTAGTTAAATAGAATTCTTAGTTCTAAATAGTTTGGGACTTGTCTTTTAAGAAACATTCTAATGAGATTAGAATTGTTGAATGATTGAATGTCCTTAATTTATTTTAATTAGAAGTTTTAATGAGATTAAAATTTTAATTAAAAGTTATATATTTTCTAATGAGATTAGAATCTTTTATTTGGTAAGTTAAGGATAGAGTTCTATATAACTAATTTTTGATTCATTAGTGTTTAAGGAATCCTAAATAGTTTAGGACTTCCATTTTAGTTAGTGATTCTAATGAGATTAGCGTCTTCAACAAGTGCAAGGTTATTAGTTGTGATGGGATCACAATTATTTAAAGAAAAACCCAAATAACGAGTGGGAGTGCTGAAATAACCCTTTTGTTAAGTTTATTGTAATGTGAATAGATACCTTGTCTTGACTTCGAGTCTTGCATTCCATGCGGAGGGTATTTACTTCACGGATTACAAGGTTAAACTTCTTTGTGATTGCGTGAATGTTCGTTACGCTATTGTGATGTGACTTAATTACATCACATTGAATTTAAATAATTAAACACATTTAATGTGTAGGGTTAAAATTGTGATTAGATCACAATGATTTTAAGACAATCCACTTGTTTTAAAATTTCTAGTGGGAGAGAGATATAAGAGTTGGATCTCACGGCCTCCATTGTCGGTTCATAGTGGTGTAGGGTAAACATCTCGTCTTGGCCTCGAGCCTTGCGTTCCATGCGGAAGGTGTTTATTTCATGGTACTACAAGATTGAACTTCCCGGTTTATAGTGGTGTGGGTAAGCACCTCGTCTTGGCCTCGAGCCTTGCGTTCCATGCGGACGGTATTTTGCATCATGGTACTACAAGATTAAACCTTATAAGGGTAGAGTTATGTGGCTACACATGGGTCTAGGCAATGGTGTACACTAGACTAAGTTTGATAGTATCCTCTATGCTGAGTTCTTGCTATTATTACTTAGAGGCTAAAGGAAAAGCGGCAAATTATTTTTGTTTGGTAAGATTTACCATGATAACATTAATAATGAGAATAATTCTCGCCTAATCATAATGGTTGATATTCACTCTAAGCTGAGGAATATTAATTGCGGGATTAGGTTGTCGTTGCACCTAATATAATATGTTTTTATGGGTTCCATATTATATGGTAGTGGTTGCAAAATATAATGTCCATGTAATTATGTTCATAGTCTCAAAATAAAGTTGTCATAAATTTTGTCCTCTAGCTACTATTTTAATTGAATCACATTAACTAAGAAATAATTTTGGACATGGTGCTTAAAGAAGCTGAAGTACATAAATATGTTTTGATTCAGCATTGTCATAATTTCCTATATATGATGCTTTTATAGAAGATAGCTTATGATGTGATCATAGTCTCCATTGAAATGCTAAATTGTTACATTGGCTTCTATTTCAATTGTACTATAGCATGAGATGCAAGAGTTAGTACTAGACTTAGACTTTATATTAAGTCTAAATGAGATGTTTGGTATGAATCATATTGAGTGCTAAGAAAGGTTTAAAGAGTTCCAATTCTGAATCATTTTATGAAAATGTTTTATTTTAAAATGAATTGGAATTTTTGGATGAAGAGATTAAATGTTAATCTCATATGGATATGATCCACAAGTCCTTGTTAAAATCATTTGATCAATTCAGATTATTTTGAAACTAAATTCTTTTTATGTTACCTGAATTGATGAGTGAGTTCTATGCAACAGAAGACATCCTAAAAGTTAAGACTAGGATCAATATGATTTAATTCAAATTCTTAGCCTAAACCGAAAGGTAAGGGTGGTAAGAAGATGAATTATAATACTAAACAGTTGGACAAGTTAGTTACCCTAGCAGTTGCAAAAAGGAAATTAGAATCAAAAGAATGACCAAAAGGAAAATATTTCTGTTAAAATATTTCTGTTTTGGTAAAGCTAAGCATTGTCCATGATTGTCTTCTAGATGGAAATTTACATGTTTTACTTTTTAAAGAGAAAGTTTTCATCCTTTGTAATTGTATGTTTTGGCACTTATGTCTATAGATCTTATTAATCTAAATGATATTCAAGATTGGTGAAAGATGAGCTTTTAGAACCATTATTTTATTATATTCTCAGTCTATGAATTCTATTTAGAGGATAATAAGATCTAGGGTTCCTTTTTGTAAAGGAATGAAGTTCCAATGACTTCTTTAAGTTAGTGCATACATGAAGGAGAAATAGGGCTCTTTTAAAGGTAGATTGTTCTAGAAGAAAAATGTCAGAATTTGTTGTAGAACAACTATTAAATACATTTGGAAATGAGATGGTTGTATTAGATACACCACAAGACATTATTCTGTAGGTAACTATTACACTAGTACAATATCGTAGTGGGAGGATTACCAAATAAATTCATACTTTTGGAATAAACTTTTGTAGTTATTCCACAAGGATATGAATTTGATTGTCGGTCCTACGTAAAGACAATAGATGATATGAATATGGATTACTAGATCAAGGTTATGTAAATAGAATTAGATTCTACTTAAACTCTAAAACTTGTAAAGGCGTCTAATGGCATTAAGCTTATTGTTTTCAAATAGGTCTACAAGTAAATGAAATTGATAGATTTGAAGGTGCAAACTTTCAAAGTCAAGACTAGTGGCGAAAAGATTTATTTAGAAAAAAATGGTTCGACTATGAAAAGATTTTTTCACCAATAGTCAAGTTTGACTCTAACTAGATTCTCTTATTCATTATATTTCATTTGGATGAAATATAACAATGAATATCAAGAAAACTTCTTTTAGTAGCAATCTTGAGGAAGAGATCTATATGATGTAACTAGACTTGTTCATAGTAAAGAACCAGTAATGTTTAGTATGCAAGTTGCTTAAAGTCCATTTATGGACTAAAGCAAGCATCTAAACCATAAAATATCATATTTGATCAACCAATCAAATTGTTTGATTTTGATTAAGTATTTAAAAGCCTTATGTGTGTAAAAGCTATATAGAATAATAAATTTCTTAATGTATGTTGATGACATTCTAATTATTTAGAATAATGTAGAGTTATTGTCATCAATGAAGTTTTTTTGTTGTCTAGTCCAGTTTGATATAAAGTACTTGGGAAAGACTGGTCACATCCTAAGAATTAAACTTTGTTAAAATTCAGAAATAAGAATGTTGGGTTTATCTCAAACTGCTTAAATAGATTAGATTCTAGATCAGTATAGCATGTATTACTTCAAGAAATGATTCTTTCCTTTTAAGTTTGAAATTCCTTTATATAGGACTATAGTAATAAGACATATAAAAGGAAGTCTTTATGCTATGCTATATATTAAGCTAAATATCTATTTTGCGGTGGGTATGATAAGCAAATATCAATTGAATCAAAGATCACTTAATTTAGTGGGAGTAAAGCATATACTCAAATATCTTAAGAAAATGAGGGATTATATGCTTGTCCACCAAAGTGAGGATTTGATGGTTACTAGTTGTATAAATACTGACTTGTAGTTTGATTGTGATTCATGAAGTTAGACTTCAAGATATGTGTTCATCCTAGGTGGTGAAAATACACATTAAGCGTAAGTATTTTCTCATTAGAAAGATATGAGTACTTGAGAAGTAGTAGTAGAAAAGATAATTTACGCAATAAATTTGGCTGAAACTTATTTCCAAGCCTTGTTTTAGAGTGACTATGAATTACTCTAAAGGGAGATAAGTATTGAATATATGGTAAATTGTCTTTGAGGGCAAGTGGGAGATTGTTGGGGTTTGTGCCCTAAAATCCAATTTATTGGCATGTCATAAATAATTAAATAGTTTAATTATATGAGACTATTTATAAATGAATTAATGAGACATTATCTTAATCCATGAGATGCATAGTATATGATTTATGTGAAAAGTCATAGAAGATATAAATCACAAATTCTTTGTAAACTCAGAATTTTAGTTCGTAGTCGGTGATGAAATTAGGCTTTCATCTGCGAAGACTATAACATATCAACTAAAATGATTTGTCTCGATTATGGAAATTGAGACTTCTAGTTGATATGTTGATATGTTTTAAAAGTTAAGACATATTGAACTGGACCGCTGTGAGATTTATTATTCTCCTAACGACTGTCAAATGAATAATAAATCTCACGACTTCTATTTACATCAATTCTAAATCGTGAGAGAATAATAGACCTAATCATGAGGTGTAGGTTGCTTTGATATATCAAGAGTGAGATCTATAAGTCACAATCAAAACCTCAGTATGTTGGGCAGCCGTATTTAGTGTTGATGGAACATATATTCTTAAGATGGAATTCATAATCTCTTTACGGAGATATAAAATATTCCCTTGAGATAAGTTTAATGGGTTTGGTTATTCAGAGTATTAGGCCCAACCACTTTAGTAAGGAGTTACTAAAGTATATATTTATGAAATTAGATTTCATAAATATATGATGAATAAAATAAAGGATTAAACTGGGTACTCAAGGATTAAGATGTAGTAATCTTCAAAGTGACAGTCAAAATTCATGACTTTGTATTACTACGAATATTTTAATGAAAGGGTTGTATGTATAATAAATTCTAGGGATATAATTTATTAATAAGGCTTAGAGTGCAATTATATTCTTTTAGTGGTATTGAATATAATTAATGATAATTTTGGACTTGTTAAGAGTTGACAGAAAAGCCCAAGGCCCATTGGAGCTAGAGTCTTATTTGTTCCCTTTAGTCCTATCTCAAGTCACAAATTAAAGCCTAATTGGGTAAGCCCAAAAGGCTAACCCAATTAGACAATCAGTTTTTATTTAATAAGAGTTATTAAATAAAGTAACTACCAAGGTAGTTAGTATGTACGTATGATGAAAAGAAAAGAAATCAGTTTTTACTTAACAAGGAAAAAAAGAGGTTTTTTTCTTTGAGAATCTACGTACAAAAAGACTGATTGAGAGACTACACATCTTGGGCACTATGTGCAATTGAGATGAAGATAAAAGGTATTCTCAAGTCTTGGTTTTGAATTTCATTGCATCAAGGTACGCTTTCTATTCTTTATTCTAGAATTCAAGATTGCATGTTATCTTTCATGAATGAAGTACATGCCTCATACCTCTGTCAAGGGTCAAGTCCTCGCGGATTTGGTAGCTGAGTTTGCTGAATCCCCGGTGGAAGTAGAAGCAGAGAGGTAAAACATGGATGGAAAATTAGTTGGCATGATCTCCCGACAAGATCCCTTACCCTAGAAAGTATATGTCGATGGTGCAGCAAACTAGAAGGGGTGCGGAGTAGGGCTAGTTCTAATATCCCCCGAAAAGATCACTATTGAGAAGTCATTGAGGCTAGACTTCTTAGCCACAAATAACGAAGCTGAATATGAGGCTCTGCTGATGGGAATGACCATGGTTCAAAAAATGGGCGGAAAGGCTGTAGAGATATTCTCGGACTCGAGATTGGTCGTTGGCCAAGTGAAAGGAGAGTTTAAAGCCAAAGATGAAAGAATGCGAGGGTACTTGAGTCAGGTCAGACGTGTCCAGTCAAGCTTTGAATCTTTCAACCTATTGCATATCCCTAGAAGTGGAAACACACATGTAGATTCCCTAGCCACCCTTGCAACCTCCTCGACGCAAAACTTACCCCGGGTCATCCTTGTAGAAGACTTATGCAAGCCCACAGAGGTGAACAGGGAGGTGGTTCATGTTCACCAAGTTAGAGTGGGGCCTAACTGGATGGACCCCATAGTACTTTTCTTGAAGGAGGATACCCTGCCCGAGGAGAAATCAGAAGCAGACAAGGTACGGAGAAAGGCTCCTCGGTTCTAGCTGTCCGAGGACCAAAAATTATATAAATGCTCATTTTTTGGGCCATACCTGCTATGCATACACCCCAAGGCAACATAATTAATCCTTGAGGAATTACATGAGGGGATTTGCGAAAGTCACACTGGAGGTAGATCTTTGGCGCACAAACCTATCACCCAAGGCTATTGGTGGCCAAACATGCAAAAGGAAGCACAAGAATATGTAAGGAAGTGCGACCAGTGTCAAAAGTTCGCACCAAACATACACTAACCGGGGGGAGTCCTTAATCCTTTGTCCAGCGCTTGGCCATTCGCTCAATGGGGCTTAGACATTGTTGGCCCTTTCCCCAAGGCAGCAGGAAATAAGAGATACCTGCTAGTCGGCATGGACTACTTCACTAAGTGGGCTGAAACTAAGCCTTTGGCAAATATCAGGGACGTGGATGCTAAGAAATTTGTTTGGAAAAATATTGTCACATGATTTGGGGTCCCTCGTACCCTTATCTCGGACAACGACCTTCAGTTTGATAGCAAATCTTTCAGGAGATACTATTGTGACTTGGGAATTACGAATAAGTATTTAACCCAAGCTTACCTCCAAGGGAATGAATAAGCCGAGGCTGTTAACAAGGTCATAGTGAATGGACTCAAGAAGAGGTTGGATGATGCGAAGGGAAAATGGGTGGAAGAACTGTCACATGTCCTGTGGACGTATCAAACCACACCTCGCAGGTCAACGGGGGAGACTCCCTTCTAAATGACTTATGGAGTCGAAGCTGTTATCCCTTTAGAGACTGGCTTCCCGACGCTGAGAACAAGTTCTTTTGATCTGAGCAATAACAACGAATTACTAGAAAAAAGCCTAGACCTGATTAAAGAGAGACGAGAGAAGGCAATGGTCCAATTGGCATATTACCAACACAAGCTTAAATAAGGTTATGATGCCAATGTGAAGCTGAGACCGTTGGTACCTAGTGACTTGGTGTTGGGAAAGGTTCTAGGCATTGCAAAGAACCCGGTATGGGGGAAGCTAGGGCCCAACTGGGAGGGGCCATACTGCATCACTTCGATAGCTGGTATAGGTGCATATTTCCTCAAAAACCTAGACGAACATGTAATACCACGACCTTGGAATATAAACAACCTGAAAAAGTATTATTATTAATGAAAGTTTCCTTTGTCATATGCTCATTTATTGTGTAAATACATCGTACTACCTATTATTATCTTTATAAGTGATTAAACAAAACCTTAGTCATGCCTGAGTCCTCGGGCCAGATGCTTTGAGGAAATTAACACTCTATGACATCTTTATAAGTGTTTAAACAGAACCTTATTCATGTCTGAGTCCTCAAACCAGATGATTTGAGAAAATTAACACTCTATGACATCTTTACAAGTGTTTAAATGAAACCTTAGTCATGCCTGAGTCCTCGGACCAGATACTTTGGAAAAATTAACACTCTATGACATCTTTATAAGTGTTTAAACAGAATCTTAGTCATACTTGAGTCATCGGACCAGATGCTTTGGAAAAATTAACACTCTATGACATCTTTACAAGTATTTAAACAGAACCTTAGTCATGCCTGAGTCCTTGGACCAGATGTTTTGGGGAAATTAACACTCTATGACATCTGATGGGATAATGAAAATTACAACTCATATTCGTCCATGATCTTGAGCCAAATATTTTATTTGATCGTCTAAGTAATAGGGTCGTCCATGGATAAAGCACATGGACGACTCTCACAACGTCTGAGCAATAGGGTCGTCCATGGGCAAAGCACATGGACGACTCACACAATGTTTGAGCAATAGGGTCGTCCATGGGCAAAGCACATGGACGACTCACATAACACCGTCAGAGAACCAGAGTCATCAATTCACGAAGTGCATGGACGACCACATGACACTTAGAAACTCTCAAGTGTAAATTCACTTGAGAGTATGGAAGATTCGAGCCACAAAACCTTGAAATGGTTACTCAACCCGAATTCATCGTCACAGATTCCTCTTAAGTACATAACTTCCATCAACGGTTGTAACTCCTATAGCCATTGAGGAAGTTATGTCTGGACTCACTAAATTCCACAAATCTTGGGGAAGTTACCAAGCCAATAACCGCTCCAAGGTCCTCTATATAAAGGACCAGTCTGAATCAAAGAAAGGCAAGTGCATTCTGAGATTTTACTCCTAATAAAAGTTGGAACTTTGTTCTAGTGAGAAACTAACTTAGCCATCGGAGGGTGTTTGACCGGTCCATGCCGGTCCCCTTTTGATAGTGTGTTCATCTTTGTAGGCCTTCGCAACCACCAGTAGCCCACCGAAGCCGAAGCATTCAGCCTACTGATTCTGTGCAGCATCAGTTGGCGCCGTCTATGGGGAGGAGAAACTTCGAGTTTTGCAGTTTTATCTTTCTCTGACCAAAGGCTGTATGGTTCGGACAAGATCTAAGGCCACTAGCCTAGGCCACCAAGAGAGTAGGGATGCTTCTAGCAATCCCCATCGAGATCGCCAATCAGCGCCTGCCGCGCAGCTTCCTTCCATCCAACATATACAATCCATGGCAGCCGCCATGGCGGAGTTAACTCATCAAAACCAAGAGTTGACTAGGGAGATCAATCTGAGGCAGCATCGTGAAGGATATGCTGAAGGACAAGCCCAGAGTCAAGAAGATAGAGGGGGAAATGCTGAGCCCGAAAGTCAATTAAGGGGCACCACTTCGCGAAGGGTGCCGCACTTGGAGAAGGAGATGGATCAGATGAAGAAGGTTATGGACGAGATGAGGGAGAACATGAGAAGGGAAAATCCCGTAGAAGATTTGGTTCATCGAACAGATTCCCCTTTCACGGCTTCCATCAATGGTCATCCCTTGCCCCCAAAGTTTAAAATGCCTTCCTTGGATTCATATGATGGGACGCGTGATCCTTTCGATCATATTGCTACTTTCAAGACTACGATGCATCTCCAAGGGGTTCCAGACGAGATTATGTGCAGAGCCTTCCCTACCACACTTAAGGGACCAGCACGAGTGTGGTTCAGTAAGATACCTCTAAGCACAGTCAGTTCTTTTGAAGAGTTGAATAAGTTGTTTGTCAATAACTTCATTAGAGGGCAAAGACACAAACGTTCTTCGTCCAGCCTGTTGACTATAGAACAAGAGGAGAATGAAAGCCTGCGCTCCTTCATCTCTCGTTTTAACAGGGAAGCCCTGACCGTGGACGAGGTAGATGACAAGCTACTCTTGGCGGCCTTCCACAATGGGGTTAACTCGGACCTATTCATCCACAAGCTTTATGAGAAAGAACCTCAATCCATGGCTGAACTCGTCCATTCAGCCCAAAACTTTATGAATGCAGAAGACGCAATCATAGTTAAGAAGAGGAAGAGAGCTGAGAGGATGGAAGCAAACCCCACGCGACACTCTGAGCA
This sequence comes from Notholithocarpus densiflorus, assembly GCA_030021035.2. Classification (NCBI taxonomy): domain Eukaryota; kingdom Viridiplantae; phylum Streptophyta; class Magnoliopsida; order Fagales; family Fagaceae; genus Notholithocarpus; species Notholithocarpus densiflorus. Next base: position 742,705 of record JARYZH020000153.1, read on the forward strand.
AGGTCCTCATCCAAAGAAGGGACGAATGGAAGATAGGAAGGACTGAGATAACAAGAAGCAGGGCCCCTCAACCAGGAATCAGAATTATACACCCTTAAATGCCCCTCTCGATCAAGTGTTCATGCAGATCAAGGATGATCCTTCCTTGAAGTGACCAGAGAAGATGAAAGGAGATCCTAACAAGCGCAATAAGAATAAATACTGTCGCTTCCATAGAGATCATGGCCATGACACGGACGAGTGTTACGACTTGAAGCAGCAGATTGAGAATCTTATTAGACAAGGAAAGTTGAGGCATTTCGTTGGAAGAGATCATAAAGATGAAAAGTTGAAGGGAAAGATGGAAGAATCATCACGGCCCCCACTTGGAGAGATAAGGGTTATCATAGGAGGGACTTCAGCAGGACAGTCTTCCAAGTCAAAAAAGACATATCTCAAAGTGGTGCAAAACGTCGAACTCTCTGAACGATCACCAAGGACGAGAGGGACCGACGAATCAACTATCTCATTCACCGACGAAGAAGCTGAAATGATCCATCATCCGCATGACGATGCCATTGTTATCACTTTACTCATCGTAGATTATACAACCAGGAGAGTGTTGGTGGATAACGGAAGTTCAGCAGATATATTGTACTACCCTGCCTTCCAATAGATGAGGTTTGGACGAGATCAACTTCGTCCAGTATGTTCACCATTGATAGGGTTTGGAGGAATGAAGGTGCAGCCTGTTGGCACTATTACGCTACCTGATCATACCCACAGCAGATAACCAAGGAAGTCAATTTCCTCGTGGTGGATTGTTCGTCCTCATACAATGCTATTATTGGAAGACCGACTTTGAACAGTTGGAAGGCAGTAACGTCTACTTACCATCTATCAGTCAAATTCCCTACGGAGTACAAAATAGGACAAGCACAAGAAGATCAGTTGGCAGCTAGAGAATGTTATTTAGCCATGATGGCTTTGGACGAGCAGGTGCAGACAATGAGTATTGAGGAGAGAAGGTTTGTTGCGGAGCCCACTGAAGTATTGGAAGATGTTTTTTTGCAAGAAGATGATCCTGAAAAATTCACCAGAATTGGAACAAGTATGAAGGAGAAGGCGAAAAAAGACCTCGTCCAGTTCCTGAGGAAGAGTATTGATGTTTTTGCGTGGAGTCATGACGACATGCCAGGAATCGATCCAAGTATAATTACTCATCGATTGAATGTATACCCCTCTTCTAAGCTTGTTCGTCAGAAAAAGAGGGTGTTTGCTCATGAATGGGATAAGGCTATCAAGGAAGAGGTTTAGAAACTGACCACAGCACAGTTTATCCGGGAAGTCTATTACCCGGATTGGTTAGCCAATGTGGTGATGGTGAAGAAGGCAAATGACAAGTGGAGGATGTGCGTAAACTTCACTGACTTAAACAAGGCTTGCCCTAAGGATAGTTATCCTTTGCCACACATTGACTAATTGGTGGATTCTGCAGTTGGCCATCAGTTGTTGAGCTTCATGGACGCCTTCTCAGGATATAATCAGATAAAGATGGACGAGGTAGACCAAGAAAAAATCTCCTTCATTACCAGTCAAGGTTTGTTTTGTTATAAGGTGATGTCGTTTAGTCTAAAGAACGCAGGGGCAACTTATCAAAGGTTGGTGAATCACATGTTGCATTCACAGATAGAACGGAATGTGGAGGTGTATGTTGACGACATGCTTGTGAAGAGCTTAGACGAGGGAAGCCATTTGGACGATCTACAGGAAACCTTCGAAACACTTAAACGATATAAGATGAAACTGAACCCAAGTAAATGTGCATTCGGAGTATCGTCAGGAAAGTTTCTAGGATTCATGGTTTCACAAAGAGGAATTGAAGCAAATCCAGACAAGATCCAAGCCATACTGAGCATGAAATCACTGAAGAACATCAAGGAAGTCCAATCCCTCACTGGGCGAGTTACTGCTCTGAACAGGTTTGTTTCGAAAGCCACAGACAAGTATTTACCCTTCTTCAAAGTTCTCAAGAAGGCATTCAAATGGACGGACGAGTGTCAAAAGGCCTTCCAAAATCAAAAGGACTATCTCACCACGACTCCATTGTTAAGTCCGTCAGTGCAAGGAGAAGAACTGTATCTGTACTTAGCAGTGTCCCCACATGCCGTGAGTTCAGTGTTGATCAAGGAGGAAGAAAATGTGCAAAAGCCTGTGTATTACACTAGCCGAGCACTCAGAGGAGCAGAAGGAAGGTACCCACAGATAGAGAAGCTAGCTTTTGCACTAATAATAGCTTCTAGGAAGTTAAGACATTACTTCCAAGCACATGTCATCAATGTCATGACGGACCATCCCCTCAAAAAGGCAATGAATAAGTTGGAAGCTGCAGGACAGCTGATTCAATGGGCAGTTGAGCTTAGTGAATTTGACATTCGGTACCAACCGAGAAATGCAATAAAGGCTCAAGCCTTGGCAGATTTCATAGCAGAGTTCACTCCAAGTATGAGGACTTAGGCGGAAGAGAAGACAATAAAAAATGGGTTTTCCATGTAGATGGACCGTCTACACTGCATGTTGGAGGTATAGGAGTTGTTTTGCAGTCACCAGAAGGAGACAAATTAAAGCACAAGGTTCGCTTGCAGTACCAAACAACTAACAATGAAGTGGAATATGAAGCCCTTCTTAAAGGGTTGGAGTTGGCTAAATCTGTAGAAGCAGACTCAATACTCGTCTTGGGAGACTCTCAGTTGATCATAGGCCAAGTAAATGAAACATGTGAAGCCAAGGAAGACAGAATGAAGAAATATTTAAAGAAGGTGGTACGCCTTGTGAAGAAATTCAAAGAAGCTGATTTCGTTCAAATCCCAAGGGAAAAGAACGTGGAAGCTGATACTCTGGCAAAGGAAACCTCCGCGAATGAAGCAATTGACGAGTTTGATGAAATACAATACATGCCAAGCATAGACTTTCCAGAAATGTGGCAGATAGAAGGTGAGGAAAATTGGATGACTCCGATAGTATCATACCTGAAGGATGGAAGGCTCCCAGAAGGGAATGACGAAGCCAGAAAGCTTAGAGTTAAATCAGCCAGGTACACCCTGATGGACGAAATGTTATACAAAAGAGGCTTTTCCCAGCCTTTCCTAAGGTGTTTGGCTCCGGACGAGGCAAACTACGTATTGAGGGAGGTTCATGAAGGAGCATGTGGTAACCACTTAGGAGCCAAATCACTCGTCCACAAGTGTGCAGCATCAACATCTTTACAAGTGTTTAAACAGAATCTTAGTCATGCCTGAATTCTCGAACCAGATGTTTTGGGAAAATTAACACTCTAGGACATCTTTCTAAGTGTTTAAACAGAACCTTAGTCATGCCTGAGTCCTCAGACCAGATGTTTTGGAGAAATTAACACTCTATGACATCTTTCTAAGTGTTTAAACAGAACCTTAGTTATGCCTGAGTTCTCGGACCAGATGCTTTGGGGAAGTTAATACTCTATGACATCTTTATAAGTGACTAGTCCCTCAGATCACATACTGGGGAAAAATTAACACTGTGATGTCTATTGGTCTTCTACTAAGTGTCAAAACAGATCCATGGTTATGCCCAACTTCTCGGATTGGTTGCTTTGAATAAATTAAGGTCCTTAATTATTTATCCAAGTGTTGGGCAGAATGAGGAACATCTCCCCCTTTTATTTTTTACAAAGTATGTATCTATCTACGTTAGATTCAGCCTTCATTGCAAGAGGTTCAATTCTCAATACAAATACGTGGTAGACCTCTTTATTGCTGGTACTTGGTCAAATTACTTAGATTGATTGCAGTGTGTTATTGTTAGTTTTTATTGAAAACAGAGTAGCAGCGGTTCAATGCTATTTGCAATAATAATAAGCTTTAAAGCATATAAAGTAAAGGTGCAAGAGATAAGAAGAAAAGCATTTTCATTAAATAAGAGGAGTACATTATATTTAGTGACAGAGTGCCACTACAAAAAAAAAAAAAAAACTACAAGAAAATCCTAAGTGCTAAGCCTTGGCCTTGGGAGCAGGAGGGTCTTCTTTCTGGCTCAGCTGAGAGGTAAGAGTGTCCTTGGCCTTAGGATTAGCTTCTTTAGTCTTGGTCTCTGCTTCCTTTGCCTTAGCTGTAGCTTCCTTGTCCTTGGCAGCGTTCTTGGCTTCTGAGGAGGGCTTTTTCTCCTTGCCCTTACCCTTGTCTTTGTCCCCCTCAGCCCCCTGGCCTTGATCACCAGCTTGGCTGGATCACTTTGAAGCCTCAAGGAGAGGGAGAGCAGCTTGGATAGTCAGAGGCTGCTCAGAGGTCTCTGGAGCAAAGGCAAAGGGAGAAGGGATGGCACCTGGGACTTCACGGATATCTGGGTGATAATATATGCTCCCAGGCTGCCTCCAAACAGAGTCTGCAGGGACTCCTGCAACACTAAGGGTCCTATCTTAAGTCGCATTGCAGTAATCCCTACATACCTCGGAAAGCTCCTCAGCGAGCCTAACTTGCGTTTCTTCCACGCCGAGCAGATAGGACGCTTGCTTCTCAGCCTCGGCTGCCTCCTTGGCCAGTTAAGCCGCCTCCTTGACCCTCTGCAGCTCAGTCTTGAGATCTATGACCAGCTGCCTTTGGGTGGCCAGGTCTATCTTGGTCAGGTGCAGTTTTTGACGCTGATCCTCGGCCTGCCTCTCCACGGTCTTTAGACCCACCTCGGCACTCAGGCGAGCCTTGTTCACTTCTTTCAACTTCTCAGACAGCTCTGCCTGTTCTTGTTTGAAGGCCCCCAAGGACTTCTCAACATTAGCACGGGAGAGGGCCTCAGCGTTGGCCTCATTACGGGCATCGCGAACCCACTCCTCGGCCACAAAAACTTGTTGAGTAACCTACACAAAAACAATGGAAGAATCACATGAATAAAAAAGTAGGGAAAGAACGAAAGTACAACATAGCATTTAAATTCAAGGATATGATAGATTGCTTACCATTGCGAGGTCCCTCTTCAGGGACAGGAAGAGGTCGTTCTGCTTGAAGCGTCTGTAAGCCTCCATATCTTTGGGGATGAGAAGAGGTTACTCTAGGGCTTCAGCAATGTAGCCTGCACTCCCTCTTTGGAAGTCCCTGACTGAGGCATTCCAAGGGATGGCAGCCCCATCCACCTCCAGCCGAGGAGACCAGGTGCGTTGCGGAAGGCGCACATCGGCCCTAGTTTGCTTCTCCCGGCTGTTCACAGAAGTGGGCCTCTTGTCCCGAAGGTCTCGAGGGTCTTTGGCCACCTTATGTTGCTAAGTCCCTTTCTAAGGGCCCACCTCCCCTTCTTCAAGCTCCTGAATCAGCTTTTTCTTCTTTAGATCAGGAATGACTTTCAGTCCGAGGTTGGTGGGAGGTGGAGGAGGAGGAGGAGGAAGTGTGGGTGGAACTTAGGACTTGGTGGCTTCTTTCGAAGTTGATACCTTGTTCCTGGCAGCCATGAGGTATCTTAAGCTCTTGTTTCCCCGGTTCAATGCCATCCCGTCTTCCTTTTCTTTGGAGGTTCTGTTTGGACCGGTAATCACCAGAGTGGGGGCGTGAACACCTGAATGCCTATCAGTCTTGTTCTCGGCGTCCGAGATGTTGACTATAAGAGCCCTTGGATTCTCTTCTTCTTTGAAGTGGAATTTGTCTATCTCCTCCTCTAGTGATAGGCGTGAAGAGGCAATCTCCTCCTTGGGCGCTGCTGCTGCTTCAGGCGGAACTCGTTGGAGTGGCAGCACGACTGGTGGAAGATCATCTTGGGCTAGGAAATTTGGGCGTGACACGTCAATCCGAGCCATCGATTGGTCACCCGCTCTTATGGCGTGGCCTATTTCTTGGTATATTTCTGAGATAGGCTCGAAGTCCAAAATTAAGTGGACTGCTCTCAACTACCTATCTTCACTTACAAAGATCTCGGACCTCAACAAGTAGTTAAGAGCTTCAACGTTGGTCAGACTGAGCCTGCGCGCTACGTGCCTTTTATTTGCAAAAGTAGCTGAGAAGCAAAACATGGTTAGAAAGTTAAAATCCATCATCAAAAGAAAGCAAGATGAAAGGGTAATAATGACATGGTCAGGGTTAAAGAATCTAAATCTCTTGCTAAGGAACCTAACTCTAAGGTATCCCACCTAGCTCTCCCTCTCGGACGGGGCAGTGAAGGCCATCATGCCACACTCCCGAAGCTATCAGATAGTCGTCTTTCATAACCTTATTGGATTTAGGTAGACATGATACTAGTCTGACAACGTCAGATTGGGACTTGAGATAATATCCCGCGTTTTTAAGGGAGTGGCACTCGTATATGTGGACCACATCATGCCAAGTGAGCCTTAAGCGTAGATACTCATTGAGAGCATCAACACTACCTAAGACCCTAAATAGGTTGGACGCACATTGGTGGGGGCATATCCTATGGTTGATGAGGCAATCTTGTGTTATCCTACCCATAGGGAGAGTCATTCCCCCTCTATGAAAGCTATCATAGAGATGATGACTTCCCCCTCTTCTTTGTGTGTCACTATTTGTTCTGGGGAACAGTATCGCAAGGCGACTCCCTATGGTATGTGGTATTTATCCTTAAAGGCCTCTATTTTGGCAGGGGATTCTACTAGGTGCTTAAATCTACCTATCTAGACAAGCTAAAGGGAAACAACTGAAATTGGTAAATGAAGAAATAAGAACTGGAAGGGCGAGGTGATTGGCCGAAGAGAAAAAGAAAAGTTTAAAGAAATAGAAACTTACAAGAACTAAGATGTGTATTTGTCCCTGAAACCTTTAGAAAGATTTTCAAGGATCTCTTAAAGAAAAGGTGTAGGAAGTTTAGTAACTTAAAAAGCTTTGTGAGTTTAAGTGATTGGGATATCTGGAGAGCTTGAAGACTTGTGAAATGAGAGAAATGATTTCTCCGAATGCTTTATATAGAGGGCGAGATTGAGTGGGAGTTATCCTGCTCAAAACCCAAGGAGAAATATCAGCCATTGGATTAGCACCTCACCGTTGGATGTAGGGAATATAACTCCGCCTAGAGCAATTAATAACGCCTCGCGGCTCCGAAGCGTCAGTGGCAATTATGGGGTGCGCAAAACGGCACTCCCACGTGTGCAAATCAAAGGGCAAAATAATATTAGCGCACAAAAAATCAAAACCCCACTTTTCTCCTCGGATGAGAGGGAAAAAATCGGAGTTTTGAGGGGCTATTGTAGGGTTAAGGGCCCAAATGGTATATTGGGCCTTGGGCCTTGGCTAAGAGCATAGTAATCCGAGAACAAATGAATGGTGTTGGACGGGTTAAGCTTAGAATCTAACGAGCAAGATACGAATGGAAGGGTGGTTTAAGGAGGAATGTCTCCTCGGATAGGCTAAGCACGGCTCAAATGTGTATCCTAAGGTTCAAGGTAACCTTCCAGGAAGCTCCAGTGATAGGGGCGTGTATCTCAAGTGTACCAGAAGGTTGGGAGCTCAGAAATATCTAAGGAAAAGCTGCTGCCACCGCATTGAAAGCTCTGCAGCTAACTTTCTAGCCGCATTTATGTGGAGAAGACCCCTGAACAGTGCTGCCTTGGCCTTCCCAACTCACAGAGGGCCAGAGAGGCTGTCCGATGGGACAAGCACTCAAGTAGTGGCTTAGATGACCAACAAGTGTAGGACCAAGATCGTTTAAAGGAGATTATATAACATGAGAAACCCTCCGTGAAGAGGGGATCGGAAAAAAAAAGGAAAACACTGTAGCAATTAGGAATCAAACTTGTAATAGAACTTCAAGAGCAATTTATAGGAACCAGTCTCCTTGGACGTTGTCGAGGATATTTTTCCTTAGTGTAAATTTTTTATCTTCCTTTCTTTGTCATCAAGGTCTGTTTACTTGCTGCTTAATTCATTAAAGCCTTGTTTTCCAACACATTCTCTACAAATTTATTGTTTTGGGATTTTTGGGTCTAGGTCCATATACCTTTTGGGCTAGGAGTTCAAACTAGGTCCTTACAATTATTATTATTATTATGATGGAAGGTTGACAATTGATCTTTTATATATATATATTTTTAATGATGGAAGGTTTTGAGTTCTGACATTTGAATATAATGTGAATAATAAGTAATAATTGCTTGGTTGAATAGAGTAGGACACAAAAAATTTCTTAAATTCATTATTATTAATGTGATCATTTTTTTAGTGGGTGAGAGGGATTCGGTTATTATACAAAACAAAATTTTAATATCAACGAGGTAGAATATTTTTTTTTTTTTTTTTTTTTTGGTTTTTGTTTTTACAGGTCAAAGATTCTTAGAAATTGTTTTGTTTTTTGATAATTAGTTACAAAAATAGGAATGAGTGATTTGAATAATAATTGAGTTACAAAACTCTTGACAATTATTGTGATAAATTGTTATTGAAATAACATCATTTTCACATAATAACATTATCATTTGCTTTCATAAAAAAAAAAAAAAAAAAAAAAAATCATTTGTGTCACTTTTATTACTACCAATCATAATATAGTATTTCAATAAACGTGAAAAAATATAAAATTTTATTATCTTCCTACTTTTTCTAATATAGTTTATTTTTAATGAATTATCTTGATTAAAAAATAGGATCAATAAAAATAGAGTTATACCAAAAAATAATTAATAAAAAAAGGCCAAAATCAGCTATTGGTTTTTAAAGTTTGCTAAGTGAGCGTTTTTGGTCCCTTAATTTTCAAGTGAATACTATTAGTCTGTAAAGTTTGAAAAATAAGCATTATTAGTCTTTCTGTAAACTTCCATTAGTTTCAATGTCTACATGGTAACAGACAATGATATGACATATCTTAAGTGATGTGACAACATTTTTAATATTAAAAAAATTAAAACCCTTTTAGACATAAGCAAACCTATGACCTATTTTAATATTGAGAGAGAGAGATAGTTCTTCACCAAAATTGTTTCTTTTGTACTTCGCTAGAATCACCAAGACGAAGGAGTGAAATGGGGTTGATGGATTTTGAAGGAGCAATCACTATTGTGGTTTTGGGAAAAGTTTTCAAAACACCCAAAATCATTTTAGAATTCCCTAAAAACTTATCTAGAAACTGTTTTTTAAGTAATTTTTAAAATAGAACACGCAAAACGCCCAACCAAACGCTTTTTGAGTAGTTTTAAAAACTGAAAATAAAAAAAACCCAACCAAACGCTCTACACCTATATATAGGGGTAGCAAAATTGGACACAACCTGTGAACTCGACACGAAATTAACAGGTTATGGGTTGAGGCTTAATGGGTTAGTATCATATTCGGGTTAATATGACTGACCCGTTTAATAAATAGGTTGGGTTAGTGTTCAATCCATGTAACCCGTTTGACCTATCTGACCCGTTTAATTAAATGACAATTTACCAATATACCCTTCAAATCCTAAGTATATAAACTTATTAGTTGTGGTTTATTTTCTTTGACATATTATGATTGATTATATGTGATATTGAGATATTCTTTAATTTTGAATGATTATTTGTGATGTAGTTACTCGTTAGTTCTGAATTTTATATTAAAAATATTTACTTTTTTGGTTTTTCATAGTTCAATTTGGTTAATACTAAATTTTTTTCTTCTCATTTTGATAAAATTAGATAAACAGGTCAACATAATTGACCCATTTAATAAATGGGTCATGTTAGGGTTGAAGAATCTTGACCCGTTTAATAAACATGTCAGGTTAGTGTTAACCCATATTGTCGGATACTCATAAGTCGACACGACACAAACCCGACACGTGAACACGAATTGCCCCCCCTACACCTAGACAAATTGATTTCTTTTAAAAAACAAAAGAAAAAAATGAAAGCAGGTTTTAAAAAGTGCATCTAATTAGGCCCTAGATGTCAAATATCCAAGTTTTTTCGATATCCAAAGGAAACAATTTGGGTTTAATTTGTTCAATTATGGTAATAGAAACGATATAGCATCTAGAACCACCGTCCTTAATTTCTCCTAATTGTGATATATATATAAGCTAAGGAATTTATTCAATAAACTATACTACACACTATTGGAGTGATTTCAACTATATATATAATTAAATAATTTTTTATAGGTAGATATGCAGGAGGGGGAGGTGGTATTCAAACCACAGACATGGGACACCACAAATGATGCCATTACCATTAGGCTATCAATTGAACCCAACTACACAATTTTTTGAGAAATCCACATATCAGAAGAGAAAAAAAAGGGGCTAACATGTGGTATTAGTTACGGCACCAACAACCTAAAACCAACAAGTACTACAAAACAAGAAACTTTTGTTTTCCTTTCTCGGTGTGAATGTGTTAAAACCACATCAACTAACGAGTTACAGACCAATAAATCACTTCAGAAAACAAAATTAATGGAATCTCATCTATTACTACTAAGGTCAATAGGAAAAAGAGTAACATAGGAATACTCACTTCATTAAACCAAGCATGAAAGGCATCTACTAAAGCTTTTAAAAAAAAATTTATTAAAAAAAAAAAAAAAGGATATGAGCATGTCTTAATGTCATGTTATACGGCCACTTTGTGATGAAAGTGGTACTGATGTCATGATCCAATAGGGTGTAATGCTGGGCAGTGCTGTCTTAAATTACATGTCCTTTACTAATTTTGTCGTCTCCCCTATATGATCTTACAACAAACGTAAAGATAATAACAGAACATACAAGTACTGTCTCCCCTATATGATCTTACAACAAACTTAAAGATAATAACAGAACAACATACAAGTACTGCCATGACGGACAATCAAACTTGTGGACATGCCCGAATCTAGAAATTGAACACATGTTCAATCAAACTCATAAATTCGAATTTGCTCACAAATCAGGGTAATGAAACTTCCTCAACAGTAAGACAACAACAAACCATTATTAACAATAAAGACACATCATAAATGCAACTCACTGATTGATCATTTTTTTTCTTTTTATAAGTAACTCACCGACTGATCAAATAAGAAGAAATACATTATCCCCTACTTCTCAAATACTGAAATGTAGGTAAAATTAAGTCTACAAACTTATGATACTAGCAACATCACACAAGCTATTATCACCAACAAGCAACAAAACAAGTCCCCCCCTCCCCACATAAAACATAAACTACCATTTTCACTCGTCAATCACTTAGCTATATAACAAACACATTAATTCATAAACCCATGTAGCAGACAGAGCACAGATTAGCTCATAAGTTCACTTATCAAACAAAAACACCAATCATAACCGCAACAACAACCGGTAACACACACCAGAAACCCCATTTGCAGGACAAATTTACCGACAGTAATAATTAAACTGATCAGTAAACACAAATTTTCTATTCACATTGTCCAAAGCTCAGTTCTTTAACCCTTCAAAAATCTCATGAATAAGCTCAGCATTACATGCAACACACTGAACACAAAACCCCCATGCACATTGCAAAAAAAAATACCCTTCAATTTTCCAATCCCTCATAAACCCATAAACCATTATCACGTGCAAATCCCAAAAGATGATGAGGAAAAAAAAAAACCCCACAATCACCACACAAAAAAAAACCCAACCCCACATTCAGATATCAAATAAAGATACTAAATACTTACCAAACAGAAAATAAACATGCAACATTAATCAAAGAAAAACTATTAAAAGAAATTAACAATTCAAGAACAAAGCTTCACAAAAAGAAAGGAAAAAGTTTTACATACCTTTTTTTAGGAGTATGTGCTCTTTGTTAATGGAGACTCTGCTCTTGCTCTTGCTCTTGCTCTGCTCTGCCCTGCCGGACCACTTTTGTGAAAACAGAGAACAGAGAGAGAGAGAGAGTGCCAAACCAAAACCCAAATACTCTCTGCTTTATTTTATGAGAAGGGGGGTTTTGGTTTTGGTTTTGGTCTGAGTGAGACTTTAGATATGCACAAAGACAAAAAGTGAGTAAAGCCTACTAGGACAGTGTTGTAAATAGCCCGGAAATTGGGGGCAAAGCCGCAACGAGACAGATATCGATATATTCGGGTTTCTGTAAGATGAGATAAGAAAGAATTTGAGAGAGAGAGAGAAAGTGTGAGATGGAAGGGTTAAATATAAAGTTTTGAGAGTTTTAACGCCGCCGGTTTGTGTTCAACTGAAACCAAAAGACAAAGACAAAATTATCGAGTTCAAGACCACAAGACCGATAAATTTGGTTTTGGTTTGTCTGTGTCAGCTCAGCCTGCCTACAAAGCTCATTGTTTGGTGTTATCCTATCCAACCCAAGGCCACCTTAATCCTATGCTCGAGTTCTCCAAGCGTTTGGAGCACAAAGGAGTCAAAGTTACTCTAGTTACCACACGCTCCATGTCCAAAACCATTCACAAAGAAGCCAGCTCCATTGCCCTAGAGACCATCTCTGATGGCTTTGATGAAGGTGGGATTGCTCATGCAGAGAGCATCCAGGCCTATTTGGAGCGATTTTGGCAAGTGGGGTCACAAACTCTGGCTGAGCTCCTTGAGAAGCTTTCTAGTTCTAGTTCAGGCAACCCTGTTGATTGTATTGTTTATGATGCTTTCTTGCCTTGGGCTCTCGACGTTGCCAAAAAGTTTGGCTTAGTTGGTGCTGTTTTTTTCACTCAATCTTGTGCTGTTGATAATATATACTACCATGTCCATAAGGGGTTGCTCAAACTTACTCTTTCAGAGCCGGAAATTTTGCTTCCAGGGTTGCCAACACTTCAACCTCGGGACATGCCATCTTTAATTTATGATTTAAACACCTATCCAGCTTTCTTTGATATGCTTGTGAGCCAATTTTCCAATGTTGATAAAGCTGATTGGGTCCTTTGCAACACGTTATACGAGCTGGAGCCAGAGGTAATTAAGCAAATAAACTGAGGCTGTATACTGTTACTTTCCTGTTTCCTTTTCTTTTTTTATTGATTTTTTTATTTGAATTAAATAAAAATTTTATGCTTAATTGGTATGATAAAATTGTTTGTAGGTAGTGGATTGGATGACAGAGATATGGCCATTGAGAACTATAGGACCAACCATACCATCTATGTACTTAGACAAGCGGATTGAAGATGACAAAGACTATGGTTTCTGCATCTTCGAACCAAACACCGATGCTTGCATGAAATGGCTAAATGATCGTGCAAAAGGATCTGTTATTTATGTATCTTTCGGGAGTTTGGCCGCTCTTAATGCCGAGCAAATGGAAGAACTAGCTTGGGGTTTGAGAATGAGCAACAGCTACTTCTTGTGGGTGGTAAGAGCATCTGAAGAGGCAAAGCTCCCCAAAAACTTTGTGGAAGAGACTTCAGAGAAAGGACTTGTGGTTCATTGGTGTCCCCAGCTCGAGGTATTAACACATGAGGCAGTGGGATGCTTTGTGACACATTGTGGATGGAACTCTACTTTGGAAGCTCTTAGCTTTGGTGTTCCAATGGTTGCAGTGCCACAATGGACAGATCAACCAACAAATGCAAAGTATATTATGGATGTTTGGAAGATGGGACTTAAAGCTCCAGCCGATGAGAAAGGGTTAGTCAAGAGAGAAGCAATAGAAAATTGCATAAGGGAAATAATGGAAGGGGAGAGAGGGAAAGAGATTGTGAAAAATGCATACAAATGGAAGACATTGGCCAAAGAAGCTGTTGACCAAGGTGGAAGTTCTGATAAAAACATTGAAGAGTTTGTAACTAAGTTGGTTCACTCCTAAAAAGACCTAGCTAACTTAGTAGCTAAGTGCTTCAGGTGCATTAATTAGTTGCAGTTGTTTCTTCATGAATTGGTGCACTCTGAATGGTAATGCAATAAGGGTTACACTCGGTGTGTAACAGATCGACTTTTTCCATGTAATAATTTTGGCTTGTCAGTTTGGAACTGTGTAAACCGTAAAAATCCATCGTCGGTTGCTTGGTTTTTTCAAATGTTGCATTTCATAAATAATTATAATTAATGTTGGCTTTATAAATCCATATCCATCTGATTTCGGAGGTGATATTACATGTACATCCACCCTATGTGATGATAGATGTATTGGATAACCACCGGGCCTTGTAGCCTAGTGGTACTCAGTATCATGTGTATTTATGAGCTCGAAAGTTCTATCCATAATTACCTAACAAAAAAGAAAAAAAGATAGATGTATTGGATATATAATAAATTTCGGCATCCAAAATCTAAAAGTTGAATTGGATGCAAAAGTTGTTGTGGATTTGATCAACTCTAACTCCCAAATTAATGCAGCGTATACTACTCTTCTGGTGGATTGCAAGTTGCTGCTAAGCCGAATTCCTCATGCCAAGGTGAGCCATGTGTTTTGGGAAGCAAATTGCAGTGCTGATGCGCTTGCAAGGAATGGTAGCACGATGTAGGAAGAATCTTGTATTTTTGATTCAGCCCCAAACTTTGTTAAGGAGTTGTTATACTCTGATGTTAATGGAGTAAACTATTATAGGCTATCTGTCGTGAACTTAGGCATTTTAGCTTCCTAGTTTGTTTTATTTCTGTCCTTTTAACCCAAAAAAAAAAAAATTCAACTAATTTTGGTAAAAAGAGAAAAATGATCTCTAACTCCCAAATTAATGCAGCGTATACTACTCTTCTGGTGGATTGCAAGTTGCTGCTAAGCCGAATTCCTCATGCCAAGGTGAGCCATGTGTTTTGGGAAGCAAATTGCAGTGCTGATGCGCTTGCAAGGAATGGTAGCACGATGTAGGAAGAATCTTGTATTTTTGATTCAGCCCCAAACTTTGTTAAGGAGTTGTTATACTCTGATGTTAATGGAGTAAACTATTATAGGCTATCTGTCGTGAACTTAGGCATTTTAGCTTCCTAGTTTGTTTTATTTCTGTCCTTTTAACCAAAAAAAAAAAATTCAACTAATTTTGGTAAAAAGAGAAAAATGATATCGGACATTTAGAATGCATTTATTAAAATATATATCATGGGAAAATTCTTAGGTAGTCTCGGAGTATAGTGAAATTGTTCTCCCTCCTCTCACATTCATGGTGGATCTCACCATGAATTTAATGAACAGGCCCTACTATAAATGTGAAAGAAAAGAGTATCATTCTCCATACTCCGAGAGTACTTAAGAGTTACTCTATATAATGATCTTGCTAACTGACCGCTCTCCTACTCCTAACTCCTAAGGACCACACAGAACGAGGAATCGTATGTGTTCAAAATGAGTCCATCGTGTACGATGAGTTTTCAGCCAAAAATAAAAATCATTAGTGAGCTGTGCTGTCTGTGCAATGCAGCACTTTTTTTTTTTTGGTGATTGTGCAATGCAGCACTTTATTTTTGGGGTTCAAAGTTATTTGATAGTCTTGTCCTATAATCCATAAACGTGTAATCCGTGCAATCCAATGTTATCCACGATTAATCTTTTTTTTAATAACAAAACACAATTAAAGAATTAATCATCAACATATATAAAACACAAAAGTTCACGTTACAAAAGCTTAGGGCTGACCCAATCTAATTTGGAACAAATGGGTCAATTTTGTACCGAATGTCGTACCGATTTAATTAGTAGAACAATATATTTCGATACCGATCAATACTGATATACTATTTCGAGATTATCGTTAATTCTATAATAATAATAATAATAATAATATCAATAAAAAGTATACAATATTTTTTAAAAAGTTAATACTATTTAACTAACGTACCGAATATATAATTTATTATAATATATATATTTTTGATAACCAGTTTATATATATATATATATATATATATATATATATATATATATACTAGTACTTTTCTTTTTTTTTGGATAGATAGAGACTAGTACTGTAACATACTTAAAGGGAATAAAAAATACACTATCTATAGGCCACGTGAGTGACATGACCATTCGGATGGGTAAAAAGTGAAGTTGAAGACTTGTCTTTTTCATTTTCAATCTTTGACCACAAGTTTCAAAATTTTGCATTGAGATTCACAACCGGATAAAACAAAGAAAAAGAAAAAGTGCATGAGGTAGTAGCAGAGAAATGAGAAGAAGCAGCAGCTTGATTGATCTGCAATGACGGTTGAAATTTTTTTTCAAAGATTCACAAAAGCCTCAACTGCTTCTTCTATTTTTATTCTTCTTCAAAGACAAATCTACGACAAAACATTGGAGATTTTTATTTCGGCCCGGTATCCATTTACTGGCCGAAATCCGGTATTC
Organism: Notholithocarpus densiflorus; assembly: GCA_030021035.2. Lineage (NCBI taxonomy): Eukaryota > Viridiplantae > Streptophyta > Magnoliopsida > Fagales > Fagaceae > Notholithocarpus > Notholithocarpus densiflorus. The sequence goes on from JARYZH020000153.1 coordinate 758,873, forward strand.
GCTCCGGTATTGCCGGAATGACTTCGGTACGGCCGGTATTTAAACCGAAACAAAATACTAATGTTCCTGTACCGGCCAAGGTTTCAGTATGGTAAACACCGGCTGTACCGGCCAGTACAGTATGAAATCGACTCTACTGATTTGGAGCTTAAGGCGAAATATATACGTGGGACCTTTAATATATAAATATTAATTAAATAAAATTGTTTAATATTAATCAAATTGAGGTTAATTTGATGTATTAAATACATAATTTAATGAATAATACTAACTAAAATTAATGTTAATTTCATATAGAGAATTGAATATCATAGTATAGAGAATTGAATATCATAGTTGAAAAATTAATTTAACAAAAAGAATTTTTTTTTTAAAGAAAATTAATTTATCTTGGATATATAACGATACATAATTAATTACATTTATAATCTATGATATTAATTGATGTGTGGCTTTGTAGTAGATTAGTTTACTAATATTAAAGTTTCAAACTATTAGGAGAGATTAATCATCATTGATGATTTAACACATTTGTAAAAAAAATTTTAAAGCCTTGTTAGAAATAAAAAAGGAAAATGCTAAAAGTACTACAAAATGTTTACAATATAATGTGACAATAATAGTGAATGATGAGCTTCAATAATGTAATTAATGAATATTTAAAATACTTTTTGTGATTAGTAACATATCAGCTTGTAAATCTATAATAAAATTTGTGATATCCCTAATATCACTAATAATAAAAAGTGCACAATAATTTGAAAAAATTCATATTTTTTATAAAATTTTGAGCCTCTTACAATGAGATGAGCCTTTTTTATAAAGGGTAATTTTTTTTTTTTTTTTTTTGGTGGGGGCCTTAGGCCTAGGCCTTGGGCTGGCCCTGCAAAAGGTCGAGGCACACATCATTTAGGGTACACTTTACCGCAACTTAATTATATTATATATATAAATTTCACTTTTTAAGCAATTTGAAGTTTTGGCACCCCAAATTATTTTTTTAAGCATCTTTTTATAATATATGGACCACAACTTATATTATCTTATCCCAATTCCTAACTTTCTAGCGGATAAATAAAACATCAAAGTGACTTGGTTCTATCGTGACTCAATAAAAAAGTCAAAGAAATCCAATTTATTTTTTTACATTGCGGGTCGGTTTGGAATTCGCTTATTTTACTGAAATTAAAATTTTTTTGTTGAAAGTACTGTAGATAAATGTAAAAGTTAGTTGAAATAGTATAGTAAGACCAATGAATAGTACCAAAAAATGTGGTGAGACCCATAAATAGTAGTAAAAATAAATTAAGTAATAAAATAATTTGGTAAAAATAATCTATCCCAAGCAGACACGGCGTATAAGAGACTACAACAATATAGATCTTTATTGTTTTTTATGCACTTCACTTATGCAAGATGTGACCATAGGCTAATCCGGTCCCCTCCCATTCCCACATCTTTCACACCACAATACTACTCTTTCATATCAAGCGATGGTGAGAATAGATAACTTTCTTCCTAATTGCTCCATTTATTTTTGTCCCAAAACTTTTAATCTCCTTATCATTAAAATTTTAATTGATTTCAATTTGTTTAAGGTAAAAAAAAAAATTCTTAATTCTCATTTATATTTGATTTCATTCAAAATGATGTTATGATTTCAATTTATTAATCTAAATTCAAGATTGGTTAAATCTAATTTTATTAAATCTAACAACTACTACTACGAATTTGGATGGTTTACTATTAATTTATAATAGAATTTAAGCATGTCCAAATTAAGAACTATTGATATATTCTTTAAAAAAAGATGCTGGCAATTTAGAAAGTAAGAATACCTTAAATTCGTGAAATTTTCAATTTCTAAAAAAATGTTTAAAGAATCTCAAGTACAAGGTTATTTATTTTTATTTTTTTATAGATAATTGGTTGTTTATATTGAAAATATAGGTAAAATGTATTTAATATTTTTTTAGTAAATTTTGCATATTTTTATTAAGTTTGATAAACCCATTTTTATACATCTATTATGCATTAAATATTCTTTTTAAGATAAAATATTCGATTTACATCTTAAACTCTGTTGATAGTTTTTTTTTATACTGCTATATATGTATAATATAATGTATAATATGTATAAAGAAAGAAATTATTATATTTTAATTTACTTCCAAAAAATAAATTATTGGCTTTTCCACTTGGAAAAAACTCTAATCATTAATTGACAATAAAATAAGTTGTGCCCAAATGTGTCCCAAAAAAACCTTTTAAGATTATTAGAGTCCCGCCCTACTTATCATTTTCCAATATACTCTTTTTTTTCACTATTTCTTTTCTTTTACACTATTTTATTAATAATAGCAAAGGGTATGGTTATATATATGAAAGGGTGTAGTTGCATGCTGCTAGATGTTTAACTCTAATTCTACTGCTCCCTCCATATGTATTATGTAATAATGCAATATTATCAAAAACAGAAAAAGAAAAGTAACAATGTAACATTTCTTATCTATAAATTTCAATAAAAATATATCAAAAAAATTATGCTCATAATTTTGGTGTTACAAAATTTAATATGAAATGGGCTTATAATATATAATGTTATCTCCCCATTAACTTTCACTGTTGTTACAAAATATTTATGTTAGGTTCTAAAGTTTAGAACAATAGGCAAACTGTGAGCACAAATTTGTCTAGATATAGATTCCTAAATTTATAAGTTTGATTAAACAATACTCAAGGTGTTACAAGTCAAAATACAAGAGCATTTAAGCTGCAGAAAGGAGAGTTCAAATTCTGTGAAATCCGACCGATCGAAAATTGCAGACATAAAATTCTTGCAGAATTCTATTTCGGCCCAAACTCTACTTAAACGTTTTGGGTTTCAAGTGAAACACTTCTAGAACAAAAAGGAAAACCCTAACTACGTTTTCAGAGCTTTTGAGAGACTTTAGAGGTGTTTTTGTGAGATCTAAAAGGTATTGTGCCTTCCACTTTTAAAGTCACTACCGGAAATCATTCTCATATCATTAGATCCGGTAGATTTGAAGTTGCTGCAACAAGATCAACAAATGTTAATGATCTAAACTTTCAAGGATGGTCTTGGAGTCATAAACTGGAGAGTTTGTTTTGCTAAACCTTTGAGTGGGATCTCAAAGTCACAAGCAAAGTGGCTTGTGTTGCTGTAAATCCAAGAAGAGAAGGAGTCCGTGGATTTAGAGCTTGCACGTGGTCGTGTCAGTAAGTTACTACACGAGGTAGCAATAGATTTAGGGTTAAATTTGATTGTAAAAACTTCGATTTTCTTATAGTGGATTTACTTTATCTTGAGGATAGTTAGGTCAAATCCTCCCTAGGTTTTTACCTTGAAACGGTGAGTTTCATTGGTATACTATTTTGTATAAGTGTGTACTAGTTTGTATATGTACTCATGGGTTAATTAAGAAATTGATATTTCTTGTTTGTGTACCCTCTATAGCTTAGTTGAGTACTGTCATGCATTGTTGTTACATTTTTTTTTTTATTTAGCATAATGTGTGTTTTATTTTTGGTCATAAATTTTTTTTGAAAATCCAAAAATATTTTTATTTTCTGCGTATTGCACATCACTAAATGTGTAATTAAGGTTGGCCTATGAATTTTACATTTCATGATTGTGTACCTTGTTTAGCTTTGATGAACTTTATTTTTCTGCACTTTACTAGTTTGTGTTGTGTAGTGCTTATATTGTGTGAGTTGTTTATGGTTTTAATCGCATGCTCTTAATTTTAAAGTCACATTCTTTTGATTGTAAGGACTAAAAAATTTTAGGAGAAAGGCATAAATAACTATCTCACCACTGTTACTCGCCAATCATGAGCACCTGTGTGCAAATCATAAAAGCCGTGCTCGGTAAGGTGTAACACTTGCACAACAAAATACTTAAGGTATTATTGTACATTAGATAAAAGAAGAAAAAAAAAAAAAAAAACCAAACAAAATGAAAAACAAAGAAAAATATGCTTCAAAAGAAAAAGAAAAAGCAAAATTAATAAATTTTTTTTTTTGCATGGTTGCAAGTGTGTTTTTTAGGAGATGTGGGAGTTATATGATGTAACTCTTTAGGTGATAGTCACTTTCAAACTTATGTGATTGATAATGTAGAAATTATACCTATTTTTCATCTACATATCACCTTGTGAGTATTTCATACACTTACTAGTTGCACACACTATGCAAATCTTTGCTAAATTTTGTACATATGATTGTGTGTTGACTAATCTGGCCATCTTTAATTGCATATGAATTGATGTGTAAATGCAAATTTTTGTTTTGGTTGGGACTTTGAAGAAAAATGTTTTAGAAGTTTAAATTTTGTGATTTTAACTTAATTGGTTTTGATACCTGCATTTAAGAGGCATCATGTTTTTAAAACTTTTATGGATCATGTTTATATACATTGAGTCTTAAAAACTTCTTTTCAAGTTGTTTTTTTGCATAAAAATTTCTAGAATTTTTAAAGTTTTAAAATTTTTCATTGCTTCGACCGATTGAAGTTCTCACTCGATCGATCGAAAATGTGAGCTTTTGTGTTTAAAACTCTCTGCCTCTCTCGATTGTTACTTGATCGATGTTCGACCGATCAAAACTGGAAAATTTTCAGTTTTTAAGTTTTCAACCGATTAGTCTTTTCATACATTGCACATATAGATTAGGACATGCATTGCATTGTTTTCTTTATCCATCTTGCATTTTTGCAGTCATGTCTCTCACTATTTTCACACACATCATGCATACACTTTGTTAAATAGGCACTCAACTTGATTTAAAAATTGATTGATTAATTTTTGAGTTCTGTACATTTTAGTATATGCTATTTTTTATGTGTGAACTACAGAAAATATGTTTTTTGGAGATATGGTGGATAATAAATATGCAAATATTTTCTCTACTATTGCATGCATCTAATTATGGGTCACATAGTGTCAAGTTTGCATATATTGAAAGAGAGTATATTTTTCTTCATGTTTATCCTCAACTTATTTTTTTGATAGGTTTGTGTCTTTTTAGTTTTCCCCACCTCCTAAATTTTCCCCAAAATTTTTTTTCCCAAAACTTGGTTTTTTTTTTCCCTATTTTTATAGGAAGATAAATTTTTTTATAACTTATGTTGTTCATAGGGGGAGTTGTTTCTTGATTCTCTATTTTCTCTTATCCTCTGTTGTGTATGTTTACTGTCTACCTTCTGATTTGGTTTTCTTTGTCAATACGTGACAAAAAGGGGGAGAAATAGATGAAATTTGGAAATTGTTTTTGAAAGAGGGAGAAAATAAAAGTTTTTGATGTATCTAACTTAAGGGGAGAGTTGGTTTGCTTTAGTTTGCTTTTGATTTTATATTTGTTATTCATATTGTTTATTTGTCTTTATTTCCACACATGCGTTGATGTGTTTTTGTGAGTGTTTTAGGAAAAATAGGTACATTGCGATCAAGACCTTCTGCCTCTTTTTGCAACTTCTAGGTTGAGAATCTTAGATTAGAATTTGTGATGTATTTGGGCATTTTTTTTTGTATACGAGCATTATGTTGTATGTATGTTTTGTCATGGACTGCCAAATGGGGAGATTGTTAGGTTCTAAAGTTTAGAACAATTGGCAAACCGTGAGCACAAACTTGTCTAGATATAGATTCCTAGATTATAGGTTTGATCAAACAATGCTCAAGGTGTTACAAGTCAAAATACATGAACATTCAAGCTGCAGAAAGGAGAGTTCAAATTCTGTGAAATCTGACCGATCGAAAATTAGATCCGAGCAATTGAAAATCGTAGACATAAAAGGTATTGTGCCTTCCTCTTTCAAAGTCACTACTAGAAATCATTCTCATATTATTAGATTCGGTAGATCTGAAGTTGCTGCAACAAGATCAACAACTGCTGATGATTTAAACTTTCAAGGGTGGTTTTGAAGTCATAAACTGGAGAGTTTGTGTTGCTAAACCTTTGAGTGGGATCTCAAAGTCACAAGCAAGGTGGCTTGTGTTGTTGTAAATCCAAGAAAAGAATGAGTCCGTGGATTCGGAGCTTGCACGTGGTTATCTCAGTAAGTTACTACATGAGATAGCAATAGATTTAGGGTTAAATCTGATTGTAAAAACTTCGATTCTCTTATAGTGGATTTGCTTTACCTTGAAGATAGTTAGGTCAAATTCTCCCCAGGTTTTTACCTTGAAACAATGAGTTTCATCGGTTTTCCTAGGTCATCATATCGTGGTGTTATTTATTTTTTCGCTGCTTTGTATGATATGATTTATTTGTGTTTAACCTAGATCTGAATAATTAATCTAAATTATCACTTGGTTAATATAATAGGTTAAACAATCTGGTTTAAGGAGTCTAAACGAACAAACCATTTATATTGCCCTATACATATCTAATTGATTTGGTCATACTTTTGACTATCTTGAAATTTTTGTTATTATCACTGCCGCTTTCCAAATATTATATGCTAAAATTATTTATCCTAAGAGCTTCCACCATATCCTACGGCTACATAATACTCTGATTCTCATGTGAGCCACTGGAACAGCTGAGGTAGGAACTTTATATTTAACCTATAGCAGCTTGGAATTTAGCTTTCAAGCTTTGGGTTATTTTGTTGATTTCATTCGGCTATAGCTTATTTTATTTGGATGTGGAGGAGTGATTACTGACCCTTTTGGGTCCCTTTTGGTCACTCCGCAATGCGACGCAACCCGTCTTATTTTTTTATTTTTATTTTTATTTTTATTTTTTAACCGTTCCTCAAAAATTGCGTGGAAGTGCATGTAGTACTGATTCTTAATCATTTGTAGCATATCATAGCCCATAGGTGCTTTCTGGTTCTCTAAAAAAAGACTAGGCCCCAAAAGGAAGACTTGACAACAACATGTTGCAATGATTAAACAACCAGTCAATCAAGGCTCTACCAAATTTGGCCACTCGGTGACTTTTAGGTTCTTAGTGATCATTGTTAGTAAAATAGTGATCCACACTCATGTATTCTTCTCACTTGGGTTCCACACGAATTCCACCATAACCCAAATGCAAGAAAGGTTTGTAAAAAATTCAGTGAATTTTCTGTGGCTACAGAATCATTAAAACAAACTTCCACCCTTCATAGTATTTAGTCCCTAAAAATAGCAATCCAACAAAGCAAAAAATTATACAGTCATGAATTTTGAATTGAGATATATGAGTATTTGTATTAAATGTGACATTCAAAATTTCTAGTTCATTGGATGATCTAAACTATAGATTTAACTTTTTACAAATATTGATAAATTGATAAATCTAATGTATCTTAACCATGTTACATGCGCTTGAAGTTGTTTTAAAAGTTAACTTAGCCATTGATGGATCCTTTTTCTTATGCTCACGCATCATTAAACAACAATCTTCTTTTTCTCATTTGGTCTTATTCTTTGCCATTTTGAATAGTAGTTTTGATAAGAGTATTACTGCAACTACAAATTATTTTATAATATTTTTATAAACTGTTGATATGTGTGACTAACTTTTTATTGGTTTTTATCTAAACTCACTATTAATATCACATTTTTATTTATCAATAACCTCTTACTATATCAGTAATTTGTAAAAAAGTTTGTAATTCTAATGTTACTATTTTAATAACGTTGAAATGTTAGGTGCAATTGTTTAAATTACAATATCTTCTTAAATAATGTGCTTACATAATTAAATGTTCAATATAAGCCCCTTTATTTTGGTCCAGGTCTGACAGAATTGTGCTCAACCAGATTTCTTAAGCCCACCCCTATTGCATTGGGCTGAGTTATTTTTTATGACTATGATGGATTTGGTTGGATTGACAAAACCCCAGACCCAACCTACAACAGCATATACCCAGCCCACTTCCTCTACTTTTCCCTCAATTTACAAGTTATTTTCTATTCTTTAACATAACACCAACTCACAAACTCTAAACCTCACATCACCATATATTTCCTGATAGGTAATAAGTGTACTTATAATGGTCAAAAGTATTAAAAGCATCAAGTTCATGATGATGAACACAAAGGAACAAAGGAGGCAAAAGGACACAAATCGAAAGGCTAGTCTAAGAGAAACAATGAACATCAACATATTTTATTTACAGTACAATGACACCACATAGACACGTGGGGAAAAAAGCTGATAGAAACAAGGAACATCAACATATGTTATGCTTTCTTTAATAATATATTTTTTAGTATTTTAAGTATACAAGCTTTGCACTAAACTATCATCTTAATATAATTAAGAGTGACCACAACCTTGATAAGATATTTATCTTAAAGAGAAAGCCATTTATGTAATCCTGATCAATGTCAAGTATATCTAAGGAACAAAATTGAATAAAATAAATCACGAAATGCATCTTTCTGATTTTCCATTTTCTCTTAGTATGTACACCGTTGATGGCTTTGTCGAGCAATACTAGGCTCTCGGCATAAGAACCAACAAAAGTATAATTGATGAGCTAATTTCAAGATTCTTAATCTTTTGGCTATCTGGATTCCATGAGATGAGCCATCTTATATGATGTTGCAATACAAGCTCGTCATTCCTACTAAAGCCATATAGGCATATACCCATGGATCGGGCATTCCCTGTACTGGACATTGATGTGAAAATTTTGTCCGTGACGATGCAACACTGTACTCTTTCATCACCCATATATTGAGTGGTTCACTCGTAACTCTTTTTGAAACACAGCAATGGAATTTCCATGTACAGAAACAGAAACCCATGCCGTATTCTCATTCACATTTTCATTTTCATTTTCACTGGTATGAGTTGGAGGTTGTAGCAGCAACATTTCGTGGAAGACCTCGTCGACCAAATCGAACATCAAAACAAAATGTTGATGTTTTCCATCACCAGTGGAGAGAGAGTAAACCTCGACCACGTGTCGAGGCTTTCGATAGTCAGCAAGGTTTACACGAAAGGCAGGAGGAAGAGGTAGTTTAACTTTATCTCTATTCCTCAACTTCGAAAGCTTCACCACTTTATAATCATTCGAATTGGGATCAAATCCAAACCCAATATGCGTGACAAGGGCATCGTCTGTAGCCTTGGTGACAATGGGACAAGGAAGATGAACTAACTTTCTAACAAAAGGGTTCCAAAGACAGAATCAGCGAGTGTAAGAGAATGAATCATCAGAAAGGCAAAACACACCGTTACAAGTACAGGCCACATGGTATGTTTCATTAGGGGAATCAAGGAATGGAATATGGGAATAATCAAAGCTGGGGGGTAGGGAGAAATGATCTTATTTTTCGTGATGGTGGGAATGGTGGAGATGGGTAGAAATGAAGGTAGGGTTTTGAATAAGGGATTTCCATGATTTTGAGACGGATGTGCAGACAATGATGGATTTGATTGGCAAGAGTAGAAAAATAAGGGTTAGAATTTCATCAGGTAATTAAAGACTCCCATCCAATTGAGTTGTTGTTGTTGTTGTCGTCTGAGTCAGCTTTCAGAGAGAAACACACACTGATTTTCTTCAACAAAGCTGATGATAGCATCGACAATATTGTTTTTGGAGTGTGGACTCATGGAGAATGTAATGCAAATGCAAGAGGAAAGACTGATTTTGAGAGATAACCAAAGGCAAAAGACTAGATGGAATATCTGTAAGTGTGTGCAGTTTGTGTGAAACTGCCAAAACCAATCCTCAGCACACGTGAAGATTTTTTTTTTTGAGTTCCAACCTATGAAATATACTAGTGTTGAACTTGAAGGAAAAGAAAATAAATAGAATGAGTGAAACTGAAAAAAAAAAAAAAAAAAAAAAAAAAAAAAAACAAACAAACAAAACCCTCAGCACACGTAAATTGATGATATGGGATGATGACGAAAAGAATATATGGGGACCCAATCAAAGAATCATCCACCCTTGCCAACGGGGCCCTATATTTGACTACTACACACTTTAAATATAAGTAGCACTGATACCGCTACCTAGTATAAAACTTTCAATCAAACATAAAAAAGTTTTGATTGCATGTTTACTGATAATACACTAAAGGTGTGTTTGGATATCGTTTATTTTGCTGAAATTAAAAAATTATTGTTGAAAGTACTGTAGATAAAGGTCAAAGTTAGTTGAAATAGTACAGTGTGGCCCATAAATAGTGCCAAAAAGTGCAGTGGGGCCTATAAATAGTAGCAAAAATAAGCTGAATAGTGAAATAATTTTCATTTATAATTTCAATCCAAACGAACGCTAAATATTAAAAAAAAAAAACATAGAAATGAAAAAAAAAAAAAAAAAAAATATATATATATATATATATATACACACACACATACACACACTAAAAATCTAAAATACTAATAGGAATTGGTCTTTCATGGGCCTTTTGTAACTTCTTCGGACGGGACCAAAAATAAATATTTTAAGCTAAATATGTTCATTAAGTGTTTGTTTGACAACAACTTATATATCTAGCTTTTTGCTTAAATATTTTTGCTGAAAGTGTACTAAAGTATACTTATACTTAAAAAAAATTGATAAAATGAGAAAAGATGGGAATAAGTAAGATTTTAAAAAACTGTACATTAAAATTAAAAGCTAAAAGTTGAAGCTAATGCCAAACCGGTTCTAAATGTAGGTACTATTGCTATATTTTTTTCAAAAAATTCTGGGCCCTTCCGTCCCATTTGGTAATTCTGTCCGAGTCCAACCATGCATCATTTTAGTGAAAAGTTATTGGGTACTCTATACTCCCCTCCCTACCCTAGGACTAGGAGTACCCAATAGCAGCCTCATTTTTTAGTAACGTACTTTCTCATTACTAATCTAATACGACATTTCTTTTTTGGTATGCAGACGGAGATGGCGTGGTCTCTGGCTCTCTGTGTAAATTCGTATTTAGTATTTTGAATGAGAATATATATTTTCATAAAAGATTCATAACATATATATATGAGATAGGTTCAAGTTACACATTTTTTAAATTATTGGATTTAATTAGATCGAACAGTTAAAAAAAAAAAAAAAACCCTCATTAATACTAATATTTTAATTGATCTCATTTATTATCCCTTATTTAATACATTCCATACTTATTTCTAAACCCAAAAAAATTGATAAGTCTGACTCTTTCTCTCTCTACTACACGTCTTTAGTAATTGCTATCAGACTCCTTAATAAATAGTTAAGAGCTCCTATACTCCAATTCTCTAGTAATTGCAAGATCATCCCTATTGTTTTTCATGAGCTTTTTATTAAAAAATTGCATAAAGAAATTCCAATTGTATATAAATAAGGTACTTTCTTACCTACTCCCACAAATCAACTCGGGGGGTATTCGTGCATAATTGGTTCCAACTATAATTATCATCTACATGTCAAAGGACTAAGCAATAAAACGGCATAGCAAAACCATGTGTATTTGTGCATAATTGGTTCTCATCCATAACAGCAAAATGGCATAGTAATAGTTTTGTTATTAATCAAAGTTAGGCATGTTGTGGCCTTTTTTTTTTTTTTTTTTTTGCTGTCAACGACCTAGTTATATATATACACACACACACTGAAATACTAATAGGAATTGATCTTTCATGGGCCATCTGTAACTTCTTCGGAGGAGGGGACCAAAAATAAATATTTTAAGCTAAATATGTTCATTAAGTGTTTGTTTAGGAACAACCTATATATCTAGCTTTTTGTTTAAACTTTTTGCTGAAAATGTGCTAAAGAGTACTTGTACTTCGAAAAAAATTGATAAAGTGAGAAAAGACGGGAAAAAGTGACGTTTTAAAAAACTGTACATAAAAACTAAAAGCTAAAACTAATGCCAAATCGATTCTAAATGTAGGTACTATTGCTATATTTTTTTCAAAAAATTCTGGGCCCTTCAGTCCCATTTGGTAATTTCGTCCGAGTCCAACCATACATCATTTTAGTGAAAAGTTATTGGGTACTCTATACTCCCCTCCCTACCCTAGGACTAGGAGTACCCAATAACAGCCCCATTTTTTGGTAACGTACTTTCTCATTACTGATCTGATACAACATATCTTTTTTGGTATGCAGACAGAGAAGGCATGGTCTCTGTCTCTCTGTGTAAATCCATATTTAGTATTTTAAATGAGAATATATATTTCCATAAAAGATTCATATATATTCATAAAAGAAAGCGACAACCCACCACCATAGAATTTCGTATACAAATTGTGCATGGTTTTAAAAATCGAACCGGACCGGTTGGTTCGACCAATTCAACCAAGAACTGACTATTAATCCGGTCTAGTTATGACAAATAACCAGAAAAGAGCCAAAAATTGGGAAAAATAAAAAACCGGCCGGTTCAACTGTAAAAACCGAGAACTAGTATGGTTAAACCGATTATTAAAATGTTTGATGATTGATTAAAGCTCTGTCGTTTTGAACAACAAAAAGAGGGAAAAAAAAAGAATATTAAATATAGGTAAAAAAATTTAGAATCGTGATATGTGTTTTACGAAGAGAGTGTGATCCTTCATTATTTCTTGAGGTGGATATCCTTTAGCTTCTTCAATAGGGATGGCAAAACCCATCTAACTCGTGAGTACCTGGTTGGACCCAACCCTAATGGGTCGGATTTTACCCGACTTGCGAAATAGTAAGGTCGGGTTTGGTTTTAAGTATCAAACTCGAAACGAGTTCAAGTTAAGTGCAGGTTCTAGTAATACCCGCCCTGAACCCGACCCCGACCCGATTATAGTTAAATTACTAAAATGCCCTAACTATATATATAACCCTATTTCTAAACCCTAAACCTAATCAATCTCAGATTCTCATTTCTCATCTCAGCCGCCTTTCTCCACTCTTAACTCTCAAGCACAAGCCTTAAGCTCTCACTCAGAGTCTCTTCACCATCGGCCAGTCGGCCACACCCTCACACTCACTCACTCAGTCGGCCGTCGGCCACACCCTCACTCTCACTTTCTCAATTCATCGCCGTTTCTCACAGGTTCATCATTCTCGGCTTCTCATTCTCCATTTTTTGTTTTTTAGGTTCGTTACTTGATTTCTCAAGACCTCTGCAGTAATTTGTTGTGGTGTTGAAGGTGTTAGTAGTGTGAATGGCCGGATCTGCTATGGTGGATGGGTTTTATTTTTTGTGATTTGTGCGGTGATGGATGGAAAACTACGGTGGGCTGAATTTTTGAGGTTTGTGATTGTTGGATTTATGGGTTGTTGGTGGTGGTAGGAGGCGGGGTGGCTGGGTTTTTTTAGTTGGGTGCTGGGTTTGAGGTTTTTGCAGTACAACAATGGTGAATTTGGTTTTTTAAATTGCATTTGGATTGTTGATGGTTAGGTTTATCCTTTGGATCTTTTTTTTATTGCTTTTAATTTCATAGATCGGAACATAAGATTGGAATCTTTGAGTTTGAGCTAAGTGAAATCTTGTAATCTTTATGTTGTAATCTTTGAGTTTGGTAATCTTGTAATTTAAGGGAAATCTATATTACAAATATTTTGATGAGCAAATCTATATTACAAGTTGGGTTTTATTTTGAGTTTGTGATTTTGGGCCGGGCATGATGGGATGGGGCCAGCAAGCCCGAAGGGTGAGTTTGGAGGTTTAAAAAAATCCGTTTATTAAACGGGTTGGGTGTAGGGGCAGGCTTGCGGGGCAGGTTCAAGCATAAGAGCAATTACATTAGGTTGTGCAAAATGGAAAAAGGCCGCCCTTTTACACAATTTGGCCCAAAAAAGCACCCACGTGCAAAATTGTGCATTTTTGCACAATTGCTACAGTAACCGTGCATATATTTTAATCGTGCAAAATTGTAGCGCTTCTCTTTATTATTTTAGTGTTATCTTCGCATAGTATAAAAACCACCTTTTTCACACTTTTTCTCTCTCCTCTCACTGAGCAGCACCAACGTCGAGCAGCTTGTTTCTCCCTGTTTCATTCCTGAGTTAATCCTCTCATCTTCTCTCTTCCTCTGGTTCTTTTCAGCTCTTGCTCATTGTCATCACCAAGGGAAATTATGTGATCGGTTTGGGGTTTTTGCAGCCCCGTGAGGAGGGTGAATCAACTTGGAGGTATCTCTATCAGGCTTTGGGCAATTTTCTCTAAGAAGGTATGAGTTTTTCTCATTGAGATTTTAGGGTTTTTTTTTCGTTTTTTTGGTTTCAAGCAATATTCTTGGGAGTTTCTCTAAACTAATTTTTTTTTAGGGTTTCTTGTTTCAAATTTTTTCTGGTTTGGGGTTTTTTTTTAGGGATTCTTCGGAACACACCCGAATTTCTATTTCTCCCCTGTTTTCGAACTGCCTGAACAGGGTATGTACGTTCTTGAGGAAACTTAGAATTGGATATAATTTTTTTATGCATTATTTCATGGTGGATTTGTGCATTGAGGAATTTTTTTTCTATGCAGATCGTTGTTGGTTTTCAGTTTTTCAGAGTTAATATGCAACGTTGTAGTTCTTCCAATTTTCATGAACATCGCCAACAGGTTTGGTTTTTTTTTTTTTTTTTTTTTTTGGTTTTATTAATAAATTGCTAATTAAATTTGCAAGAATTTTTTTTTTAATCAGTAGCCTATCACTGGAACTTACGCATTATGTACGAGTGTATGTCCAATTATATATGGGAATCTTTGCTCATTTGTTTACTAAAAGCTTTAATTTTGTTGTATTGAAAATTTTTTATACTGATGCTTTCGCTAGCTTATTGGCCAATTTTAGGATCTATACAGGCAATCCTAAGTAATCTATTTCTTAATGTTGTTGCCAGGTACTAGTGTTAACTATTAAAATTAGTCCATCTATTTCAGCACAGGAAGACCTCAAACTGGCTGCAACAGACCAGGCTAGCTGATTTAGATTTTTTGAACCAAAATGGACTTTGTTGTGATGTGTACTTAGTGCCTAAGCTTGTTGTTAATTCTGTTTGGTCAATTGCTAACTTGGCATGTCAAATGCCTCTGAACTATAGCTGGTTTAATCCAGCTGTTGTGTAATCGGTTGGGTTGCTTTCTCCCTTTTTGGCATTAAAAAAAAAAAAAAAAAAAACTATTAAAATTTGTTCAATGTTAATTTGGGGTTATAGGAATCATTACTTGTTTAGTCAGAACAGGGTTTGCACTTTAGGTTTTAGTTTCTTATGGAAATTCTTGATCTCATTCAAATTGGTCATATTGTATACATGTTGTTGATCTGGAACAACATCTCTGATCATGAATTATAAAATGTTTGGAGATCATATTAGTTACTGTCAATATAGGTTGTACTTGAACTTAAAAAAGTGTGATAATTAGATCAAAGGGTGACATATACTTTTTGCACATGTGAATTTTTTGGTGCCTAATAATTACTTTGGTGTTGCTTATTAGTGGCTTCTAAATTACTTTGGTATTTGTTAGGTGATGGACTCACAAAATCCCTTCTTCCTTGACATTTTACAAGACAAGGAACAAGGTTTTGAGTCTTTTGACAGTAGTATTTTGATGTCTACTCCGCATTTAGATATGAATGTCCATCAATTTCCACCCGAAGTTGAAATGGGACAATCTACACCCCCATTGCAAAAAAAATCAACTACTAAGAGAAGTCAACGGGGAAACAACTTCACTGTAGATGAAGACATTAAGCTAGTGTCGGCATGGCTCAGTAGCTTCAACTCTTGAATGAATACGTAGAAAAAGAGAACGACTCATTCGAAACCTCCTTCGAAATACATTTGGAGGATACACTGGTGTTTCAGCAAAATAATCATGGAAAAGCCTGTCATGACCTTGCAAAGGATTACGCCAGATAAACTTGCGAGGTTGAACAGAATGACGACGTGATGTTGATGCTCCTTCATTGTTTAATTCTTCTATGGCAATAGCTAGAGTAAGTTCCAACTTATCATCATCAGAAGATGAGTCAAATGGAGGCTCATCATTTGGAAAAATAAAATCACTGTCATAATGGGAATCCATTAAGAGAGAACAAAAACCGAATGGAAGAGATAATTTTGTAGAAGTGTATGGAAATTAGAGAGAAAATGGTCATATTTATAGAGCAAGAATGTGACTTGATGAGTTTGAATTTCAAAAATTTGACCTTTAGGTTTGAATTTACCATTGGGTTTAAAGTTAAAAAATATGACATTTAGGTTTGAATTTACCGTTGGGTTTAAAGTATAAAAAATATGACCTTTAGATTTGAATTTACCATTGGGTTTAAAGTTAAAAGATATGACATTTAGGTTTGAATTTACCGTTGGGTTTAAAGTATAAAAAATGATTTTTATGTTTGAATTTACCATTGGGTTTAAAGTTAAAAAAATATGACCTTTAGGTTTGAATTTACCAATGGGTTTAAATTTCAAAAATTTGACCATTAGGTTTGAATTTACCATTGGGTTTAAAGTTAAAAAAAATGACAGTTAGATTTGAATTTACTGTTTGAATTTCAAAATTATGACTGGTGGATATAAATTTAAAAATTATGACCGTTAGGTCAAAAAAAAATATATTTTGGTGGAGCCACTATTTCGGCGGCGTTCGTTGGAGCCACTATTTCGGTGGTTCGGCCATTGGACCTCCACCACAAGCGGCTCCATTGGCCGAGCCACCAGTGTTGGTTGTTTACTTAAAATATAAGTTTAAATTAAAAAAGTATGACCATTATGGAAAATAATAAAAAATTGATGAAGAATGAATATTTTATTGAAATATCTTATAAAATAGATAAACTGATGTGAGTGTTTTGTAAAAGTGATGGTGTAAAATAGAAAAAGTAGGTTTTTTGTGTAAAATAGACGGAATCTTTTCCACCAGCTGATGTAATTGCTCTAAAGAAACCCGCTCTAAACTTGACCTGTTGCCATTCCTACCTTTCGTGTGTGTTTGGGTTAGGATTAAAAATTAAAATTATTTCACTATTCAGCTTATTTTTACTATTATTCATGAGCCCTACTGCACTTTTTGGCACTATTCATGAGTCCCACTTTATTATTTTAACTAATTTTTACCTTCATCTACAATACTTTCAGTAATAATTTTTCAATTTCAGAAAAATGACACACACCAACTTTTTCAGCTTTTTTATCTTCAGTTTTGCTGTAACGAGAGACTGAGAGATAAACTTAAGAGTGGCTGTGGAGCATAGAAGAAGCAGTTTCGGCTTTGGAGACTTCAGAGTTCGGATCGGACTTAAGTATAAAAAGTAGAAAATTGAAGTCTAAATTAGTGGGGTTAGCCGGTTAGGTGAGGTAGGTGTGATATTTAACGGGGGTGTGTATTTATTAATTAACACTTTTTTTTTCTTTGTACTTCCTAGAACTAGATACCCTCGTTACTTTACAGTTCATTTGGTGGGGTTATTTGCATGCTACTCTAGATAACCACAACACTACAAGTGTTCTTGATCAATCAAAAAAAAAAAACACTACAAGTCTACAACACTGGATTTAAACCAAAAAAAAAAGTACGTGGGACTAATTATATAAATACTAAATATATAAATATAATAATAAACCAACCTTACTACAACTTTGTTATTATCTATTGTTAATTTAGTACTTTTTTTATTAGAGTTAATTTGATTAATTTTCTAAATACAGTACGAGAAAACTAAACTCAAATATAAATATATATATATTTATATATAAAACTAAATATTATTAGTTATAAATTTTTTATTTTTTATAATTTTTATAAATTTAAAATTATTAATTATTTGTTTATGACTATATTGGTTCGATTATCGATTTGACCTCAGTAACCATAAAACTAAAAACCATTCATTTTTTCGGTTCTTAATAAATAAAAATTTTTAAAACCATGAAATTGTGCACTTCATGTTCATATTTTTATCACTCTCTCAACACAACTTATAACACAGCTCAAAGTTGTAACCTGTGTTAGCTAGCAGAAATGGAGAAGGAAACGAATATTGCCTACAAAGCTCATTGTTTGGTGTTATCCTATCCAACCCAAGGCCACCTTAATCCTATGCTCGAGTTCTCCAAGCGATTGGAGCACAAAGGAGTCAAAGTTACTCTAGTTACCACACGCGCCATGTCCAAAACCATTCACAAAGAAGCCAGCTCCATTGCCCTAGAGACCATCTCTGATGGCTTTGATGAAGATGGGATTGCTCATGCAGAGAGCATCCAGGCCTATTTGGAGCGATTTTGGCAAGTGGGGTCACAAACTCTGGCTGAGCTCCTTGAGAAGCTTTCTAGTTCAGGCAACCCTGTTGATTGTATTGTTTATGATGGTTTCTTACCTTGGGCTCTTGACGTAGCCAAAAAGTTTGGCTTAGTTGGTGCTGTGTTTTTCACTCAATCTTGTGCTGTTCATAATATATACTACCATGTTAATAAAGGGTTGCTGAAACTCCCTCTTTCAGAGGCAGAAATTTTGCTTCCTGGGTTGCCACCAGTTCAACCCCAAGACATGCCATCTTTTATTTATGATTTAATCACATATCCAGCTGTCACTGATATGCTTGTGAGTCAATTTTCCAATGTTGATAAAGCTGACTGGGTCCTTTGCAACACTTTATATGAGCTGGAGCCAGAGGTAATTAAGCAAATAAACTGACGCTGTATACTGTTACTCTCCTGTTTTGTTTTCTTTTTTGAGAGATTTTTTATTCGAATTACACACAATTTTTATGCTTGGTACTATAAAATTGTTTGTAGGTAGTGGATTGGATGACAGAGATATGGCCATTGAGAACTATAGGACCAACCATACCATCTATGTTCTTAGACAAGCGGATTGAAGATGACAAAGACTATGGTTTCTGCATCTTCAAACCAAACAGCGATGCTTGCATGAAATGGCTAAATAATCATCCAAAAGGGTCGGTTGTATATGTATCTTTCGGGAGTTTGGCCGCTCTTAATGCTGAGCAAATGGAAGAACTAGCTTGGGGTTTGAGAATGAGCAACAGCTACTTCTTGTGGGTGGTAAGAGCATCTGAAGAGGCAAAGCTCCCCAAAAACTTTGTGGAAGAGACTTCAGAGAAAGGGCTTGTGGTTCATTGGTGTCCCCAGCTCGAGGTATTAACACATGAGGCAGTGGGATGCTTTGTGACACATTGTGGATGGAACTCTACTTTGGAAGCTCTTAGCTTGGGTGTTCCAATGGTTGCAGTGCCACAATGGACAGATCAACCAACAAATGCAAAGTATATTATGGATGTTTGGAAGATGGGACTTAAAGCTCCAGCCGATGAGAAAGGGTTAGTCAAGAGAGAAGCAATAGAAAATTGCATAAGGGAAATAATGGAAGGGGAGAGAGGGAAAGAGATTGTGAAAAATGCATACAAATGGAAGACATTAGCCAAAGAAGCTGTAGACCAAGGTGGAAGTTCTGATAAAAACATTGAAGAGTTTGTAACTAAGTTGGTTCACTCCTAAAAAGACCTAGCTAACTTAGTAGCTAAGAGCTTCAGGTGCATTAATTAGTTGCAGTTGTTTCTTCATGAATTGGGGCACTCTGAATGGTAATGCAATAAGGGTTACAAACGGTGTGTAACAGACTTTTTCCATGTAATAATTTTGGCTTGTCAGTTTGGAACTGTGTAAACCGTAAAAATCTATCGTTGGTTGCTTGGTTTTTTCAAATGTTGCATTTCATAAATAAATAAATAATTTAATGTTGGCTTTACAAATCCATGTCCATCTGATTTTGGAGGTGATCGATATTACATGTATCCAACCATATGAGAGGGTTGATAGATGTATAAATTTTCTACTGATTTTGGGTAAAAGAGAAAAATGATATCAGTGAGACATTCATAATTCAACATAGGGGTGTGCATGACTCGATTGTTGAGGGATTTTTTCAACCTAACACACTATGGCAGGTTAAAAAAATTCAATCCAACACATCACAAGGGTCCAACCCAATTAACATGGATCGGTTGAATCGAGTTAAACTCATAAGTTGGACAATTTTTTTAATTATTATTATTAGATTGAGCATTAGAACAACACCACCACAAATATGTGGAGATTTATAACCAAATATTTATAAGTATAACACCAAACCAGCATAAACTATATGAGGAGAATTTAGAGTTTGTATCTTATTTAGGAAGATGGGCAAAAGAAGTAAATAAAAAATTATATAATATGTTTTTCTTATCTATGAATTTTAATAAAAAAAAATATATCAAAAAATTAGGCTCATAATTTTGATGTTACAAAATTTAATATGAAATGGGCTTAAATATATATATATTTTTTTTAATTGGATGTAAATTTTGACAAATCCGCCGTAAATTATACTATCTTCGTATATTTTTCATACTAGAAAAATTTCAAGGTGATCAAAGATTAAGTGTGAGTTTGGCAAAAATTATTTTTGCCAACTTATTTTACTATTTAGCTTATTTTTGGTACTATTTATAGGTTCTACTGTACTATTTCAGTTAACTTTTACCTTTATCGACAGTACTTTCAGCAAAAAAATTTTAGTTTCAGCAAAATAAGCGGATCTTAAATGAACCCTAATAGTTATGCCATCAATCAAAAATTTAAATTCAAGTTTTTGTAATTTAAAAGAATGTATAAAAGATGACTTTATATATCGAATAATAAATAACATTTAATTGACATGAAAATTAGCATGAATATTAAAAATATATAGAACATGTAACTCAACGTTGGAATTTTCAAAATATAAATTTTATAACAAGTTATTGGATGGTGTAATATTGTTTAGAATTATATTAGGTGTAACTTGAACCCAACTCTATACGCTATTAATTTATATATATATATATATAATATGTCATCTCCCCACTAACTCTCACGGTTGTTACAAAATATTTATATTGCCCTATCCAATTTATATATCTAATTGATTTGGTCATACTTTTGACTATTTTGAAATTTTTGTTATTATCACTCTGTTTCCAAATATATTATATGCTGAAGTTATTTGTCCTAAGAGCTTCCACCATATCCTACAGCTACTCTGACTTATTTTGTTGATTTCATTCAGCTATAGATTATTTTATTTGGATGTGGAGGTGCGATTACTGACCCATTTGGGTCTCTTTTGGTCACTCTACAATGCGACGCAACCCCTCATTTTTTAATAAACGATTCCTCAAAAATCGAGTGGAAGTGCACCTAGTAATGTTTCTTAATCATTTCTAGCATATCATAGCCATAGGTGCTTTCTGACAACAACATATTGCAATGATTAAACAACCAGTCAAACAGGGCTCTACCAAATTTGGCCACTCGGTGACTTTTAGGTTCTAATTAGTGAGAATTGTTAGTAAAATAGTGATCCACACTCATGTATTCTTCTCACTTGGGTTCCACACTTCCACCATAACACAAATGCTAGAAAGGTTTGTTAAAAATTCAGTGAATTTTCTGTGGCTACGGACTTACTTTTATTGATTTCCTTGTTTGTTAAAAATTGAATCATTAAAACAAACTTCCACCCTTCAAAGTATTCAGTCCCTAAAAATAGCAATCCAACAAACCAAAAAAATTATACAGTACTCATGAATTTTGAAATTGAGATACATATGAGTATTGGTATTAAATGTGACATTCAAAATTTCTAGTTCATTGGATGATTTAAACTATGGATTTAACTTTTTTCGAATTGGTTTTAGGAGTTAAATATTAATAAATCTAATGTATCTTAACCATGTTATATGCGTCTACTTGAGCTTGAACTTGTTTTAAAAGTTGTCTTAGCCATTGATGGCTCCTTTTTCTTATGCTCACGCATCATTGAATAACAATCTTCTTTTTCTCATTTGGTCTTATACTTTTTCATTTTGAATAGTATTTTTTTTTAAAGAGAGGTTCAACCTATAGTGTCCGCTTCTGATGATAATGTTGAAATGTTAGGTCCAATTGTCTAAATTACAGTACCTTCTTAAATAATGCCCTTACATAATTAAATGTTCAATATAAGACCCTTTAGTTTGGTCCAGGTATGACAGAATTGTGCCCAACCAGACTTTTTAAGCCCACCCCTACGGCTTTGGGCTGAGTTATTTATTATGACTATGATGGATTTGGTTAGACTGACAAAACCCCAAACCCAACCTCCAACAGCATGTGCCCAGCCCGCTTCCTCTACTTTTCCCTCAATTCACAAGTTATTTTCTATTCTTTAACATAACACCAACTCACAAACTCTAAACCTCACATCACCATACACACACACACACACATATATATATATTTATATTCCTAATAGGTAATAAGTTTAATTATAATGGTCAAAAGTATTAAAAGCATCAAGTTCATGATGATGAACACGAAGGAACAAAGGAGGTTAAAGGACAAACCAAATGGCTAGTCTAAGAAAAATAGGGCTGTAAATGAACCAAGCCGTTCATGAACAACTGGGCTTCGCTCAATAAAAAACTCGTTCATGTTTATTTGTTTATAAATAAGCTAAGCTTGAGCCTTAGTTTTAAGCTTATTTAATAAACAAGCAGAGCCCAAGCAACAAAAAAAAAAATGTTTGTGAACAATAGGGCTTGATACAAAACAAGCCGAGCTTAGGCTTATTTATAGCTTGATAAAAAGCTTGATATATTCTTACTAAATAAACTCATTATAATGACATTATACAAATTTTAATAATAACATAATCCACATGAGACCACTTACCACCACCCATTAATTTTTCTTCTTGTTGGAGTGGGTGTGTTTCAAATACTAAGCCTTTGCTTTGTGTCCCACATTGGTTAGGAGTGAACCAAGTTATAGGTTTATAAGCCATTATCCTCCTTAAGTGATAACTTAAAATAATGGGCTAGGTGTTGGTCTTGGGTTTGGGCTTGGGCTTTGTCTTTTTCCCTTTCTTTCTTTCTAACTTTCTTTCTTTCTAATCCATTCTCTATTCAGCCTGTTGGGCATTAGCTAAGTAGCCCATTTGGGGCATTTAATGTGCTGCCTGTTGGCATGCATAGTGACCGTTGGAGCCCATCAATCACCCCATGTGTCCTTTTCTTCTTTGGCTTATAAAACCCTTATTTCACTATTCTTTTCTTCAGTTTTTTCCCAGCTCTCATTGCCGCCTCTCTCCCTTTGTTCTGCTCTATTTTTTCTGCTTATCTCCACAAAAATTTCAACTTAATTTGACAAATAAGTTTGTTCTTAGTTCTTCTTGTTTGAGTGTACATTCAACTTGAAGAAATCACTATAGTATAATCCTGGGGGGTTGTTCAGCCAAGAGAGTCATTCGCACCGAGTTCTACTCCAAGTGGCACAAATCAACCTTTAAGGACAATGTATTTTGCGTGATTCTATAGTTTGTGAGATCTTTCTAACTCTATCTATTTATTTTTTTCATTGCTAATTTTTCAGGGTTTATATTATTGATTTTTTTTTTTTTTAGTTTGTTAGATTTTCCAACACTTTTTTCCTCTAATTTTTTTAAAACTCCCTTTAAACAAACCATGGAACACTTTTAGACATAAGTTACATTTTTTTTTTAATCCAAGTGGGCCCACGTATGGCTATTCTCCCACCCACAATCCTTGTAAATTTATGAAATATATAGTAAGTCTTTCCCATTTAGTTACAAATGTAAGTCTTTCTAGACTTCTAGTCTTTGCCTAACTTCACAATCCAGTTCTATCAAAACTAAGATTCTTATTTCTCACCCTCAATGTTGCAGTCCAATGTCTATCTTTTGCAACCTAAAACTATATCCTACCTTGAGAAAATTGAAACTTCTTTGAGAAGCCTTAACCTCTCTCTTTTACCGTTAGTTTTTTCCCCAATTTTTCACAAAGAAGAATACAGCTCTCTCTCTCTCTTTCTCTCGGTCAAAATTCCACCAAATCTTCCCAAGATCTCTTTGCAATCTCATCTATTGGTGAACGAGTCCTAGATTTGGATGAGTTTGATGCTAGCGAAGAGGATTTAGAGTCTATGTTCACTGAATCACCATGTAATCTAAGGGTTCTAGTGGGTGTGCGAAGAGCTCTAGCAACGGCTCTATATCTGACGTTGTATTTGGCATCACTACCATCTTCACTCTTTACCTCCAAGACATTCACAGTCTTCACTCACCGTAGGTTTCCATGTTTGGAAAATTTTTATATATTTTTATAGTTGTTTTACACTGTAGTTTGTATGATATCGCAAAACCATCTTGATTTCCAAGTTATGGTTGTTTATGAAATTTCTATATAACTTAGAGAAATCTTGTTGGTTGTATTTGTTTGATGATAACTTAGCATTGTAATTAGTTGATTGTGTTTGTGGGAGTTTGGTATATAGTTTGGAATGAGACTGTGCTTTTCTTTTCTTTTCTTAAGGTGCAGAGTCCTTTGTGGCTAGCTATTGAAAATATTATAGTTTCTTTGTAATTAGCTTTGTTTTGTGCTTTGTGTTTTTGGATATTAAATTTGATTTCTTGTTTATTCATATATGTTTTGGAATGTTAATTTATTTAGATTGGTAAAGATTATAGTTGCACAAATGACAAATGTGGATGTAAAAATTGTATTTTGAACAATCACCCAAGCTATAGACAATGGATGATGAATGGATGCATTTAATTATGTAAATTTGTAATTTGAACAATTTCTAACCACAGGTGGAATTTGAAGCACGATGAAATGGGGTTTTTTTTTTTTTTTTTGTTTACTTGATTTTTGGAGATATAAGAATTTGATAATACAATTTTTTGGATCCCAAGCTAAAAAGCTTGACTTGAGCTTGAGTTTGATCTTGATATTAAGCTCGAGTTTGACTTGACTAACTAATCAAGCCAAGCCAAGCTGAGCTTAATCTTTTTGACATTCTCACAAGCTCGAGTTCAAACATTATTTTTAGGCTTGTCTCGAGCTCAAGCCAAGCTTGAGCATTTGATTTTTACTAACGAGCCAAGCTCAAACAAACACTACTTGGCAAAGTTTGGCTTGTTTACAGCCCTATTTGCATCAATATTTCTTGAGAGCTTGTACGAAACTCGATCGTATGAATGTTGCATGGGATTCTGTAGAATTTACGAATTTGACAGTTTTTTGGACAAAATTTGTTCCACTTCAATTGAAAACGTTTGTGAATATTGAAAATAGTTTATGGAGTTATACCTCCTCACCCATGATCTGTAAATGATTCTAACTCTCACTTTCAATGTCTTCCTCTTTCAAAACTTTCTTAGAAATACAAAAATTCCTTTGGGCCTGCACCAAAATTGCTATTTTTAGAACCTAATAAACTTGGTTGTATTATGGGGATAAATTAATAGTAACTTTTAAACAACTCGTGTATGGGTGCAAACATTGTCTAAGGAAAGCATTTCATTGTGGCTCCAAATTATCAAGTGCTTTGTTTGATTATTGAGTTACCATATTTTTCAGTACAGAAAACAAGATGTTTTGTCCCAATTTTTTTAATGTAAAAAGTGTTAATTCCTCTTCAATAGAGGTAGAGTGACAAAAAAAGTAACAAACAAATGAAAAAACAAAGTTTAGAGAATCTTGGACGTACAAGAGTTGTATATAAGACGTACGAGAGTATCAAGATTCTTTTTATCAAAATTAATAAAAAGTTGTATGAAATTCGAACTTATGAGTGTTGTACGAGACTATGCAGAATTTACGAATTTAACAGTTTTTGGGCCAAAAGTTGTACAACTTGAAATGAAAACGATTGTGAATATTGAAGACAGTTTTTCGATGGTTGTAAGACTATACCCATGAGTTGATATTTTTAGATTGTAATAAACTTGGTTGTATCCTGGGATAAATTTGTAGTACATTTTATCAACTCTTGTGTGGGTGAATATATTGTCTAAGGATAGCATTTCGTTGTAGCTCCAATTTCTAAAACGTTTTGTTTGATTATTGGATCACTATATTATTTTCATTATGTTTTTTGGTAGTGAAAATGTGATGTCTAATCCCAATTTTTTTTAATGTGAGAAATGTTAAATCCTCTTTAGTAGAGCTAAAGTGACAAAAAATGTGGTAATGAAGTGAAAAAATAAATTTAGAGAATCTCTTATGTACTATACTTGTATGTAAGACCTTTGAGATTTTCAAGTTTCTTTTGTATCAAAATGTCCTGAGAGTTTGTACAAAACCTGAACGTACGATTGTCGCACAAGATTATGCAGAATTTATGAATTCGATAGTTTTTGGGACAAAATTTGTTCCACTTGAAATGAAAACGTTTGTATTCATTGGAAACAGTTTTGGGATGGTTATAACACTTTACCCGTGATATATAAATGATTCTAACTCTCACTTTCTGTACTTCTTTCAAACTATCTAAGAAACACTAAAAATCCTTTGGGACATCTCTAAAATTGTTGTATTTAGAACGAAATAAACTTGATTGTATTTGTGGGATAAAAAATGTAGTAAGATTTTAGCAACTCCTGTGTGGGTGCATATATTGTCTAAAGATATCGTTTCGTTGTGGCTCCAAATTGTCAAATGTTACGTTTGATTATTAAATCAATATATTTATTTATTATATTTTTTGGCAGTGAAAATTTGGTTTGAAGTCCCTTTTATTTTATTTTTTTTAATGTGAGAATTGTTACTTCCTCTTTAGTAGAACTAAAGTGAATGAAACAGTGGAAATGAAATGGAAAAAAAAAATGTTTAAAGAATCTCATACGTACGAGAGATGTATGTAAGCCATACGAGATTTTTAAGTTTATTTTGCATCAAAATTTCCTAAGAGTTTGTACGAAACCCGAACGAACGAATGTTGCACTAGATAATGCAAAATTTAAGAAATTGATAGTTTTTGGGACAAAATTTGTTCCGGGACTTCTCCAAAATTGTTGTATTTAGAGTGCAATAAACTTGGTTGTATCCTAGGGATAAATTTGAAGTAGCATTTTAGCAACTGTTGTGTGGGTGCTCATATTGTGTAAGGATAGCGTTTCATTGTGGCTCCAAAGTGTCAAATGTTTTGTTTGATTATTAAATCACTATTTATATTTATTATATTTTTTTGCAATGAAAAAAAAAGTTTATATAATCTCGGACGTACGAGAGTTGTACAAAACACGTACAAGATTATCAAGTTTCTTTTCATCAAAATTAATTGAGAGTTGTATGAATCTCGAATGTATGAGTGTTGTACAAGCTTATGCAGAATTTGCAAATTTCACAATTTTTGGGCCAAAAGTTGTACAGCTTGAAGTTAAAACTATTGAGAATATTAGGAACAGTTTTTGGATGGTTATAGGACTTTACCCATGATATATAAATGATTGTAACTCTCACTTTTAATATCTTCTTCTTTCAAAACATTCTAAGAAGCACTAAAACTCCTCTGGGCCATCTACAAAATTGCTATTTTTAGAACGTAATAAACATGGTTGTATCATGTGGAAAAATTTGTAGTACCTTTTATCAACTCTTGTGTGGGGGCATATATTGTCTAAGGATAGCATTTCGTTGTGGCTCCAATTTCTAAAACGTTTTGTTTGATTATTGGATCACTATATTATTTTCATTTTGTTTTTCGGTAGTGAAAAAGTGATGTCTAATCCCAATTTTTTTTTTTAATGTGAGAAATGTTAAATCCTCTTTAGTAGAGCAAAAGTGACAAATAGCAATGAAGTGAAAAAATAAATTTAGAGAATCTATTACGTATTAGACTTGTACGTAAGACCTACGGGATTTTCATGTTTCTCTTGCACCAAAATGTCCTGAGAGTTTGTTCGAAACCCGAACGTACG
This sequence comes from Notholithocarpus densiflorus, assembly GCA_030021035.2. Classification (NCBI taxonomy): domain Eukaryota; kingdom Viridiplantae; phylum Streptophyta; class Magnoliopsida; order Fagales; family Fagaceae; genus Notholithocarpus; species Notholithocarpus densiflorus. The sequence continues at coordinate 786,547 of JARYZH020000153.1, forward strand.
ACTGTTGCACAAGTTTATGCCAAATTTACGAATTCGATATTTTTTGAGACAAAATTTGTTCCACTTGAAATGAAAACGTTTGTAAATATTGGAAACAGTTTTAGGACAATTATAACTCTTTACCCGTGATATATAAATGATTCTAACTCTCACTTTCTGTACTTCTTTCAAAACTATCTAAGAAACACTAAAAATGCACTGGGGCATCTCTAAAATTGTTGTATTTAGAACACAATAAATTTGGTTGTATCTGTGGGATAAATATGTAGTAAGAATTTAGCAACTCTTGTGTGGGTGCATATATTGACTTAGGATGTCGTTTCGTTGTGGCTCCAAATTGTCAAATGTTTTGTTTGATTATTAAATCACTATCTCGTACTTCTAGTACTTCTTTCAAAACATTCTATGAAACACTAAAACATCTCCGGGCCATCTTCAAAATTGCAATTTTCATAACGTCATAAACTTGGTTGTATTTTGGGGATAAATTTGTAGTACCTTTTATCAACTATTGTGTGGGGGCATATATTGTCTAAGGATAGCATTTCGTTGCGGCTCCAATTTCTAAATCATTTTGTTTGATTATTGGATCACTATATTATTTTCATTATGTTTTTCGGTAGTGAAAAAGTGATGTCTAATCCCAATTTTTTTTTTATGTGAAAATGTTAAATCCTCTTTAGTAGAGCTGAAGTGACAAATACTGTGGCAATGAAGTGAAAAAATAAATTCAGAAAATCTATTACGTACTAGACTTGTATGTACGACCTACGAGATTTTAAAGTTTTCTTGCATCAAAATGTCCTGAGAGTTTGTACGAAAGCCGAATGTACTACTGTGGCACAAGATTATGCAAAATTTACGAATTTGATAGTTTTTGGGACAATATTTTTCCACTTGAAATGAAAACGTTTGTGAATATTGGAAATAGTTTTGGGACAGTTATAACTTTTTACCCGTGATATATAAATGATTCTAACTCTCACTTTTTGTACTTCTTTCAAATCTATCTAAGAAACACTAAAAATCCTCTAGGGCATCTCTAAAATTGTTGTATTTAGATCGTAATAAACTTGGTTGTATCAGTGGGATAAATATGTAGTAAGATTTTAGCAACTCTTGTATGGGTGCATATATTTGCTAAGGATATCGTTTCGTTATGGCTCCAAATTGTCAAATGTTTCGTTTGATTGTTAAACCACTATATTTATTTACTATTATTTTGGCAGTGAAAATTTGTTATGAAGTACCTTTTATTTTTTTTCAATGTGAGAATTGTTTTTTTTGACTGCTAATGTGAGAATTGTTACTTCCTCTTTAGTAGAGCTAAAGTGAAAGAAACTGTGGCAATGAAATGGAAAAAAAAAAAAAAAACGTTTAGAGAATCTCGTACATACGAGAGATGTATGTAAGACGTACGAGATTTTTAAGTTTATTTTGCATCAAAATTTCCTGAGAGTTTGTACAAACCCGAACATACAACTGTTGCACAAGATTATGCAAAATTTAGGAATTTCATAGTTTTTGGGATAAAATTTGTTCCACTTGAAATGAAAACATTTGTGAATATTGGATACAATTTTTGGACGGACATAACTCTTTACCCGTGATATATAATTGATTCTAACTCTCACTTTTAGTACTTCTTTCAAAAATTTCTAAGAAACTCTAAAAATCCTCTTGGACTTCTCCAAAATTGTTGTATTTGGAGTGCAATAAACTTGGTTGTATCCTAGGAAAAATTTGAAGTAACATTTTAGCGACAGTTGTGTGGGTGCTCACATTGTGTAAGGATAACGTTTCATTGTGGCTCCAAAGTATCAAATGTTTTGTTTGATTATTAAATCACTATTTATTCTTGTTATATTTTTTTGTAGTGAAAAAACAAAGTTAATATAATCTTGGACGTACGAGAGTTGTATAAAAGACGCACAAGATTATCAAGTTTCTTTTCATCAAAATTAATTGAGACTTGTACGAATCTCGAACGTATGAGTGTTGTATGAGATTATGCAGAATTTATGAATTTGACAGTTTTTGGGCCAAAAGTTGTACAACTTGAAATTAAAACTATTGGGAATATTGGGAATAGTTTTTGGATGGTTATAAGACTTCACCCATGATATATAAATGATTGTAACTCTCACTTTTAATATCTTCTTCTTTCAAAACATTCTAAGAAACACTAAAACTCCTCCGGGCCATCTCTAAAATTGCTATTTTCATAACGTAATAAACTTGGTTGTATCCAGGGGTTAAATTTGTAGTACCTTTTATCAATGTGGGGGCATATATTGTCGATGGATAGGATTTCGTTGTGGCTCCAATTTCGAAAACGTTTTGTTTGATTAATTGATTGCTATATTATTTTCATTCTGTTTTTCGGTAGTGAAAAAGTGATGTCTAATACCAATTTTTTTAATGTGTGAAATGTGAAATCCTCTTTAGTAGAGCTAAAGTGACAAAAACTATGGCAATGAAGTGAAAAAATATATTTAGAGAATCTCTTACATACTAGACTTGTATGTAAGACCTATGAGATTTTTCAAGTTTCTCTTGCATTAAAATGTCCTAAGAGTTTGTACGAAACCCGAACGTACGATTGTTGCACAAGATTATGCAAAATTTACAAATTCAATAATTTTTGGGACAAAATTTGTTCCACTTGAAATGAAAACGTTTGTGAATATTGGAAACAGTTTTGGGACGGTTATAACTCTTTACCCGTGATATATAAATGATCCTAACTCTCACTTTCAGTACTTCTTTCAAAACTATCTAAGAAACACTAAAAATCCTCTGGGACATGTCTAAAATTGTTGTATTTTGAACGTAATAAACTTGGTTGTATCTGTGGGATAAATATGTAGTAAGATTTTAGCAACTCTTGTGTGGGTGCATATATTGGCTTAGGATGTCGTTTCGTTGTGGCTCCAAATTGTTAAATGTTTCGTTTGATTAATAAATCACTATATTTATTTATTATTTTTTTTGGCAGTCAAAATTTGTTGTGAAGTCCCTTTTATTTTTTTTTTTTAATGTGAGAATTGTTACTTCCTCTTTAGTTGAACTAAAGTGAATGAAACTGTGGCAATGAAATGATTAAAAAAAATCGTTTAGACAATCTCGTACGTATGAGAGATGTATGTAAGAAGTACGAGATTTTTAAGTTTATTTTGCATCAAAATTTCCTGAAAGTTTATACGAAACCCAAACGTACAACTGTTGCACAAGATTATGCAAAATATAAGAATTTGATTGTTTTAGGGATAAAATTTGTTCCACTTGAAATGAAAATATTTGTGAATATTGGAAACAATTTTTGGACGGTCATAACTCTCACTTTTAGTACTTCTTTTAAAACTTTCTAAGAAACACTAAAAATCCTCTCGGACCTCTCTAAAATTGTTGTATTTAAAGCACAATAAACTTGTTTGTATCCTAGGGATAAATTTGAAGTAATATTTTAGCAACTATTGTGTAGGTGCTCATATTGTGTATGGATAGCCTTTCATTGTGGTTCCAAAGTGTCAAATGTTTTGTTTGATTATTAAATCACTATTTATTTTTATTATATTTTTTTGTAGTGAAAAAACAAAGTTAATATAATCTCAGACGTACGAGAGTTGTATAAAAGACGCACAAGATTATCAAGTTTCTTTTCATCAAAATTAATTGAGAGTTGTACGAATCTCGAATGTATGAGTGTTGTACGAGATTGTGCAAAATTTACGTATTTGACAGTTTTTGGGCCAAAAGTTGTACAGCTTAAAATTAAAACTATTGTGAATATTGGGAACAGTTTTTGGATGGTTATAAGACTTTACCCATGATATATAAATGATTTTAACTCTCACTTTTAATATCTTCTTCTTTCAAAACATTCTAAGAAACACTAAAACTCCTTCGGGCCATCTCCAAAATTGCTATTTTAAGAATGTAATAAACTAGGTTGTATCCAAGGGATAAATTTGTAGTACCTTTTATCAACTCTTGTGTGGAGGCATATATTGTTTGAGGATAGCATTTCGTTGTGGCTCCAAATTCTAGAGCATTTTGTTCGATTACTGAATCACTATATTATATTTATTATGTTTTTTGGTAGTGAAAAAGTGATGTCTAATCCCAATTTTTTTAATGTGAGAAATGTTAAATCCTCTTTCGTAGAGTTAAAGTGACAAATATTGTGGCAATGAAGTGAAAAAAAAAAATTAGAGAATCTCTTACGTATGATAGTTGTATGTAAGACCTACGAGATTTTCAAGTTTCATTTGCATCAAATTATCTTGAGAGTTTCTACGAAATCTGAACGTACAATTATTGCACAAGATTATGCAAAATTTACATACTTGATAATATTTGGGACTAAATTTGTTCCATTTGAAATGAAAATGTTTATGAATATTGGAAATAGTTTTGGGACAGTTATAACTCTTTATCCGTGATATATAAATGATTCCAACTGCAACTTTCAATGCTTCTTTCAAAACTTTCTAAGAAATACTAAAACTCCTCAGGGAATTTTCTAAAATTGCTGTATTTAGAACGTAATAAACTTGGTTGTATCCTTGGGATAAATTTGTAGTATCATTTTGGCAACTCTTGTGTGGTTGCATATATTGTCTAAGGATAGGGTGTCGTTGTGCCTCCAAATTGTCAAATGTTTTGTTTGATTATTAAAGCATGATATTCTTTTATTAAATTTTTTGGTAGTAAAAATTTGACGTGATGTCCCTTTTTTTTAATGTGAAAATTTTACTTCCTCTTTAGTGGAATTAAATTGAAAGAAACTGTGCTAATGAAATGAAAAAAGAAAACTTTTAGAGAATCTCATTCGTACGAGAGATATATGTAAGACGTGTGAGATTTTCAAGTTTCTTTTGCATCAATATTTCCTGAGAGTTAGTACGAAACTCAAACGTACAAGTGTTGCAGGGGATTCTGTAGAATTTACAAATTTGATAGTTTTTTGGATAAAATTTGTTCCTTTTGAAATGAAAACGTTTGTGAATATTGAAAATAATTTATGGACGGTTACAACTCCTTACCCATGTTTAGTCCCAATTTTTTTTTAATGTGAAAAGTGTTAATTCCTTTTTAGTAGAGGGGGGAGTAACAAAAAATGTGGCAAACAAATGTGAAAGCTCACTTAGTGTATAAAACACTTGTGAATATTTAAACCCCTAAATACAAATTTTCCAATACAAGCTTATATTCAAACAATATATGTGCGAAATATGAAATATAAGCAATACCCAAAATAGCAAACTACTCTAAGCCATTAATTAATCACAACCAGTAGAAATTAAAAGCTAAGAGTAAGGGAAAGAGAGATGCAAACACAAGATAACACCAACATGTGTTATCGAAGAAGAAACCGAAGAACTCGGCAAAAAATCTCTCCACTGCCCTCCAAGCGGTAAATGGTCCATTAGAAAATCAGTTGGGATACATGAATAGTAATAGACCCTCCAAGCCTAATCTACCCGATACACCTAAGCCCTCCAAGTTTCTTGCTCCAACAAGGTAACGCACAATGGCGGATGATCAAAGGGACTAGAGGGGGCCTAGGGCCCCCCAAATATTTTGAAAAATATCTATTTTAATATATGATGTAATTATATTTACAAGTAGCTAATTGGGAAAATACAACTTGGCCCCCTTTATTTATTATTAAATTTCTAAATACTTTTTAGTGTAAGCATAGTCAACAAATAATTAAGTAATAATCCTCTCATAATATATGTCAAGAGTGATGATATATATAAATATATATATATATATGTGTGTGTGTGTGTGTGTATTAGGTTGTAAATAGCATTAGTGTTTTTTTTTTTTTTTTTGGTGCGTAAAATGTAATAATATCTTTCCAAATGTAATGTTTTTTTTCTTATTCCTTGTAATTTTCAATCGTTTTAACCACATATCTATAATTTATAATAGATTTAATTACAATACTTGGCTGTCAGCAAATTGTTAAAAAAAACTGTGTTTTATTTAATATTTAGATAACTTATAAATTATAGAGTAAACAATATACAATGACATAGTATTCTTTTACATCTAAATAAATAAATAAATAGAAACATAAAATATAAAATGAATTCTTCAAAGCATTTTAAATATAATGAAAATGATATGAATTTTTTTTCTTCTTCTTGAGTTTTTTGTTGTTTAGATATATGGTTTATGTTAATTGTGGCCCCCCCAAACAAAACTTCTTGGCTCCGCCACTGATGCCGAACCGTGTCTTTTTTAGCTTTTCGGATCCCGCAATTAGCCCATTGCATCAACCAATATGAATTGGTTCTTTCTTGAACTGCTTCCCAAACACCAAGAACCTTCTCACTATTCTGAATTTGGTGAGGTAAGGATTTGGTTTATAATTCTCTCATGGGTATGACAATGGAAAGGGTGAGAGTAGAGGAATTTGGAGAATTAAGTGTATAATATTGCGGATGAATCAATCTTGTTTTTCTCTAGGGTTTCTCTCTCAAAATTCTCTCTTCCTCCTCTCTACATGTCGTGGGTAGACAAGTATTTATAGTAGGGAATGAGATGGAATGTGAAAGGTCATTTTTCAGCAAAACAGGGTGCACTGGCAAGTCACTTCGCGACTGGGATAAGTCGCGAGTTCCAGTCGCCAGTGACCAGACTAAGCCAGATTGTACTTTTTGTCCTATAGTGATCCAGCTATTTTGACTCTTCATCTTCCTGCATGCTTCACATGTGTGCACCATTTTGGCGAGTCACCACTCGCGAGTCAGTCGCGAGTTCCAGTTGTGAGTCACCTTCTTGTTGCACACTCTTGATCAAATCTTCACAGTCTCTCACACACAGCCCTTACATTTTTCCCACCTAAATACAAGGTTTCTAAATGCTGAATTACAAGCAAATTTGGCATGGAATAAAGCCAATACAGAGAGGAATAAATTCAACTTTACAAAATGAAAAAACAAAGTTTAAAGAATCTTGAATGTACGAGAGTTGTATATAACACGTAGGAGAGTATCAAGTTTCTTTTCATCAAAATTAATTGAAAGTTGTACAAAACTCAAACGTACAAGTGTTGTATGAGATTATGCAGAATTTAAGAATTTGACAATTTTTGGGCCAAAAGTTCTACAACCTGAAATGAAAACTAATGTGAATATTGGAAATAGTTTTTAGATGGTTATAAGACTTTACCCATGATATATAAATGATTGTAAATCTCACTTTTGAATATCTTCTTCTTTCAAAACATTCTATGAAACACTAAAACTCCTCAGGGCCTTCTCCAAAATTTCTATTTTTAGAACATAACAAACTTGGTTGTATCCTGGGGATAAATTTGAAGTACCTTTTATTAACTCTTGTGTAAGGGCATATATTGTCTAAGGATAGCATTTTGTTGTGGCTCGCAATTCTAAAACGTTTATTTATTTATTTTTTATTACTGAATCACTATATTATATTCATAATGCTATTCGGTAGTGAAAAAGTGATGTCTAATCCCAATTTTTTTAATGTGAGAAGTGTTCAATCCTCCTTAGTAGAGCTAAAGTGACAAAAATTGTGGCAATGAAGTGAAAAAAAAAAAAAAAAATTAGAGAGTCTCTTATGTACAAGAGTTGTATGTAAGACGTAAAAGATTTTCATGTTTCTTTTGCGTCAAATTTTCTTGAGAGTTTCTACGAAACCTGAACGTACGACTGTTGCACAAGATTATGTAAAATTTACATACTTGATAGTTTTTGGGACAAAATTTGTTCCACTTGAAATGAAGACATTTGTGAATATTGGAAACAGTTTTTGGACGGTTATAACTCTTTTCCTGTGATATATAAATGATTCTAATTATCACTTTCAGTACTTTTTTGAAAAATTTCTAAGAAACACTAAAAATCCTCTGGGACTTTTCTAAAATTGCTGTATTTAGTATGTAATAAACTTGGTTGTATCATTGGGATAAATTTGTAGTATCATTTTGGCAACTCTTGTGTGGGTGCATATATTGTCTAATGATAGCATTTTGTTGTGGCTCCAAATTGTCAAATGTTTTGTTTGATTATTAAATCACGATATTTTTTTATTATATTTTTTGGTAGTGAAACTTTGATGTGAAGTCCCTTTTTTTTGTAGGCTTGGGAAAGGGGGAATTAACGTGTAAAAGGGGGAGGAGAAATCAGAATTGGACACATGCCTCTCTCTCCCTTCTTCTCTGATTTTCTCCTTTGAGTTTTCATCATGGCCTTGCGTGGCTAAAACTTTTATACTTGGTCAAAGGAAACTGAAGCATCGGAATCAATAAAACTGTAAGATCTAATTTGTTTTTATTGTTCAATTTATGCTTTGAATATCGGATGTTCTTCTGTGCCTATTTTCATGATTGTCTCGTTTAATTACTAGGAGGCCTACTAGTTTATTATTCGTTGCAATCTACTGCTAGGTTAGATATCAAATCCGTAATTGTTTGATCTCTCTAACTTGTGAAGCAACCAAGATTTAATGATTTGCTGCGTTAGAAATTATTAGATCTTAGGAAGAACACTCGACTAAATTAAATGCAACCGCTTGTGTTTGTGTTGTTTAGTTTCGTCGATCTCTCTAATTCTTAAGGCTGCTACTAGATTAAACCTTTAGCGCTTGTCTTGGGTTGTTTAGTAGTTAGGGTTAATTAGATCGCTTGTTTTCTAATTAACTACGACTAAGGAGAGATAGGAAAATAGTTCCAACGGTGAATATTCAAAGTGTGAATTGATATATACTTGCATCGATGATCAGTTGTAAAATTCCGATGGTGGATGTTGACTTAGACCAAGGTTTGTTCTCTTGATTGATTTTGATACTTTGATTTAAATTGTTCCTTAGTTGTTTTTCTTAAAATTCTTTGCCTTATACTCAAAACACCCCCCCCCCCTCCTTGTTCACATAGCATAAAAAAAAACTAGGCTAGATACTCTTCGTGGGAACGATCCTTACTCGCACTACTACATATATTTTTTGGAGTATAGGTTTTACTTTTGGTTGCCTGCGACAGCACACCAAAGTAACATTTCAACAACTCTTGTGTGGGTGCATATATTGTTTAAGGATAGCGTTTCGTTGTGGCTCCAAATTGTCAAATGATTTGTTTGATTATTAAATCTCTATTTTTTTATTATATTTTTTGCTAGTGAAAATTTGATGTGTAGTCCCTTTTTCTTTTTTTTTTTAATGTGATAAGTGTTACTTCCTCTTTAGTAGATGTAAAGTGAAAGAAACTGTGGCAATGAAATGAAAAAAAAAAAAAATTTAAGTTTAGAGAATCTCGTACGTACAAGAGATGTATGTAGGACATACGGGATTTTCTAGTTTCTTTTGCATCAATATTTCTTGAGGGTTTGTACGAAACATGAATGTACAAGTGTTGTAGGGGATTTTGCAGAATTTACAAATTTGACAGTTTTTTGGACGAAATTTGTTCCACTTGAAATGAAAACGTTTTTGATTATTGAAAATAGTTTATGGACGGTTATAACTCCTTGCCCATGACATATATAAATGATTCTAACTATCACTTAGTCACTTTGAATATCTTCTTCTTTCAAAACTTTCTTAGGAGCACTAAAAATCCACTGGGACTTTATCGAAAATGCTATTTTTAGAACCTAATAAATTTGGTTGTATTCAGGAGATAAATTTATAGCAACCTTTTAGCAACTGTTGTGTGGGTGTATACATTGTCTAAGGAAAGTGTTTGTTTTTAGACCCCTTAAAACACAACCAGATTAACCTAGTTAAGGGCATGGAAATTTTACAGGCTGAGGATGTTCCTTAAAGAAGTACGAATAGGAAATGTACTTTAAAAAAAAATGGCATTAAATCATTGCTGTTATTATGATAAGCGTACAAGATAGATATATAAATCCAATCTATGTGAACTTAAATATCTGTGCAAGATGATTACCTCTTCATTATCAAATAAAGCAACCATCCGAATTGCATGCTCACTTGATAAATCGCCAGATGATTTACATGAATCAATAAGAGCTCGTAACGCACAATAACTTGAAGCAAGATTATCTAATCTTCCAGAAAAAATAAATTCATTGTTTCCACCTCCAAGGCAGCTAGGTTGGGTATCACAAACATTTAATTCAATACTCATTATGTCATCAATGTCACAATTCAGCTCATCCGACAAAACCTGAGAATTGAAGTTATAGATTAATTTCAAGAATCCTGTCCTAATGCCTACGACTACTTCATAGAAATGCATATAGTGCAACATTACTTAAAAGAGTTATTTCAACAAATAGGTAAATATGATTTTATACACGTAAAAATAATTGTATAAAAATCTATAACACCAGTTTATTAATGCTATAGTAATACATGTTTCAAAAACAGTAATGATAGTACTGGTGATTTGTGAATGTAAATCTCAATAAACTACAAAAAATAAAATCATCTCACCTTATCCTAAACAATTCAAATGGATTTCTTTTGTTTATGAGATTAAAAATTCTAACAATTTGAATTATGTGAAATGATATGGTTTTGAACTTTTTACTTTTACGTGGAAAGATCATGGTCAATTCCAAATGAAAACCACAAACAATAGGTTTCTTACACTATTCTCTTAAAAAATACCCCCTCCATCCCAATTTATTAAAGGTCTTGCTTTCATTTTTGGGACATCAGAAATATGTACCCACTTTCTAATAGTAAAATTTCTTAAATTACCGTTTTATTTATTTAATGAGCAAGATTCTTATTAAAAGCCATGCCACTTCTAATATGAAGTACAATATTTTAAGATGATCACCATAGTTTTAAAAATTATTAATAATTATTTCATTTCAAACCATGACAATTACATTTGGTTGGACGGAGTATCTTAGATTATTTCCCAACTAACCATAGAAAAAACAGATGAGATACCTGCATAAACAGAGGATGATGAGCAGCTTTTGAGGAAGATGTACTCTTCTCTTTTGACTCCAATGAAGTTTCCTCTAGTTTTGTTGAAAGTAATGGAATCAGATGACTCTCCAGATTTGGTTTAAATCCATCCTTATTCACTGTGCTAAACAATCCAAAAATGAAAATCAAACCCAGAGACTAATCTGAGTGATTATGTGCCTTTACTGCAGGTCCATCAAACAAATAACAAACTACGTCCAAAGGAAAAGATAAGAAACTGTTTTAAATTTTAAAATGTTTCAGTAATGGTAACTCAAAAGCACATTGCTTTGATCAAGACTCATAAAGCACACCAATATTTACATGGGAATTCACTTTACATAAAAAAACTCAAATCAAAATTCTCTAAAGATAATTCATATGCCCATTCACATAGACTTGCTTGAGTTTTATATTTGCATGTGCATGTGAATAGTATTTTAAGATACGCTTGGTTGTACTTCCATTTCTTAACCTTAATAATTCTATTAATAATCAACAATGTATAAGCAAACCCTTTTCTCACTCTATCGTCAATTTATAAAATTCCTTCCTTTCCTCTCCTTCCCACCCTACAACCAAAGGGAAGATGACCTATTCTATCTCTTATCAAACTATTTAGTAAAACATCTTTACAAAGGAAAAGATAGCTATTCCTTCTCCTCTTTGAAGAGAAAAACTCTAGCCATTGCAATTTCATATCATGGGTGAGCATAGAAGTAAACAGGAGAAATTTCACATTAAACTTCACTCCCCCCCCCCCCCCCCCTTTTTTTTTTAATTTTTGACAGTGAGGATCCATAGTCAACCCCAATAATTTTGGGACTAGGCTTGGCTGTTGTTATTGTTGATGTTGCATGTAGTTCATGAGATTAGAACCCAAAACCTCTCACCTACCACCCATATCATTTATAGGGAGTGTTTGGTTAGAGTTTTAACAAAGTATTCTAAAAAACTTCAAACACTGTTTTTGAGATTGAAATAAAAAGTTGTTTGTTGTTCTCAAAATATAAATTTCTATTCCCCTCAATCCCAAACTTCTTTTTTTGATAAGTCTCTCAATCCCTTTCCAAATTGAAAAGGGAAAAAAGACAAAAACTTACCTAATTATCAGTCATCTATTTCCTTAGTAATCATCTATGTTTCTCTACTGGCCACCCTTTAGAAACTAAACTCCCCTTTTAGACCAGACAGTCAAGTTGAGTTTCATATGAGAATGCCCCAAAAATGCAGCAAAAGATGGGTCCTTTCACTTTGTATGCATGTGAAGTGAACAACCATAATTCACTTCAGTCTGAAGTTAAATTTAAAAGATGGAACCACAACCTGAGAAAACATGAACTCTCATTTTCATATATCACCACCATCAATATACAAATAACTTCAATAGAGAAATCATTCATATTTTTAAGTTACTAAAAACTAATGCGATGAAATAGTGGAGAAAATAAAATTTAAGGAAGCAGTGGCTAACTGGTCAAGATGAATTGCCAATGTTGGTACCCGTAACAGAGGCCTTTTTATTTTGACAAGCTTGTGCATAAAAGAACCATAGCTACCTCTCACTATCACTCTTCCTGCAACACTTAAGTCTCTATCAAACCAGGTATGCCATAAACCACTGCCATAGGTCTGCACATTGACCATTAGATAACCAGACTTGGATGATGCAGATTTTGGCTTTAGTTTTAGACATGGGCTGTCTGTATGTGCAGCAATCACGTGAAAGCCATTACCAACAGTGTACCTACAAAACTAAGAGAAACCTTTGATTAAACAATAGCCAGTAAACCTATATAAAGGGATTGACATAATGAAGAAAATAGAAAAATTTCAACGTTTATACAACCTTGAAAGAAAATAAGGGGAAAGACAACCATTTATGGAACCAAATAAGAAAACAACAAGCAATAGAAACAGATAAACTTTTTAATAAAGGAAAGCCTATGAAAACACCTTTTTTTCAAAAGATAAGTAGCTTAAGGAAAAACTTGCTGAAAAATTATGCAACAAGAAAATGAGGACCATATAGAGATGCCAATCCAAAGTTAGCAGTGATCACAGTAACAACAAACTTTGCCCCAGGTATTCAGTCTCACATTATGCAAGGTCAAATTTAATGCAGATTGAATTGCTAATGAAGCCTGCCTTGTAATCCTTTTTTCAAGTACCAAGTTTTCAAATTTTATGATATAGAATTATTCCACTCACTTTTCTCCAATGGCAAAAGCAACTAAGGAAGACATATTTCGTGTAAAGAAGTATCGTCCACCAGGCTTTAGGTCCCATTCATCATTCTCATTTAGCAAATGAAAACCAGCAGCAATCAGTTGTCGTTTTGCTTCAGCTGCAGGGAAGGAAAAGTAATTGGGAAAATTTAAGACTGTGTACCTGATCACCAGAAAAATCAAACTAGAGCTAATATTGCATTTCCTTCCTCATGATATATGGATAGTTTAGCCACAGCAGTGAGGTTTAATGTAGTAATTAAAATATAATTGTAAGATGAATTCAGGACGATAAATTTCAAATGAATTTAGCATAACCTTTTAAAGTGACCATAAAAGGACAATATTACATGTTTCCTCTATAAATTAGCATACAGAAATTTATGTCTATATAATCATGATACAAAGTTGACGGCCAGCATAAAATCTAGTCACTCTATTATGAATTGATCCAATACGGATACTCGTTGGGACTAAGGCTTTGTTGTTGTTGTATATTCATGATACAAAGTTGATGACATACATACAGTTACACCTATCCTTCCTTTCATGCATTGTTTTGTTTATAAACAACTGTGAAATACTTAATTTTACATCAAAACCTGCACTAAGCATTTCTTACAAATTACATTAAAAAAAGTGAAGTTCAATTTTAAAAAATATAACAACCTGAAAACTCAATCTGAAACTTTCCTATCCTGAAAAGAATTCAACTTTCTAATTAACCAAACAGAGACTTGTTATATAAAGAAGTACCAGTAGCATGGAAGTGGGTCCAGGACTCATTGAGGTAGTAAAGAAGATCCCCCACAATAGACCCTTTTGATCCAACCTGAAAACCCAGCAAAATAATTTAGCTTTAAGGCATTGGAAAATGAAGTACATACAAATAGATTATAGAAGACAGGCCTCAGGGATTGGATCAGAGTTGGAGCAGAGTGGAAGAGTGGTGGAGAATTTGCGAGGACGAGTGGCATGGTGGAGTTTGGGAGGGATAAAGTTGAAGTTGAAGTTGAAGGAGTGAGGAAATGTGCAGGGTTTGAAGATCGGAAATGGGTGGTGGAGGAGTTGCAGCCGAGTTATCGCCGCCATTTTCATATGTCAGTGTGTGTGTGTGTGTGTGTGTGTGTTTGTGTCAGTGAATGACCGTGCGTGCTTTCTCTGTTTCAATCAATCCATTTGCTCCAAAATGTTGTTGAAAATGTCGTCCCTCGTTATCTATCAATATTGTTGAAAATGTTCTATATTAAATAATAATTTTAATTCTTTTAAAAAAAAATTGATATCAATAAAAAAAGGCAACATAAAATATAAACACAGTCAAAATAAAATCATTGAAAATTATCTAATAATTACAATAAAAAAAGAGTATAATACCAACAAAAAAGAACTATCAACTAAAATTATTCCCCCTCAAAAAAAAAAAAAAAAAACTAAAATTATTGAAAGATTTTTGAGTTTGTAAAAGGAATAATGAGACCAACATAAATAAAAAATTTCCCCCATTCAGTCATGTTCATAGGTATTTCTATTCGTTTAAACTCTTATAACTAATAATAATAATAATAAATTTATAAAAAAAAAGGTTTGGACAATATATATATAAATATATATATATATATTTGTGTGTGTAGGGATGGCAATAGGGCGAGGCGGGGCCGAAGGATGGGGTCTTCATCCCCGCCCCGCATGATTTTGTCTTGCATTTTTTAATAAAACTTATTTCATCAATAAAAATATACTTGAAATTACAACTAAATTTATCCCATCAAATCAAATTAATTTTTAGCAAAAATTGAATAATATTATCTAAGTGTTTTACAAGACAATCAAAAAAAAAAAAAAAAAAAAAATCTCATAGTATAACGCATAATAAAATAGAGGTAAAGAACCACGTTGAGTAAAATAAAATAAGCTAATATTGATATGTTTGTTTAAATAATAGGGTTTTAGAGTATGAAAAATTTAAAATTATAACCCTTATCAACGTGGGGCAGGGTGGGTCTAAAAAGTCTAAACCCATGCCCGCCCCGTCCCGTGGTACAGGGCTAAAATCTCATCCCATCCCTGCCCCACCACCTTTGCGGGGCGAGAAAAACCCGTGTGGGGCGAAGTGGGTAGGAGCGGGTCAAGCGAAGTGGGGCAGGGCAAAATTGCCATCCCTATGTGCGTGTTGCGGGGGGGGGGGGGGGGGGGAGGTGTTGGAGGGAAGCAAGTTTAGAATTGACTAGGATCCTCCAAAGGTTCATAAGTAACTCTATTTCAAAGTTTCTAAAATGCATTCTTTCTAAGAATAATGGAATCATTGGAATGGATTTTACAACATTATTAATATTTAAAATTTAAGGTTCCACTTGCTTCAGCATCAAATTTTTTTTAACATAAATGATTTAGATTGAAAACTTTTTTAAAGACAACTTTTACTTTTACTTTTTTTTTTTTTTTTTCATGTTTGGCTTGTATGAAATGAAATATTTCCCTTTAATATGGAAAATAAAAAAAATAATATTTGTTCACAACATGAAATAATTGATGCATGATTGTACATCTCACCAACACCAAATCAAATCGATTTTTGCAAATAAAAAATTATTACCTTGACACTTTTAATGCTACAAATTCTAAGCCAATATGAAATATTACAAGCAAATTACCTTTAATCACTTGAAAAAGATTAATAAAAATAATCAAATCAGCAGTGAGAGAGGAACCAACAAATGATGAGAATGAGAAACTAGTTGTGGATACTGTAGAATATAGTGGCAACAATAACTGTATTAGGAAGAAGGGTGATAGGTGAGTCCATAGATATCACAACCTAGAATCTCATCGAAAAGTGGGTGATATGTTAAGATACTTACAAGAAAATTGGGTTACAAGTTACAACCCCTCATGGTGTAAATCAATTAAACAAAACTTACGTATAGTATTTAGACGTTGTTTTTTAGGTTTTTCCTCTTAAGATTCAGTCGTGTGGTTGTACTTAACTAAAAATATACTTTTATTTCATGAGAAAAAAACCGCATGATTAAATCTTAAGATGAGAACTTAAGAAACATCACCTAAGTATTATAACTAAGTTTTGTACAAAAAAATTTACATTTCAATTGCCTTCTTTTCCTAATCAAACTTAAATTCTCAAATGCATGAAAATATTATATCAAAACAAATAGGACCTTACAATTACCATTTTTGTACAATTTTGTAATAAAATTTAACTAATTTATTTGTTTCAAAATGGATAAATAAAATTTTGCTAATTCTAATTTTTTTTTATCAAAAATAAAAATAAATTATTTCTATCTTTTAAAAAAATAATAAATACTAAAATTTTGCTAAAAATTAACTTAGAATTTCTAGATATATCCCACTCTTTTTTTTGAGGAAAAGATATATCCTACTCTATACATATCAATCTATTGCTAGGCACACACTCAAAGCTAGTGCATGAATCCAAATCTTTTGGAATATTACATTTTACTACCTGGAACTATACTTCAAATTATACTCTGTACCCTAAAGTTTTAGAATGCACGATTAACACTCTAAACTATAACACATGTTACACTTTGCACCTGCCATCAATTTTTCCGTTATCTTAGATGGCATCATATGAAAAAAATTCTTGCTTATCTTCTTAATTCTTTAAAAATAAAAGAGAAATTATACTTTATTACTGTCCTAAATTATATTCTCAATTACACTTTCTAAGCTAAACTTAAGACTTTCTTTTCAAAAATAATGAACATAACTAACAGCAGGATGTATGGTGTAACACATGTTAATAATTTAAGAGTGCTAATTGTAAATTTTAAAAAGTTTAAAGTCAAAAATATTTCTAAAAATAGTTGCTAAACTAATATTCTTAATACTTACTTTGACATTTCCGTAATCAAACTGAAATCAATTTGGATTTTGATATCGTCATATAAAAAAACACACATACATACATACATTTGCTTTGAGGTACGAGAAGCAGGGTGAGTTGTACACGCGAAACAAAAAATAAATGGCATCACCATCATCTTCGTTTATAGCGGCAGCGGCGGCGAACGCCGGGCCGGCGCTCCGCCGTCAGGCCTTAAGCATAACGGAGGAGGCGGCGGTCAGGATCCGGAAGCTGCTAGAGCATCGCCAGAGGCCTTTCCTCCGCCTCGGCGTCAAGGCTCGTGGCTGCAACGGCTTGTCCTACACCCTCAACTACGCTGGTATATATGGTTTTCTCTCTTTTTCATTTCTTGCCTTAACCCAGTTCCCCAAATCTTGTATTTTGTTTCCCAGGTGCCTCAAAATCCAAAATTTATGTCAAGTTTGTATGTATATTAATCGAGGTTTACAAGAGAATTCAATTCAAAATTATAGAATTCTACTAATGATTTGGTTCCCAATGTTGTGGGAAATTGGTAATGAAGGAATCTATCATTGATTCATAACCTGAAAACATTAGGTGGGACACACATGCTTGTAACAAGTGCACAAGGCAGTTTGTCTGATTGTCCTAGTTAGTAGTCTGTAAATTAATGCCTAAACTCGAATCTGGGACAAATCTTGCAGGGAGACTTTACTAATTGAGCTAACTCAGAGACGGCATGAAAAAAACCTATTAGTATATAATTTTTTATTATCAGAACCATCCGTTTTATCATCTCTCATTGATCTCTTTCTCTTCTCTGGCATCTCTCTTAGAATTTATTGATTTGCAATGTTTGTGCAACCTGCCAAACCAAGAAAGTACAAGGTGAAGAACCCAATTGTCAGGCATGCATAATTTGGTAAGGAAACAACCGCTGTAATTTTGCTTTCTATTCTCACCTCTTTTTTCTATCTCACAATAAATGTTAGTCACTTTTTATCTTTGAGAAAAAAAAAAAAAAATTAATGTCTTTATTTTAACTAGAATGTTGTCTCTTAGTCTAGTCATATGTCTAAAACCATGATAAAATCAATATAAATCTTTATAAAGTTTTTGATAATTTAATAATTACAACAAGAGATGAGAGATTTGAATCAAAGACGTTTTCGTTGAAAACACTAGGAAATAAGCTCTTAGCTATAAATCTCTATTATTAATATGACTTTTATTAAATATGTAGAAAATGAGAAACTCAATTACAATGTTTGATTTTTTTTTTTTCCAAAAGAAAAAATACATTTAGTTCAGAAACCAATGCTAATGATGGAACATTGACAACCTCTAATATTGGCATCCAAATTTCTGAAAATCCTCAAATAAAGAACTTCGGACACCCCCCCACCCCCCCCCCCCCAAGTTTGAATCCTAGTTCCATCCCTGCAGCCAACTAGAACCTACCTTTTTTTTTCCCCTTTTTCAATTTATAAGAGGCACGCACATAGTGAGTCTTGAACCTTGGTTCAAACCCTCAAACACATTAGGAAGGAGGCATCGATAGCATAATTTTAGTTAATATAGTACACTTTTCTTTTTGATTGTGCTTGGTGGTTTTCTTTTCTTAATGGAATTATCATTCAAGTGCTGCTAGTTGTGTTCGTTTTGATGATCAATCAGCATAATAACATTTAGCAAGAAAGCTACGGAGCATTTGTAGACATTATGTTTTCTTCTTCTTTTTATATATATATATAGTTTCTTTCATATAAAATGTATCTCTCTTAAGCATTTGAGAGACTCAAGCCTTTGACTTATGTTACAGCTTTAATGTGTGGTTGCATTCATGTGTTCAGATGAGAAGGGGAAGTATGATGAATTGATTGATGACAAGGGTGTGAAGGTACTGATTGATCCAAAGGCCATGATGCATGTAATAGGAACCAAGATGGATTTTGTTGATGATAAACTCAGGTACAGAAAACATGTGACACCATTGTTGCACTTTTATGTTAGTCCATCATATGATGCAAATTGACATTTACAACACAAATGTGGATTTCATATGCTGCATTTACTGCTTACTTTGTTATTTGCTGTCATCTTTTCCCCAGATTAGGAGGGGGAAATTTTGTTCTAGAAATACCGTGATTTGTGATGAAATGGTATCATACCCACAGCATTATGGTTGTTTAAAATAATTATTGTATAAAAGGAGGTTATTTTTTCATTTTCCTATCTCATGGCCAAAGAAAACCCAATACATTTAAGTAGAGTTTGGGCTGAATTGGAATTCTGCAAAAAAATAAATCTGCATGTGGTTCGATTGATCGAGCCTTGCAGATTTAGTCCAATAAATTTTGCAATCACTCGATTCCAATTTTACAAATAAGCATACTTTGAGCAAGCCTAAACCTAGATTCTATGTTTTGGTCATGGTTTGCCAACATAATACAAATTGAAGTTCTAATACATTAGTTCCTAAAGTCTTAGAACCTAACAGAAGACATTTCATTCTGGCTCCAAATTATCAAGTGTTTTGTTTGATTATTGAATCACTATATTTTTTTAATTATATTTTTCAATACATAAAACAATATGTTTAGTCCCATTTTATTTATTTATTTATTTATTTTTTTGTGGAAAGCGTTAATTCCTCTTTAGTAGAGGGAGAGTGACAAAAAATGTGGCAAACAGATGAAAAAACAAAGTTTATAGAATCTCAGATGTACGAGAGTTGTATATAAGATGCACGAGAGTATCAAGTTTCTTTTCATCAAAATTAATTGTGAGTTGTACGAATCTTGAATGTATGAGTGTTGTATGAGCATATGCAGAATTTACGAATTTGACAATTTTTGGGCCAAAAGTTATACAACTTGAAATGAAAACTATTGTGAATATTGGAAACTACTTTTGGATGGTTTTAAGACTTTACCCAAGATCTATAAATGTTTGTAACTCTCACTTTGAATATCTTCTTCTTTCAAAACTTTCTAAGAAACACTAAAGATAAACATGTGTGATTGGTGGGAATCATTTGCTCAATTATGGCACATAGTATGTGATGGATTGGTCCTATGAAAGGCAATAATGTTAGTTTGGGAAGTTGAACCTTGTTGATGGGCACTGTTAATATTAAATATTGTCAAAGAAACTCATGTTGATAAATTGAGCTTGTTTCATAGCAAAGTGTTAAAGATATTTTAGTTATATCTTGATTGTATTAAATATTATTGAGTTTCTTAACTGTTTCAAGAATTTTTTTTTTTTTTTTTGATATAAGATTGAAATTCTTCTCTAGTCTAATCTAAATGTATATGTGTGTGAAACTCCCTCTTGGAGACTTGAACCCCGGCCCTTGCCCCCCACACCCCACACCCCATAAGCACTTATATTTGTGGAGTGATCATTGCACCAAGGGTGTGTGGTGGTCAAGAATTTTGAATATAGTGTGACTGTCTCATGAGAGATAGTGCATCCAAAATACATTTATTTGTATGAGCTGTTTGGGAATTCATTTAATGTTACAACTGATTTTGTCAATTAGATGTTGATTAAAGCTATGTCTTCAATTCTTGTGCACATTGTTAATAAATGATGACATGGTTGATAAAAGACCTTAAATGCATGACATCAATCTTAAACATGATTGCTTTGTCAATTATATTAGATTTATGTAGTTAAAGATCTCGAGATGTACTAATGGATGAGTTGCTCTTAAGTAACAGATGTTACTGTATATCAACAAATGAAACATATGATGGCTTTGTGACCATTGGAAAGCATACTTATTTTGCTTTTGACGAGTGATATGTTGTTTGTTCATACTACTGCGGGAAGACATGTCCTTTGTCTTAGTTCAGGAAGCGTTTACACATTTCAAATTGATAGCGTGGGGTTTTCATGAGAAAACCAATTCAGAGGACCATTATGGACTTGGCACAATTGACCACATAAAGGAGTGCTATCAAGTCCATATTACACGCATCACATCAGATAGTGATCATGTCAACAGAATTACTAACATAGTGATCATGGATGAATTTATGCAAATAATTGCATAATGCCAACCTTGGTCCATGTTAGTTGTTTTGTTGGATCGGATCATGTTGGAGGTGTTTTAACTGAGTTAAAAATTAGGGTGGCCACCATAGAAATTGTTGTTCAACCTGAGAGTCATTTTCAAAATTATTTCTCAAAATTACAAACAACAATTAATGTTGCCCAGGTGGGAGAATGTTAGAATTGGACTTCTATTAATTGAAATTTTGGATTCATAAAACGGGTTGGATGTGACTCAATTAATAAACTTGGAGGGCCTGTTAATATGCTGTGGTGAAATTCATTATTGGGCCTTGGTACACCTTGTTTTATTGGGCTTATGCCATAGTCTGATGTGAGGTAGAGTGTTGGGTTTTAAGTCTGATCTATGATGAGTAGATATTTACTGTATATAATATAAGGCTAAGTCCCTTCTCCACTCCTAACATTAGACAGAACCCTAGATCTCATCTTTGAGAGATCAGGGTTGCTTGCCCCATCGAAATTCATCTTGTAAGGAGGAACATGGAGAGGAAGATCTGCCTGGGCCATGTGCCGAGTGTGCACGTATGTGACTATTGCTATTCGTAATTTATTTAGGTTTATTCAAAGTATCTGGAGGTACGTCCTTATGGTTCTATTGATTATTTGTGTTCTAGTAGCTAGCATGTATATGCCTTTAATTCTTACAAGTGAAACTGATATGGGATGATGAGGAAAAGAATATATGGGGACCCACTCAAAGAATCATCCACCCTTGCCAATGGGGCCATATATTTGACTACTACACACTTTAATTATAAAGTAAGTAGCACCGATAGTTCTAGCTAAAACTTTCAATCAAAACATAAAAACGTTTTCATTGCATGTTTACTGATAATACACTAAATAGCAAGACTTAGGTACAGTACTTAGGTGCTATTTCTTAGGTTCCTTTCTTAAGATTCTGTCATGTAGATTTTTTCTCATGGGATAAAAGTATATGTTTTAGTTAAGTAACCACATAGTTAAATCTTAAGAGGGGAACCTAAAGAACAACACATAAAGTACTGTACTTAAGTTTTTTCCTACACTAAATATAAAAAACAGAGAAATGAAAAAAAAAAAATTATATATATATATTTATATATATATACACACACACTCAAATACCAATAGAAATTGGTCCTTCTGTTAATACCTCAATCTCGATGAGTTGAGTTTGTGTCAATTCTTCATGACCAAATTTTACAATGCTATGAAGGAAAACAATAGATTAATCTAAATGAGTTTTTTTTTTTTTTTTTTTTGAGAATCAATCTAAATGAGTTTGTAACGCCTATGTCCTACCTTTTCTCAAAATAATAATAACAATAATAATTGCTATCCTATCCTACCAATAATTGTTGTTTAAAGAAGCTTTTGTTTTTGTTTTTATTGAATTCAGAAGAATTTAGAATCTCGGTCAGGCTTTATCTCTTCTTTTTTTTTTTGGTAAAAAAGAAGAGGATTATATTATTTATGTATAAGAGTCTCTATACGACACCATATAAACTACGTGACACTTACAATTTCAAGTAGCAATTCTGGAATGTGATGTGATGTCAAAACACTAACAATTAATCTCTACTCCTTAAGAAAGTAATTGATAGATTTTGGATTTGTCTTCTTGTTTGGACTTCCTTTGTCTCATTCTCAACTCTATACTTTTTTTTTTTTTTAGCAGCGGTTTTGTTGAGTGTTCTGATTTTGTTGCTCAATCAATACCACTGAACATTTTGATTTTTGTTAAGGTGAGAAATAAATGACAGGAAGACTAAATGTGATGGTTGTCAGATGAGGGTGTGGGAATAAAGTTTTTGTTTAGAAATGAGAAGAAAGAAGGAAAAAAAAGAAAAGTAAGAGAGACAAATTATGCTAACACTATTTTTGCTATAAATGACACGTTGTGAGTGGTAGAGATATAAAATTATTATTTTCTTTTTACCACTCATGTGACAAAAACAGCCACCTACCATGTGATAGTACTTGAGAGAAAAAAAAATTCTAGGACCACAACTAATTTTATACCTATCTACATAATTATTTGATATGAATAAATTACCACATAAGATAATTGTGAAAATAAATATAAAATTAGTTGTGATCCTATAATAACTCATTGCAAGTGTTAGAGTATTTTTTTTATAAAATTTATAATTTTTATTTAAAGCTCATTTAAATGATGTGATGAAATCAGTTTTTATCAGTTGGTGGCAATATCAGTCTCTTTGCAAAAATTGAAATTCAAATATAAGAATAGCAGCAGTGAATGGTAGTATTTGATTAGGAAATTTTTCAAACATTAGTAGGACTTTTAAAGCCATCAATTGCATACATTACTAGCTTTATTGTAAAATAAAATAATTTTCCTTATCGAAGGTTTTATTTTCAAACTTTCTTATTTGATTCCTTATTTGTACGCAACACCTTAGCCTCATAATGTCATGTGAAAAATCAAAATATCTGTGTCATTACTCCTTAGACTTATTGTAAGATGTAAGAATAAGTAATCATAGTCTCAGAATATATCATTAAAATTGAAATAAATGCCAAAAATCACCTAGCTATCAGGTTTTTTTTTTTTTTTTTTTTTGAGAAGAACCTAGCTATCAGTTGATTACCGGAAATTGGAAATTTATTAATTTAAGAAAAAAATTGGTTCTTGACGTTTATATAAATCACACCAAAACTTTCCATCATTTTGGTTTCTCTTCGTTTCTCAATTCTCCTTGTCCTTTTTTTATTAGAAATTGTGAGTTTTACTAAAACAAATATACTCACCATTTTGGCTCACTCACATGACTAAACCGAAAAACAAAAACAAAAAACACTGTTCTTTGTCACCTTCATTCTTTTTATATAGTTGATAGATGTACTTAATGTAAAATCGAGCCTTCAGATATACAACAATTTGGAAGGAAAATCAGCGATCACAAATATTAACCTACCAACAAAACCATACACACAAAGCCAGTAACTGCTTCCATATACAATAATAAGGCAAGTGGGATCTTCCTCTTCTTCACCCCAACTAAAGTTGCATTTGTAATAACTGTAGCGAGAGAGTTCTTTGAAGCCGACTGGCAAGGATCCGAAGGAGCCCCACATAGCTAGTCCAGAATTATTGGCATAACTATCTGCTGTTGTAATTGAAGCAATATTCCCAAAGTAGGGGGCATGCCCTGTCAAAAAATTGTTTGCCACACTAAATTGTTTAAGACAAGCAAGCTAGCAGACCCAGTTTTGCAGGAATCTGACCTGTCAACCTGTTATGGTCGAGTTTCAGGACATTTAAATAAGTACAGTTGGACAGGCTCACTGGGATTTCTCCTGAGAATTTGTTAGATGAGAGAACAAGAGTAGTCACAAATTGATCTATTTGGGAGATTTTTTACTATCCAATAATAAGACAAGATTTTTTTTTATAGTTTTGGGATTACAATTTGCTTAAACTCCTACACGGGTATGGTCTACACTTCAACTTGTCTTCAATAGCAAAAGCAAATACTCAGAAGTCTGACCCTTCCAGTATGTTAGGATACTGTGTGTTGTGCCTAGTAGTGTGATGAGGTGTGCCTGTTGTTGTGATTAAGTGTGCGTGTAATTGTGCTATACTGAGTCATGTGCAGTGCAGGTGCAAGGTGTAAGGCTTAGTTAAGTGATCAGGTAGTGAGAGTTAGTTAGAAGGTATATAATATATATGATTATTGAAAATAATATTATATGTACTGTATAGAAAAATAAAATATTGTAATTTGTAATTTGTAATTTGTTATTTCATTTTTTTTAATGCTTTCAGTGATTGTTTGTCTTTGTCTACACTTCTACCAATTTTTACTCTTTAGATCAATAATTTTGTTGTACCATAGTCATTATATATACGAGTTAAAATTTAGGTTTATAGGCAAGTTAAAGTTTATTTATTCTTCAAAAAAAAAAAAAAAAAAAAAAGAAGGTACTTTTACTTTTTTTTTTTTTTTTTTTTTTAGTATGAAAATGGTACGGTTACTAATTTAACTATTGTACATAGTATATAGATATATTAAATATAGAAAAAAATTTGAATTATTTTTTTTATACAATTTTTGCTATACATGACAAGTTATGAGTGGTAGACATCTTAACCCACTACCATATGATGGACTTGACCATAATGAAATATCTTGTAAATGAGGTACATTTTGAGAAAAATTCTAGGACCATAACTAATTTTATAGACTTATTGCAACAATATTTTTTGTTGCAATAAAGTATTTTTAATAATTATAAAAATATTTTATTACAATAAAACTCTATTGCAACAAAATTTTTGTTGCAATAGCATGTTGCAACAAAATTTATCGCAATAGTGGGCAACGAAAAAATTTCATTACAATAAAGGTTGATTGCAACAATTTGAAGTTTATTACAACAAAAAATTTTGTTGCAATAAGACTATTTTCTTGTTGTGAAGTTCCGAAAAAATGTCTCAAAAATTTTACACTTTCTTTTTAAAAGAAAATTCAAATACTTAAACCTTTTAAAGTGCAAATATTTAGCAAAAAAATGGTTAAAAGATTAAAAAGCAACAAACCTTTATATAAAGAAAATGGTTGAGTTGGTAAATATTTTGAACTCATAAATAACATCACTTTATAATCCAATGTTTCTTAGATTTTATTTTTAGTAATTTTATTATGCAATACACGGGTTCGCAACTAGTGTGAAAGCACGAAATTGTGTGAAAACAAAAGAGCTTGTTTAGACCCCCAATTAAAATTACGGCTAGATTGCTTTTATACTTACTTAATCAAAGTGCGGAAATAAGAGTAAATGTGCGCAATGAACCGAAACTACTCTAGTGCATAAACATGAACAACAAACAATAAAAGTAAAGGATAAGAGTAAGGGAAGAGAGATACAACCACAAGATAACACCAAGACATGTTATCGAAGATGAAACCAAAAAACTCGGCGAAAAATCTCTCCGCCGCCCTCCAAACGGTAATCGATCCACTAGAGAATAAAGTTGGAGTACACGAATAATAAAAGACCCTCCAAGCCTAGTCCACCCAATGTACTTGAGCCCTTCAGGCTCCTGCTACCAACTGACTTAACGAAACTTTGTCTTCTCTAGTTCTCCGGATCTCGCAATACGCCCGATTGCATCCGCCAAGCCTCACCGACTTCTTTTGGCAAATCTCCAAAGCTTCCCAAGCTCCAAAACACTCTCTATACTCTAAAAAGGTGTGTGTTGTGTTTGGGTATAAATCTCCTCTCAAGATATGACAATGGGAGAGGGAATGAGAAGATGTTACAATGATTTCTCATTAAGGATGAGTAGTTCTCTCTCTAAAATAAAACCTATCTAGGGTTTTTCTCTCTGAATGGCCTCCTTGTAATTTGTGGGTAATGAAGGTATATATAGTATGGGTAAAGGGTAAGAAAGTCATACATAAAGATCCTCTAGGTAGGGAGTTTTGCGGGTATTTTGTGAGAAGGCCTTACCCGCGAGACACTCGCGAAATCTTCCAGGTTGGCATGACTCTTCAACTTCCAGCATGTGCTTCTCACGTGGCTCTTTCGCAGGTTAGCTTCTCGCAAGCTTTTCGCCAAATTCACTTGATCTTCAATTAAACTTGAGTTTTCACCAACTTAATACTAAACCTAATACAATAAAATCCCACAAAAATACAAGGAAACAAATTTATACAATTACAACATTTTTTGTCATAGAATAAGCCAACACTAATGTTATAAGAAAAATCATAACTTAACATAGTGTACACATATAAACCTTTGTTAAACCATTCCATATATGGTTAGTGACTAGTTGTTTTAGAGATAGTGAGAGCACAAACACGACTCCCCCCACAAAGATAGATAACGAAAGAACTATGGTGAAGGGAAAAACACTCTATTTCTTCTTGGCAGTGCTAGACTTGCTTATCTTCCCCTCCCTGCACTGGCCTGGAAAACTTCTTCCATCTTGTCAGTGGTGCGGCCATCTCTTAACCTCGCTAACTCAACTTCCAGAGCTTTGAACCTGGCCTCGAATTCACGACGTTGCTTCTCCAGCCTTTGTTCCAAGGATGTGGAATTCGTTTGTTTGGCTTGAAGTTTAGCAGAGGATTTAGGATCAGCCACATAAGCACCGAAAGACTGAAAAGGAAAAGAAAGAGTTCAGTCCAATCCATGAATAAATGGGTCCATATATATAGTTAGGAACTCAGTGAAACTTTAATAAAATGGCGAAGCCTTGGGCTAGTCATATAGTCGTAGAGGCACTCACTTCCAAGGTCAAAGTAGGATCTATTTTCATCCTCTTATTTGGGGCTGTAACTTGGTCAAAATACAGGGGGGCACTCAATGACCTCGCGTAACGTTTTCGAAATCCATGATCTTGTGCTTTTGAGCCTACGTCTACGTGTTCCTTTGGAGCTTCTGCTTCGTTTTGTTCAGCTAGGAGGGTTCGTCCCGAGCTGCTGCAAAGAAAAACTATAAAATGTTAAGAGAACTGGAAGACAAATTATATCCCTTAAACCACTGAGGAATTAATTTTCACCTAACCTCACTCGCACTTCATGAAAATTTATTAGCTAACTTAAATGAATATCACTATGTTTCTTAGAGCGTAGCTTCTAGACCTCAAGTCCTCCACTATCACTACCATGCCTTGCACAATAACTTCGTGCATATCTTCCTTTTAGCAAGAAAGCTAAACCCCCCATGGTTTAAGAATGTTTAAGTAACTAAAACTTTTTATAGAAACAGTAAAATATGAAGCTAACTATATAGAGTCTATTTGGATTCAACTTATTTTTGCTGAAATTGAAAACTGAAAACACTGTAGTAAAATAATTTTTAAATATGTGAATAGTATCGTGGAATCCATTTTTAATATTTTTAAATATGTGAACAGTGCGTAAACAGTGTTTTTTGTCCCCTGTACAGTAAATTCATGTGATGTTACTGTTCACGCGCTGAAAAAAAAAAGGTTTGAAAACGCAAACGTGGGTTTGGAAACGCCGTATCCAAACCCACACATAATAAATATTATATTATAGTCTCACGTATTATAATTTGAGCATTATTATATAAGTCTACATTAACCAAAATTACATAAAATTGCACATCATTTCATTTATAACTCGAATTTTGACCTTGAAAATTTGATGGTTCATGTGATCAAAAGTTAGATAAATACAACATAATAAATATACTTTCTTTATATATGTAGTAAAGGTTTATTTTGAACATAATTACATTAAAATATCATTTAATATTCAAATGAATAACTTCTAATTTTTCAAATTTGTCTCAAATACTATTTATATTCACAATGTGTAAATTTTGCATCCTCAACTCAAATTCTAGCTCCACCATTATATCTCAATGTTATCATTTAATATATACATATATAAATATATATATTCAAGTATTAGCATAATTACTTAATTAACTAATCGCTAACCCATGCAAAGCACGGGAAAACTACTTAAGAGATTTAAAAAAATAGTACTAATATTTTCCAAAGAATTTTTTCACTCTATCTCTCGCTTAGTAATGGTCCTATCCCTTAATGTTTAAATGTTATAAAATTTATAATTTTCTCCATAGTTTGATTTGTCTTTGCAAACGCATATTAATACGAAACATATAATTCATAAAAAAAATTCCATTATAAGAAGACTACTATTCCTTTTTTGGGAAAATAAGAATACTATTCTAATGTTGAAATTTGGGGTTTAATGATGAAACTTCTAATATACTAAAAATACCAATTATGTTAACGGCCCAGTATGCCTAAATGCATATAAAAAAAAAAAAGTGAAAACTAAACCCTAGGGAACAAAGTTGACTTAAACTAATGCATAAGTAAGACATTTGTCGAATACATGCATTTTGTACATTGCAAGGAGTCAATTTTGTATCAGAGA
The DNA here is from genome assembly GCA_030021035.2 of Notholithocarpus densiflorus. Taxonomy (NCBI): domain Eukaryota; kingdom Viridiplantae; phylum Streptophyta; class Magnoliopsida; order Fagales; family Fagaceae; genus Notholithocarpus; species Notholithocarpus densiflorus. The sequence continues at coordinate 815,535 of JARYZH020000153.1, forward strand.
CCATTTCGGTTTCGCTAAGGAAACGATACATTTCGGTATGCTAAAGACTGAAAACATTATAGCAAAATAATTTTTAAATGTGTGAATAGTATCGTGAGACCCATTTTTAATGAAAGTTTTGTTGAAAAAAGAGGTTTGTGGGTCCCGTAAATAGTGCACGGGACCCACTAAACAGTGCATGATCACGTGAAAACTGACTTCTCAAAAAAAAAAAAAAAAAGTCCAAAATGCCAAACACTGGGATTTTAGGCCATATCCAAACAGGTATTAAGGGTTACCTTATTTTATTCTCACCCACTTATTCTCTCCACCTTTTAGAGTTTATTTATTTTTATTTATTTTCCTTCTTTTAAACTCATCCGCATATTTCTGTTAGTAAAATAATAATAATAATAATAATAACAACAACGAAAGCACTTATTTTCATGTTTGGCATATTCCCACAGTGGTACTCTACAAAATTTTAATCAAAGCTGAACTGTGCCATCAAATCAATTGGGCATGTCAAATAGCTGTACGCACACAGCATACTTAACAAAAAGACACACCAAACAAAGTTAAAAACAAAAGAAACACACTACACAGTACACACAAAAGAAACAGAGAGGTCTGGTTTTCGCGAAAAGAAGAAAAAAAAAGATAAAGAGAAGCAGTCATAGAGAGAGATACAAACTTGAGGTAGAGAAGAAACAAAGAAATAGAAGACGGAGGAGCACACAAAACAAAGGAGGAGTTTTGATGTTGATCGGATGGAGAGCTGAGAAAAGGAGATGGAGTTGCTTTCAATGAGATAGTTGAAGAAGAAGAAGGAGATGGAGTGCGTTAGAAAGAGAGTTTTTGACCGGGCGTTTTGTTTTGGGGGGACTTGGGCTGAGTAAAGGCAGAGTCGGGTTTTAGAAAAATTCAATTACGGTTTGGTTTTTTTTTTTTTTTAATATTATGCTGATGTCGAAAATTGTGAAGGATTCAAAAGTTTCGGTTTTATATATATATATATATATATATATATAAATAATAAATAAAAAATTATTGTTTTTGATGAATTGAAAGTCATTAAATCACAGGGAAAATAAAAGCAATATACCTTCTTCTTCTTCTTCTTCTTCTTCTTCTTCTTCTTCTTTTTTTTTTTTTTTTTTTTTTGGTTAAAGGGTTGGAAGAACTAGGATAAAATTATTGATTTATATAAAATATAATATTTTCCTTAAATGGGAACATTGATAGCCACTTTTTCGAAAGGGAATTCACATTCCACAAAACTATAGGAAAAAAGATGTCCATTGGCATGGGAATTTCCTTTGTGCAATTTATAACCACACATATGGAAATGCTTGGAGCATTTTAACATTGCCAAAAATTCTAAAAGATTATCCAGTACCAAACACTAGTGTACACTCCTTGTAAGCATTATTGGATCGAGGTCAAGCTGAGCAACTAACTACATCAACAGGTAACATATTTTCAAATACAAGGATTAGCTTAAATTTATTAAGAGCACTACACATACGTAATACTGTTCTGCATGCGTGCAAACACAAAGTAAAAAGGGTGAGGTTTGAACCTTAAATTATAAGTCGTTGCTTCTTTTGGGATGAGTTGTAGTAGTTTCCAAATGTGTTCAACACATTCATCTATAAAGTCTGCCTCTGGACTGTACAGTCGGAAGTGTAGCCACAATAGAAAAAAGAAAGTTATTCAATTAATTAAGGTTTCAGCAAGCTTCAAGATGAAGAATTGGTACGGTAAATAATATGCTTGTTCTTGTAGCCTAAGGGTTGAAAGCTAAACAACATAACATATAACTAAAAAAGGCTATACAATTTGTAATTAAATTATAGTTCATAAACTATTTTAGTCTCTAATAAACTAAAATTGACCACTTTTAGTCTAGATAAGTCTAATAGAGTGATGGCATGTCATTTTTTAGCTTAACCATGCGAATCAAAAGCAATCATTTCAAATTTTTTAAGAACTAAAATCATTAATTGGCTAAAAAACCTCAAAATAATAAAAGAAAAATATGTTATTGTTCTTCTTTATTATTTTTGGGTAGGCTAGAGAGAGGATGATCTAAATTTAAAAATGATAAGAGTGAGTTTTTTTTTTTACTACAATGAGGTTGCACCAATTTTTTTTTTCTTTTTTTTTTCTTTTTAAATCATCAAAGATGGAATTTGAAAACAAAGAGTGATGAAAATTACCGATTTGGTTTCAAGTCCAAACCCGCCAGGTTTGCAGCCTGGGTCAAAGCAGACTTCCATCTCTTCAACCTGCTATCATTGTCGTCCTTAACCTTAATTGCAAAATTCTCATTTTGTTGTCTTACATCAGAAGGAGACACATTGTAGAAAATAGGCAGCACTACCATTTTAAAATATTTATTGCAAGACATTATCTTCCAAACCTCGTCAAGACACCAAGTAGAAGAAGCATAGTTTTTTGAGAATACGATAACTGCGACTCTAGATGCCTCTATTGCCTCCATTAGCTCATTCCAAATCACTGTCCCTCTAGGGATGTCCACGTCAACTTTATACATGCCAATCTTTCTACGCTTTACAGCGGCTGCGAGATGGTTGGTAAAATTTGTGCCCGTATCACCACCATGATAGCTAACGAAGACATCAAATTTAGGATTTCTGCGTCTGCTCATTCCTTCCCTAATGTAATTTTTGGTGGCCAATCCCTTTGTTTGTATGTCTTCAATAAATAATCTTGACTTGTAAGTGGTACTTGTATTAGCAATAAAAATTGAAGTTAGGGATTTTTTAATAAGACGAAACAAACCTTAAAAACATAATAAAACACCAAAATCCAACACACACAAAAATATGGTTTTTTTTGTTGTTGGTATTTTTGGATAATAAATAGACCAAATAACGGAGTGAGATCCTTTAAAATTCCTAAGATATTATTCACCATTTCTTTTAAGATAAATTGTTAAAATATTGTCACATTATCAATCAGCTAATTTTAAATGAACAGTCAAGATTTGAATCCCCAAATAACAGTTTCCAAATTGTGGTGTCACTTTTATTTATTTAATAATTTATATATAATTGGAAATTCATAGGAGTTTAAATTCCTTCTAGTTGTGGAGTAAAATAAGGGGTTTTAACTTTTAACCCTCCAATCCTAGATGCCACAATAATATTCACACATTAATCAATAGGTATTGCCACACACAATTAATATTCATCAACCCACAAAGCTCTAACCATCACAAATCTGCTCATCTTTCTCTCAATATGAAAATACAATTAACAAGAGAGTCAATTGCGTATCAAATGTTGTTTCGATTTGGCCAGAAGAACAACACATTTCAGTATTGGTGGTGTGCATTTCAGGGTTACCAAAAATTTTGTAATATGTATGTATATTTATGACAAATCTACCATTGAATTACGTTTTCTTCTTATGTCCTCCTTACTTGTAAAATTTTTAGAAAATTAAAGATCAATAGTTATGTCATCAATAAATTGTTTAAATTGTAAGTTTTTGTAGTTTAAAATTATACATAAAATATAAACTTATAAATTCATATAGTAAATAATATCTAATTAGTACAAAATTTGACATGTATTAAGAGCATAAAAAATATATAATCTAACGATTAAATTTTCAAAATATGTAGTAATGTTAATTTTTTTTATTTTTTTTAAATGAAGTATAAGCTTATAGTTTTACACTACAACTAATTTTGTAACTAAATTTTGTCTTATATTTAATTAAAGAACAAGAGTCTTTAAATAATAATAATAATAATAATAATAAGTAGGTATAGTACAATAAAAAATTGTGCACCGTACATACATACATATATATATTTATATAATTTTTATATATTTGCATATTTAATCAAGATCTAAAATTTTATTATATATAAAATACAAGTTGTAAATGCATTTTTTTTCTCCATTTTCACCTTATTTTTATTTTGATCCCATACTTATTCATTTTTCAGTCTCTAGTTCCGAAATTGAGAGAAATCGTTATCATTGTAGTTTCTATTGTCATCTCATTGTGGCAAACAAAGTGCACAGTTGTCTTATTAAATGCTGATGTGTCATTAAAATAATATTTAAAATTTATTTAGCATTTAAAAAATTCCAATGTCAGCATTATAATTATAAAAAAAAATCCACGTCACAAAAAACAATTAAAAAAAAATTAACATGTTCTTTTTGGACTAACTTGTTCTTCATGTTCTATAATTATGATATCTTTTGTTCCAAATACCCATTGAATTTATTCAAGCAAAAATCCGGACCATTAAACACATCACGATCCTCTGGGACTCTTGGAACTCCTAAAAAATTAGAACTATATAACAAGAAGACTCCAACTCCTCCAAAACTAGGACAAAATAACAACAAACTGTAACGTTAAAATTCCACTACTAGCTTAGCACATGCAAATGAAGGAAAACCCCATTCCTCCACAGCTACCAACCGATCTCCAGCAAACCCAGAAAATTCAATACTCAAATCTCAAAAATACCAAATCAGAAAATTCAACCCAGCAACAATCAAATTCTCTTACCTCCATCAATACAAACTCCCAGTACAAACAAACCCAATAGCAAAAACCAAATCCAAAACCGAAGCTCTGGAAGCCCAGTCTCATGGAAGCAAAATCAAACAAACCCAACTGCAAACACCACAAACGGCGTGGTCGATGCAGTGATGGAGAACTGTGAAGAGGAAATCAGAGTCAAGAGGGAGGTTTGGATCAGGTGGGGGGTGGAAACATGGAATGAGGTGATGAGAACATGAATCTACCATCAACTGTTTGAAATTACACATATGCTCTGCTTCTTGTAAACCACAAAAGATTTCATCCATCATGTTTTTCCGGGAGTATGAGTCAGAGGTGAGGTATAAGTCTGAAAGTGAAACGCTCAAGCCCTGCATTGACAACCACTCACAAAGAACTTCTTGAGCAGCAAACAAGAAGTCAAGTACTTTACCCTGATAATGTTTGACAAGACTCTGAAAAAGGTTGTTATTGTTGTCACGTAGCCAAAAAGATCCTTCAGAAGATAAGAGCTCTCCATCACTAACAAGAACACCATTTGAAGGAAAATCATAATCAAAGCCTGGGGGCAGAAGCATGCTAAATAATTGCTTGCCAGTCCAAACAAAACTATTTAGCAAGGGAGCTTTCATAATTGCCGGCCACAGAAGTTGATGTGGGCAGAACATTTGCAGCTGCTGCATTTGGAAAAGGTTCAGGAGAACCCCATCCTCCATGACCAAATGAGCAGCAGTTAAACTATCTTGACTAAGTGAAAGAAGGTTCCTACCATTCTGATCATTAATTAATTGCCTATCTATAGCAACAAGCTCACTAAGTTCAACCCTGGCATCAATTGATTGAGGAACATAGCCGTGAAGGCAATCACCATCAAAATCCCCACGAAGAGGGGAGCAACAAAGTGGGTTTATAGAAAGTGCTGAGGTTACTGGTAGGACCTTAACAGATAATGCTAGAAGGGAGTGCAGATGTATGGACGGAGGCCTATTAATCAACACAATATCCCCATCACTCAGAGGTCTATAAATTATGTCCCCCATTTGAAGTTCGGTAATTCGACGCACACGAACCAGACTACCTTTTCTGCGAGCATAAACTTCTCCCTTCTCAAAGAAATGTAGTCCAGCCCAATCACTCACCTTATCAAAGTTCCACCTGTTCAAGCACTCAGAAATTTGCAACCTCTCTGCAATATGACATGGTATACCAATTTCACTGAGCTTGATACACGGATCACCAACAACTACCATTCGAAAACAATGATCACTTCGCTTCCCAAGAACAACATCTTTGACATATCTCAACCCAAAAGAGGTGGAAGGATCTGTAATTTTTTTTTGTTGGGCAGAAGCCAAATCATTATTTGATGACTTGTCCGAGCATAACTGCATACCAAAAGTATAGAAATAAGAAAGACAAATAATGATCTATAAAATCACTAAGTCAAACACTAGAAGAAATAGAGGCTGTGCAGCTTGCCTTTGAAATTTTCAGGCAGTCCAGAACACGAGAACCCAACTCATTAGCTATCCCTCTAAAATCAACCAGTTTCTTGTAGGCCCTGGTCCGTTCATCCTACAACAATTAATCAGGTAGAATCAGAAAATGAGATAAGAAAACCATAAATATTGCAAGATTATGTGATTTGAGTCCATTTCAACACAAGGAGAGCAGTGGATGAGAGAATTCTTACAAAGATCAATCGCTGTCCATTGGAAAATGCATGAGTAATTTCAGTCACACGATGACAGTTTGGTGTCACAGGAAAACAATTGAGAAAAAGTGAATCGGTCCTCAAAACAAATTTTTCAATGAACTTCAGATCGACATCATTCAACAAATAACGGACCTGAAAATCAGAAATAAGGCATCATAATAAAGGGAGTATCATAGGACATTAAGGTTAGCATAAGAATAAGTATGCCTAGTAGTGACAACCACTAGAACAAAACAAATCAAACAGTTCAGTAGTTCTGAATATAAAATCAACTAACTGAACAAAGCATGGTCTGTAAAAAAAAACGAGGATTTGAAAAGATAGTACAGGTGCTGTGGCAAAGGTGTGATATATGTTAATGTCATTTTAGGCCTAGTTTCCTAATCCGTAATGGGATTGTCATAAAAGCTACTACAATGTGCATTAATTACCTACTCCTATCAACTCCCCTCCCCAACCCCCCCCCCCCCCACCTTTTATGTTAGTAACACAAGAGTGGGTATTTGTTCTTAAGGAACTTCAAGTGGAATCTTTAAATGATAGGTTAAGGGGTTAGGGTTTCAAGGGTTCTTTGGTCCAATTGAGACCTCTTCAGGGGAGTCTCTTCCTCCAAGTAAAAGACAATCAAGTCTAAGCCATAATTTGGCAATTTCATTCAATGATTAGAAAAGAGATTACAATAGATTGTTTATATATCCATAGAGCTAATTTTATTGGCCCACATCTCCTCGTCTCATTGGTTCTACTATACCCCATGCGTAACAAATAATTCTAGTTTGTGTTTTTATCATTAACATGTGTTAATGTGATTAGCATGCTAGGGATAGTAACTAACTATTCTATATTACTTACTTATTAACTCTTCTAATCTCATTCTCTCTTTAGGATTTTAATGTGGGCACACCTTGGTGCTTATTTGGGGATTTTAATGTGGTTAGATTCCCATCTGAAAGATTGGGACATAGCAGATTCAGTCCTACAATCTTTGAGTCCTCTAATTTTATTGAAGAGCTTAATTTGTTGGACTTACCATTGGAAGGGGGACTGTTCACATGGAGACCCACCCTCTATGTCCCGCATTGATAGGGTTCTAATCTCAGGAGATTGGGAGGAACAGTTTCCTGATGTGACACAGAGGCTTCTACCACTCCTCCTTTCTTATCATAGTCCGATTTTGATTGAAGCTGGGGGCATGGCACATGGGAAAAGTCCATTAAGATTTGAGAATATGTGGTTGAAAACAGAAGGCTTTGTGGAGAAAGTTCAAACATGCTGGAGCATGTATTCTTTTAGAGGAACTCTGAGTTGAAAGCCCTTAAAGAGGATCTTAAGCAATGGAATAAAATGGAGTTTGGAAATGTAGGGGTTAATAAAAGGAGGTTGTTGGGTGAAGTGTTGAAGTTAGATGAATGTCGCATGCTTTAAACGCCTTTTGAGAAGGAGGAAATTACTCAGGTGGTGAAGAATTTTCAAGGGGATAAATCCCCAAGTCCAAATGGCATCACCATGGCTTTTTTCCAGCACTGTTGGAGGGTGGTTGCAGCAGATGTGTTTGCTGTTTTTGAGGAATTTCATAAATACTGTAAGTTCGAAAAAATCCCTTAATTCCCATTTATAGCATTAATTCCAAAGAAACATAATGCTATTAATGGTAGGGATTTTAGACCTATCAATTTGATTGGAAGCGCATAAAATTGTGGCTAAGGTGTTGGCAAACAGATTGAAAGGAGTGTAGGATAAAATTATTTCTACACCACAAAATGCATGTGTAGGTGAGAGGCAGATTCTGGGTTCAGTGCTCATTGCCAACAAGTGATTGGATAGCAAAATCAAAAGTCACATTCTTGGCATTGTCTGTAAGCTAGATATAGAAAAGGCTCTTGACCATGTTAATTGGGAGCTTCTTCTTTATTTATTGGAGAGGATGGGGTTTTGTGAAAAGTGGAGAGAGTGGATTCATACATGTATCACCACAGTCCAATTTTCTGTTTGGTTAATGGGTCTCCCTTTGGTTTTTTTGGCTCTTCTAGGGGACTAAGGTAGGGGATCCTTTATCTCCTTTGCTCTTCATCCTTGTCATGTAAGTTCTCAGTAGAATGCTACAGAAGATGGAGGAGGAAAGACTTATTAGAGGTTTTAAGGTGGGAAATTCTATTGCAGGTGGTTTGTTTGTCCCACATCTTTTATTTGCTGATGAAACCATTCTTTTGTGTGATGCCGCAATTGTATATTCGACTGTTACTAGCTTGTTTTGAGACGGTGACCGGGTTGCGAGTTAATTTGGGAAAAAGTGAGATGGTGCTGGTGGGTGAGGTGGAGAATATACATGAACTGGCAGATCCTTTGTATTGCAAGGTGGGATCTTTGCCTATGACTTATCTTGGAATGCCATTAGGGGCCTCTTCTAAATCAATGGCAATTTGGAATCCTATTTTGGAGAAATTTGAACGTCATTTATCTGGTTGGAAGAGGATGTACTTATCTAAAGGAGGAAGGTTGACGTTATTAAAGAGCACGCTTTCAAGCTTGCCTACCTATTATTTATCTTTATTCACCATTCCCACTGGTGTGGCAAATAGAATAGAGATGTTACAGTGGAATTTTTTGTGGGGTGGTTTAGAGAGGAGTTCAAGCACCATTTGGTGGGATGGGATAAGGTATGCACTCCTTTGGCTTATGGAGGGTTGGGGATTTGAAAACTTACCACTTTCAATCAATCTTTGTTGGGAAAGTGGCTACGGAGGTTTGGGTTGGAGGAGAAAAATTTTGGAGACAGGTTGATATTGTGAAAAATGGGGAGGAATGGGGTGGATGGTTATCGAAACCTGTTTGATGCACTCATGGCTGTGGGTTCTGGAGGAGCATTAGAATGAAGGGGGATCATTTCTTATGGTGCATTCGGTTTGTTGTGGGTTCTGGTAGTTGAATTCGATTTTGGCATGGTATTTGATGTGGGGATCACCTTTAAAACTGATGTTTCCTGTACTGTTTGAAATTGTCGTGGATAAGAACGCTTCTGTGGAATCATTATTGGAGAGACAGGTAGAGGGGCGGAGTAGGAATTGGCGTGGAATTCATAAGAAATTTTAACAATTCGGAGATTGATGAGGTGACTTCATTATTCCATTTTTTAGACTCTCATACTCCCTTTGGGGTGGGAGATTGATGAGGTGGCTTCATTTTTCCATTTGTTAGACTCTCATACTCCCCTTAGGGAGGGGAATGATAGGATGATATGGAAGTTAAAGAGTAATAGGGAATTCACTATGCGATCTTTTTATGAGAAATTGCAAGGCTCAGCCCCTATGCTTTTTCCTTGGAAGACCATATGGAGACCCAAGGCCCCTCAGAGAGTTTTTCTTTGTGTGGACAGCGGCTCGGAGGAAGATTCTCACCGCTGAGAATCTCATCAAGATATTCTTTTCAATGGTGAGTTGGTGTTGTATGTGCCATTGTAGCAAGGAGACTTTGGATCACCTCCTGATTCATTGTAACATGGCTTTCAAGTTATGGAGCTTTATTTCTAGGATGTTTGGGGTTCAGTGGGTTTTACAGGAAAACGTTCTTGATTTATTATGTGGGTGGTGAGGTCATGGACCAACTTCGGATATCTGAAATCTTATCCCTTTATGTTTGATGTGGACTAAATGGAGGGAACGAAATCGGCATATTTTTGAAGATGTGGAGTGCAAGTCTTCTCAAATACAAGCATCCTTCATTAGTTCTCTATTCACTCCTTCATAGAGTCAATTCATATGTAGATATTATTCTCACGACGTAGTCTCTTTCCAATAATATTATTTTTACCTATCAAAAGATAAAAGGAAGAAAGATATTAAATCATTGGGTAGATTCCACCTCTAAAGAGTTGGATGAGTAAATATGGATGAATCTAGAGAAAACTGCAAGTCAGTGGCCACGAGTACTATTTTTAGACATACTATTACTAACATAACCCAAACTAGCACAGACTAATTGGATGACACAAGAATTAGTTAAACTTATACTTAATCTTCTTCTTCTTCTTCTTCTTCTTCTACTTCTTTTTTCTTTTTGGGTCATGCTATCGGATGCCCTTAAGGCAATGGTTAACAATCCATTTTAGGAAAGTTTTGACACCACTTTTATGGAAAATAAAAAAAAACTGTCAAAACATTAATTGCTTTTTTTTTTCTTTTCCCATAAAAATTTTCTTTAAATGGATTATTAACCATTGCTCTAAGGGCATCCATTAGCATTTCCCTTTCTTTTTTCTATTAGTATGTTACAGATACACCTAGTTAATTTTGAGATGCAATTTGAGCTAGAGCATTGAAGGATATGCAAAAATTATTGTATCAATTGCAGGAGATCCAAGATTGATTATGGATGTATCATAAGAAAGCAGAGGATCACTTGGAAAATAAATAGCCTTCCCTTGAATTGTTTTAGGTGAGAAGCAAATCTGGAGATAACAGACTCTCGTGTCCATAGAGAAGCAGGGAAAGAGAAAAAGAGAACAAAAAATTGTCTGGAGAACTCTTCAAGCTTCATGTATAAGTGTAGCTTATATTAATAGTTGAAGAAGTGGACTAGAAAAGTTCAGAAATGCATGATTTTTTTTTTTTTTTTTTTTTCAATCCAGCCCATTGTGGATCAAAGCTGAATCTCTACCCATTAGTCCAAATTACAATTTAAAATAATCATTTTCGGCACATACTGCATGCGCAATTAAAAGGGGACTCAACGATTGATGAATAAGCCTTACGATGGGTAAAAAGTAAAAGAAGCCTCATCTTAAAAATAAAAATAAATAAATAAAAACCTTTAATTTTAGGCTTATTCAATAAACGAGTTAAGCCCAAACTAAAAGAAAAAATTATTTATGAACAGACTCATGAACTTGAAAAATAAACTCATATTTTACCAAATCTTTAATTAATTGGAAATTGGGACTATTAGAGCATTACCATCTGAGGATGTAAAAAAAACTCTATTTTACATCGTCAAACACCATTTTATCAATTTTACCATCTTATTTTATAACTCACCCAACATCCCAATTTTTATTTTTACATACAACTCATTAAAATAATATAAACCATCCCATCAAATAATAATATAAATATAAAGTGAGAGATAGAGAGAGAGAGAGAGAGAAATTGAATAAAATATATTATTTTAGTTTACAAACTTATGAATAGTAAGTTCTAAATATAAGAACTTACTATTCACAGGTTATAAAAAAAAAAATTAGGTATACATCTCTGGATGAAGCTCTTTTTTAGATGGTTAGTAGCTATTTTAGCAACTTGGGGGGTTTTACACCTCCAATACTAATACTCTTAGTCTAAACCAAATGAGATAGATAATATGCTTAATATGGGCTTGATAATGTACTTGTATTGAATCTTGAGTTCAAAAAATTGATATTGGACTTGAATTTGAGCTTAAACTTAGCTTGACTAATGAATCAATCAATTGCTACTAACAAACCATTATAGACACTCCATCTAGGAACCATTAAAAGTTATCTTTAAAAAAAGATAAAATAAAAACCATTTTAACACTACGAGTTAAATATGAAATTGAGATATATGAGTATTGGTGTTAAAATGCTGGCATTCAAAAGTTCAAAATTTCTAGCCATTGGATGATCTAAACTATGTATTTACCTTTTTGCGAATTGATTTTAGAAGTTAAATATTGATAAATCTAACGTATCTTAATCATGTTAATGCCTCTGCTTGCTTGAAGTTGTTTTAGAAGTCGTCTTGGCCATTGATGTTTCTTTTTCTTATTCTCATGCGTCATTGAACAAAAATCTTTTTTTTTTTTTTTTTTCTCATTTGTTCTATACTCTGCCATTTCGAATAGAAGTTTTTATAACATTGAAATTTTTTTTTTTTTTTTTTTTGAGAAACTATGACATTGAAATGTTAGGTCGAATTCTAAATTACAATCTCTTCTTGAATAATGTGTTTACATAATTAAATGTTCAATAAAATCCTTTTTTTTCCCCAGGTTTGACAAAATTGTGCTCGACCCGATTAAGCCCACCTCTATGGCACCAACAGATATATTAGTCTAAATGGTATCTCCCTATGCACTAAGTTCCGGAGAGGAGACTTAGTTTAAGCCGGAGGAATTGGGGTGGCGGTATATTTAGTAAGCAACATATTTATTAAAAAAAGAGCAACCCCACCTCTATGGCTTGGGTTGGGTTGAGTTGATTTTTACATCAGATTTGGTTGGATTGAAGAAGCCCAAGCCCAACCTACAGCTTATGCACAAAATTTAGCTATGTTTAATCCTAACGCTGCTTTTCTGCCACAAGTGACAAGATGTATAGTAAAAAAACGTTACATGACCACACTATGCTGTTAAAAGCAGAGCTAAAATTATGGAAAAGTTCAGCACCATTAACATAAAGAATAAATCCTTCCACTCACTGCGAAATATTATAGAATGAAATAGAAGAATAGTGAACACATTCTCCCTCTCTCTCTCTCTCTCTCTCTCTCTCTCATGGACATAAATTTTTTCATTTTAAAGTTAAGAAAACATGAATATGTGGATAGGGATTAGGGAGATGAATGATTGCGCACAAACACACAACACACTAAAATCACAATGCTGCAAACTGCAATATTGAAATTATAAAAATTCCAAAAAGCAACATACACAAAAATAAATACATCCTACCATATGATATAATAATAAATAAATAAAAAACAGAACAAAAGAATAATAAATGTATTCATTCTCTATGTTTCTCTCTCAACATGGACAAAGACAAAGAAATCCTACCATATGATACCCAAAAAAAAAAAAAAAAAGGATAAGCTCTGAGTTAAGAAAACCATGAAAAACAGTAGTAAATCCACACATGCATGAGCTAGTGCATGCTAGCACACACACAGCTTAAAAGCCACTTTTAACAATTATCATTTCATTGACAGCGCCCTGGATCAAGTAAAATGAATTAATAGAATATTGCCCTGGCTCAAGCAAAATGAATCAATAGAATATAGCATATGCTGCCCAAAGACACTGTTAAAAAGAAAAATATATGAGCTTAAAGCTTATATACAATGCAGCATATAACTTTATCTAACAAATGTAAAAATATAACAATATTTCAGAGAAATGTTAAAGCTTTTAAAGTTTATGTATCCACAAGACAATGCAATAAATTCTTTTTTAAAACAGAAAGATAATATATTTGTGAATTAGCTGAGACAAGCAATTCATGACAGCAGCTGATTAGAAAAAAGCAATTCAAGATGGCAAATGAAAACAGAAAGGTTCGCATAGATGTCCAAAACTAGGCACCGAGTTTCATTTGATTCAAATGAATCATGAGGAAAGCTTCATGTTATATTTCATCAATGCTAATGCCTATCATGCTAGTTGGCTTCAAGTTTAATATTTCTAAAAATATGGCATATAAGTTCCTTTTCTCTTTCCCATGTATTAATGATGCAAAGATGAGAAAGACTCGCTTAAGACGGTTTCTTCATGTGCAAAGGAGAGTGATTAATAAACCTGTGAGGATGAGTGATTTGATTTATGTTGAGGAAATAAACAAAACATAGAGGAAACCTAAAATAACATTGGTAGTAGTTAAAAAAAAAAAAGATATACTAAATAAGATGGTGACAGCAAGTACAATATTTTGAGTACGATAAAATGACGAAGAATACATGTGACCGATCTTGATTTATCTCTTGAGGATCCATAGCATACCCCAAAGTTTTGGGACTAAGGCTATGTTGTTGATTCCTACCATTGTTGATTTTTTAAAATGCTAGAAAGAGTGTAGTACATGAAAATAAGAGAGTTTACATCCATCCTATGCAACTGAAATTTTATGCAGATCTTCTATTATTCAGTGCGTATTTGATATAGCAGCCAAAAGGCCCAAAACCTCTTTTACTTCACTATCTTGTATCAAGGAGGAAAAACTAGAATTAGAAAACTAATATGAAAAAAATACTTTACGTGTTCATGAAATTATGTATATATATTACAGACAAAGTTTAAGACACTAATAGCCTTGCTTCACTGTACTGGAATTTTGACAAGTTCTTGGCGGTTCAAAAACAACTCTGGGAATTCGCACTTGCAAGTTGATGGGCAAACTGTTAGGGGAATTGCAAGAACATTTATGGTTTAGGATTTACTGAAAAAGAGAAAAAAGGTGCAACCCTAGTACATAGAAAATATACAAACAGAAGATCTTGAAGAGAGAGAGAGAGAGAGAGTTACAACATTAGGTCCATCTATGGTGGCCATTTTTGAGAGCGGAAATGTAGTAATGTACAATGTATATTCCTTTAAAGTAATGATATGATGAAGTGCTACTATAACATATTTATCATTACTAAGAGAAAACAAGCTCTTCATGCCATTCTAGATATGCATTTGTACACTTCACATTCACATCCCTACATTTGGAAGCACAAGTTTCCATAAGCTGAAATGTATCATGCCACAGTTGCAAAATAATAAATCTTAAAAAAAATCTTATTGTCTTATCTTGGATGAAAGAAATAACAGAACTGTATGCACTTGCTACAGCACAATTGTAGATGCTTAACATTATTTAATTGAACATGCTAGGTTGCTAGTACCACTAACTATTTGATGCAGGAAGAGGCTTTATTTTAATTTAGTTTTATTTAATTTTGGAACTCAATTGTATTTATAAGGTCAATTGGATTTTATTTTAGATCTTAATAGTTCATTTGGTTACTTGTATTTGTATTTAATATCCTATAGTTAAGGGTATTTTGTAATTCAATAACTAGGATTACCCAAGTCCTTAAGAATCAAGGTTTTCCTAAATCAGTTAGATAAGGCTCAGTTTTAGTAGTCTAAATAAGCATGCTATTGCACTCCCATGGAAACTAGTTTATGATGAATCAAATTCTAGTTGGAAAATTTCCAATAGTCTGACCTAGCTAACCATAGGCACTGACTTCTAGGTTTGTTCTCTATTCCTTGGTTTGGACTCCAAGCAAGATTAAGAGATCATTCCTAGTTATCATTTTATTTTTTTGGTTCTTCAATTTTGTTGTTACATCCATTTTGGTTTTGTCCTGCATCACCATTCCAATAAAACTCAGACAACTTCAGTAATCTAAGTTAAGAAATTCTTCTTTTTGGTAAGTTACACATGCACCCCATGGAACGTAACCCATGTCCTCACCTTCCATCCAAATAATATGGGAGGTGGCAGTGCCAGTTGAGCAATAGCTCATTGGCCTCCATGGGAACGACTTTGGGGGGAAAAAATTAAAATATTAGGAAAAAGTCCATATCCATACATATACCTATCCATATTGTGTCTTTTGTATAGAACCAATGGCATTTGCCCCTTGGTAGGTTATTCACTTATGAAAATCATTTACATGTCTATGCATACACACTACATACATACGTGCATACATGCATACATACATACATAATATATATACACACACAAACATACATACACACAAGCCTAACAAAGCTATATGCAAATATATCTCTTTATTTGTATCAGATATACAATAATTTGGAAGGGAAATCACCAATCACAAATATTAACCAACCAACAAACCATACACACAAAGCCAATAACTGCTATCATATACAATGATGAAGCAAGTAGGCAAAAATTCCAAGAAAATCCACAGGTCATTAAGAGTATGTCCACTTCATATTATCCCTAATGATAACTTGTAAATTACCTAAATATGACAGAACCAATATATCAAAATTGTTCTATTTAACAAAATATATAGGATGCAAGACTACCATCAGCGGTTGACCTAAGATACACATTCGAAAATGATGAGATGAAGGTGTTACAGTATTTTCTGAATACATATAAGTCAAAACCAGTGATTAATACATTATAATTATACGTGACACTATTTTTCATTTTTAAACACCACATAGAGTTAATTACATAAGGATTATGACATTCATCCATATACCTCTTCCATACCTTTTCAATTATTCTCCTTTTCGTCACGAGCAACAATAAGTTCCTCTAAGCAATCAGCTTCACCACTGTTGGAAGGCATCAGCATATCATCCTCAATTGTGAAATTGTATCGCTCCCCAATAGCTCTTAGAAGCTGGTACACTTCAAACATAGTAGGCCTCTCCTTAGGATTTGGTGCTACACAATTACATGCAACTTTAAGAAACTGGAAAAGCTCACCATCGACACCTTTCCCAACCAAGGATTTATCAATGGCATCCTGAAGCTGAGAGTTGCTCGACAGCTGTGTAATCCATTCTACCAAATTTCCTTTAAAGTCTTCAGGAGCTTTAGCGATATGTGTAGGTCTCTCACCAGTCACCAACTCAAGAAGCACAGTTCCAAAGCTGTAAATGTCACCCTTTGGAGTGGCCACCAGAGTTCGTGCATACTCCGGAGCAACATAACCCAAATCCCCAAACTCTCCATTCACAAAAGTACTCAAATGTGTATCAATTGGATTCATGAGCCTAGCAAGGCCAAAATCAGATATTTTGGGCTCAAAATCTGCATCCAGTAAGATGCATTTGGAGCTTATGTTTCGGTGGATAATACGAGGATTGCAATTATGATGGAGCCATGCTAATCCCCTAGCTGCCCCTATCCCAATCTTTAGCCTCAAAGGCCACTCTGTAACCTTGCCACCATCATCCACAAGATGTAGCTGATCATGGAGGGTACCATTTGGCATGTACCTGTAAACCAAAAGCCTCTCCTTCTTAGCTAGGCAAAAACCTAGAAGGGGAACCAAGTTACGGTGTTTCACACTCCCCAGAGTAGCCATTTCGGACAGAAATTCCTTCTCAGAGTGTTGAGATTCCTGTAACCTCTTAACCATAAGTGAAGTGCCATCATCAAGGACTCCTTTGTACACAGTTCCTGTTCGTCCTGTCCCGATGATATTGTCTTTGCAAAAGTTGTTAGTAGCCTTCATGAGATCATTGAATTTCATCTTCGACACTGACTTTTCAAACATTGATACCTGAAGTAAAATAGCTTCATCTCAAATATAATACAGTTTGAAAGAGTAATAAGAACTCAACAAAAAATATGTGTGTGTGTGAGTTTACCAAAAGCAAAAGCAAATAGAAAATGAATAACCAGTTAACCACATTTTTCACTATAAAGTATGTACTA
The DNA here is from genome assembly GCA_030021035.2 of Notholithocarpus densiflorus. NCBI lineage: Eukaryota > Viridiplantae > Streptophyta > Magnoliopsida > Fagales > Fagaceae > Notholithocarpus > Notholithocarpus densiflorus. The sequence continues at coordinate 832,940 of JARYZH020000153.1, forward strand.
AAAGAGGTGCACTAAATTCACTTGCCTTGATGCCTTTAACTCCCTTTAAACTCTTTGCCCATTTGTTTCCTTCAGGGTCCTCTTCCTTCTTCTTCACAGACACTCTACGCAGAAAGAAGAACATACCAATACCCACGCCTATGGCTGCAACTGTCACCCCACCTACGGCTGCTGCGGCAATAACTGTAGTGTGAGACTTCTTTGAAGGTGACGGGCAAGCATCCAAAGGAAGACCACATAGTCCAGGATTATTGGCATAACTATCTGCTGAAATTGAAGTATTTGGACCAAAGTAGGGGACTGGCCCTGTCAAAAGATTGTTTGCCACACTAAATTGTTTAATGCGAGCAAGCAGAGCAAATTGTGGAGGAATTTGACCTGTAAACCTGTTATGGTCGAGTTTCAGAACATTCAAGTAAGTACAATTGGCAAGGCTGAGTGGGATTTCTCCCGAGAAATTGTTAGATGAGAGATCAAGAGTAGTCACAAATTGAATTATTTGGGAGATATCTTTTGGAATATTTCCAAAAAGTTTGTTGCTGGAAAGATCCAAGCCTGTTAAGCTTGTGCAGTTCTTAATGGCACCAGGAAATTGGCCCTTGAGTCCCATATCTGAAAGCCGGATATTTAAAACCTTGTTCTCATCAGGGTGCCAACACTCGATCCCAGTAAATTTACAGATGAAGCCTTCAGTATTGTTGTTAAAATTCCACGAAGTGTTCAAATAACCATAAGGATCTTCAAGTTCAGCCTTAATACCTTTCAAGCAATCTATATCACTTTGGACACCGTAGCTCAAACCACAGCTAAGCAACAACCAGAGAGAAACAACTACAAGAACAGTAAGAGTCCGGCCATTCAGAACCATTTTCATCAAGAGCCAACAAAAACGAGCTACGGATTTAAAAAAAAAAACACTTGGAGACTACTATCTAATGCACATCAGAGTGCTCAAAATACTGAATCCAAAAACAACCAAAGCCTTCATAGCAATATCACCTGAAACAGAATTCAAGACCCCAAAAAAAAAAAAACCCAGTTCAGCTTTCCACATATATTAAAGCATACCCAGCTGAGAAAAATGATAACACAATAAAACCTGAAAATCGAAACTCAGACTGTGCAGCAAATATAGTAAGAAAGCATAAAACTTTGAGCTACACAGTTTCAGTTGACTCGTTTACCGATCAAAAGAAGTCATTATATATTCATTAAACAAAAAAACAAAAAAAAGCGCTAAAAATAGAAGTAAATTTGCGAGAGAATATAAAAGCAAGCTGAGATTGAGGTTTAAGAAGGCTTACCCGGAAAAATGAAGGAAACCCAGAAAAGGGTTTTTGAAACATGGCAATCTTTGGTTTGAAAGGATGGGATGGATATGGTTTGAATATTCAAACGCAGGTTTTAGAGAGGGTGTAAATTGATGAAGGTAAAAAGAGAAAGAATCATAGTTGTGATGTGAAATCCAACTATATGTAAGCAGAGTGTGAACTGAGAAAGCTTTTTGAAGACTTTGCAAGAGAGTACAGGAGGAGAGACTAGTAGAGAGGTTGGGTTGGGTTCATCTTCATCATCATCAAGTTCGGGTCAAAGAAGGAAGGCCATTTTGTCAAAGCTCAGAGACGACTCTTCGGTGCTTGACTTGCTTTTGCTGAAAATGAGAACCAACCAAGGAAAGGAAACATTAATAAAAAAATAAAGTTATTACTTTATTACTATCAGGAAGGAAATATTTCCCATAAATAAATAAATAATATTATTACTTTATTATTACTATCAATTCAGTAACTGGTAATGGTTTTCAAAATGATGTAAAAACTATGAACTAAAAAGTGTAATGTAAAAAATATATTTTGAAGGCTCATAGTGCAAAAAAATGTGTTTAGAACTATGTGTGCGTTTAAATGCCGCTTATTTTGTTGAAAACTAAAAATAAAAAATATATATATTTTGATTACTATTCATTAATGAATTTAGTGTTCATTGGCCTGATTGCACTGTTCATGTATTATGAACAGTGCAAAATGTGCTAGACTGAAAAAAAAAAAAAAAAAAGAGGCCAAAAACGCAAAACAAAGCAAACACAGACGCAAACGTGGGTTAACCAAACGGATAACATTTTTTCAAAACAAAAAACTAGAGTGTTTGGTGCAAGTGTGTGTTTAAATACTCTAAATTAAAAACTTTGACTCAAAACCAAATGAGCAGCAGTTAAACTATCTTGACTAAGTGAAAGAAGGTTCCTACCATTCTGATCATTAATTAATTGCCTATCTATAGCAACAAGCTCACTAAGTTCAACCCTGGCATCAATTGATTGAGGAACATAGCCGTGAAGGCAATCACCATCAAAATCCCCACGAAGAGGGGAGCAACAAAGTGGGTTTATAGAAAGTGCTGAGGTTACTGGTAGGACCTTAACAGATAATGCTAGAAGGGAGTGCAGATGTATGGACGGAGGCCTATTAATCAACACAATATCCCCATCACTCAGAGGTCTATAAATTATGTCCCCCATTTGAAGTTCGGTAATTCGACGCACACGAACCAGACTACCTTTTCTGCGAGCATAAACTTCTCCCTTCTCAAAGAAATGTAGTCCAGCCCAATCACTCACCTTATCAAAGTTCCACCTGTTCAAGCACTCAGAAATTTGCAACCTCTCTGCAATATGACATGGTATACCAATTTCACTGAGCTTGATACACGGATCACCAACAACTACCATTCGAAAACAATGATCACTTCGCTTCCCAAGAACAACATCTTTGACATATCTCAACCCAAAAGAGGTGGAAGGATCTGTAATTTTTTTTTGTTGGGCAGAAGCCAAATCATTATTTGATGACTTGTCCGAGCATAACTGCATACCAAAAGTATAGAAATAAGAAAGACAAATAATGATCTATAAAATCACTAAGTCAAACACTAGAAGAAATAGAGGCTGTGCAGCTTGCCTTTGAAATTTTCAGGCAGTCCAGAACACGAGAACCCAACTCATTAGCTATCCCTCTAAAATCAACCAGTTTCTTGTAGGCCCTGGTCCGTTCATCCTACAACAATTAATCAGGTAGAATCAGAAAATGAGATAAGAAAACCATAAATATTGCAAGATTATGTGATTTGAGTCCATTTCAACACAAGGAGAGCAGTGGATGAGAGAATTCTTACAAAGATCAATCGCTGTCCATTGGAAAATGCATGAGTAATTTCAGTCACACGATGACAGTTTGGTGTCACAGGAAAACAATTGAGAAAAAGTGAATCGGTCCTCAAAACAAATTTTTCAATGAACTTCAGATCGACATCATTCAACAAATAACGGACCTGAAAATCAGAAATAAGGCATCATAATAAAGGGAGTATCATAGGACATTAAGGTTAGCATAAGAATAAGTATGCCTAGTAGTGACAACCACTAGAACAAAACAAATCAAACAGTTCAGTAGTTCTGAATATAAAATCAACTAACTGAACAAAGCATGGTCTGTAAAAAAAAACGAGGATTTGAAAAGATAGTACAGGTGCTGTGGCAAAGGTGTGATATATGTTAATGTCATTTTAGGCCTAGTTTCCTAATCCGTAATGGGATTGTCATAAAAGCTACTACAATGTGCATTAATTACCTACTCCTATCAACTCCCCTCCCCAACCCCCCCCCCCCCCACCTTTTATGTTAGTAACACAAGAGTGGGTATTTGTTCTTAAGGAACTTCAAGTGGAATCTTTAAATGATAGGTTAAGGGGTTAGGGTTTCAAGGGTTCTTTGGTCCAATTGAGACCTCTTCAGGGGAGTCTCTTCCTCCAAGTAAAAGACAATCAAGTCTAAGCCATAATTTGGCAATTTCATTCAATGATTAGAAAAGAGATTACAATAGATTGTTTATATATCCATAGAGCTAATTTTATTGGCCCACATCTCCTCGTCTCATTGGTTCTACTATACCCCATGCGTAACAAATAATTCTAGTTTGTGTTTTTATCATTAACATGTGTTAATGTGATTAGCATGCTAGGGATAGTAACTAACTATTCTATATTACTTACTTATTAACTCTTCTAATCTCATTCTCTCTTTAGGATTTTAATGTGGGCACACCTTGGTGCTTATTTGGGGATTTTAATGTGGTTAGATTCCCATCTGAAAGATTGGGACATAGCAGATTCAGTCCTACAATCTTTGAGTCCTCTAATTTTATTGAAGAGCTTAATTTGTTGGACTTACCATTGGAAGGGGGACTGTTCACATGGAGACCCACCCTCTATGTCCCGCATTGATAGGGTTCTAATCTCAGGAGATTGGGAGGAACAGTTTCCTGATGTGACACAGAGGCTTCTACCACTCCTCCTTTCTTATCATAGTCCGATTTTGATTGAAGCTGGGGGCATGGCACATGGGAAAAGTCCATTAAGATTTGAGAATATGTGGTTGAAAACAGAAGGCTTTGTGGAGAAAGTTCAAACATGCTGGAGCATGTATTCTTTTAGAGGAACTCTGAGTTGAAAGCCCTTAAAGAGGATCTTAAGCAATGGAATAAAATGGAGTTTGGAAATGTAGGGGTTAATAAAAGGAGGTTGTTGGGTGAAGTGTTGAAGTTAGATGAATGTCGCATGCTTTAAACGCCTTTTGAGAAGGAGGAAATTACTCAGGTGGTGAAGAATTTTCAAGGGGATAAATCCCCAAGTCCAAATGGCATCACCATGGCTTTTTTCCAGCACTGTTGGAGGGTGGTTGCAGCAGATGTGTTTGCTGTTTTTGAGGAATTTCATAAATACTGTAAGTTCGAAAAAATCCCTTAATTCCCATTTATAGCATTAATTCCAAAGAAACATAATGCTATTAATGGTAGGGATTTTAGACCTATCAATTTGATTGGAAGCGCATAAAATTGTGGCTAAGGTGTTGGCAAACAGATTGAAAGGAGTGTAGGATAAAATTATTTCTACACCACAAAATGCATGTGTAGGTGAGAGGCAGATTCTGGGTTCAGTGCTCATTGCCAACAAGTGATTGGATAGCAAAATCAAAAGTCACATTCTTGGCATTGTCTGTAAGCTAGATATAGAAAAGGCTCTTGACCATGTTAATTGGGAGCTTCTTCTTTATTTATTGGAGAGGATGGGGTTTTGTGAAAAGTGGAGAGAGTGGATTCATACATGTATCACCACAGTCCAATTTTCTGTTTGGTTAATGGGTCTCCCTTTGGTTTTTTTGGCTCTTCTAGGGGACTAAGGTAGGGGATCCTTTATCTCCTTTGCTCTTCATCCTTGTCATGTAAGTTCTCAGTAGAATGCTACAGAAGATGGAGGAGGAAAGACTTATTAGAGGTTTTAAGGTGGGAAATTCTATTGCAGGTGGTTTGTTTGTCCCACATCTTTTATTTGCTGATGAAACCATTCTTTTGTGTGATGCCGCAATTGTATATTCGACTGTTACTAGCTTGTTTTGAGACGGTGACCGGGTTGCGAGTTAATTTGGGAAAAAGTGAGATGGTGCTGGTGGGTGAGGTGGAGAATATACATGAACTGGCAGATCCTTTGTATTGCAAGGTGGGATCTTTGCCTATGACTTATCTTGGAATGCCATTAGGGGCCTCTTCTAAATCAATGGCAATTTGGAATCCTATTTTGGAGAAATTTGAACGTCATTTATCTGGTTGGAAGAGGATGTACTTATCTAAAGGAGGAAGGTTGACGTTATTAAAGAGCACGCTTTCAAGCTTGCCTACCTATTATTTATCTTTATTCACCATTCCCACTGGTGTGGCAAATAGAATAGAGATGTTACAGTGGAATTTTTTGTGGGGTGGTTTAGAGAGGAGTTCAAGCACCATTTGGTGGGATGGGATAAGGTATGCACTCCTTTGGCTTATGGAGGGTTGGGGATTTGAAAACTTACCACTTTCAATCAATCTTTGTTGGGAAAGTGGCTACGGAGGTTTGGGTTGGAGGAGAAAAATTTTGGAGACAGGTTGATATTGTGAAAAATGGGGAGGAATGGGGTGGATGGTTATCGAAACCTGTTTGATGCACTCATGGCTGTGGGTTCTGGAGGAGCATTAGAATGAAGGGGGATCATTTCTTATGGTGCATTCGGTTTGTTGTGGGTTCTGGTAGTTGAATTCGATTTTGGCATGGTATTTGATGTGGGGATCACCTTTAAAACTGATGTTTCCTGTACTGTTTGAAATTGTCGTGGATAAGAACGCTTCTGTGGAATCATTATTGGAGAGACAGGTAGAGGGGCGGAGTAGGAATTGGCGTGGAATTCATAAGAAATTTTAACAATTCGGAGATTGATGAGGTGACTTCATTATTCCATTTTTTAGACTCTCATACTCCCTTTGGGGTGGGAGATTGATGAGGTGGCTTCATTTTTCCATTTGTTAGACTCTCATACTCCCCTTAGGGAGGGGAATGATAGGATGATATGGAAGTTAAAGAGTAATAGGGAATTCACTATGCGATCTTTTTATGAGAAATTGCAAGGCTCAGCCCCTATGCTTTTTCCTTGGAAGACCATATGGAGACCCAAGGCCCCTCAGAGAGTTTTTCTTTGTGTGGACAGCGGCTCGGAGGAAGATTCTCACCGCTGAGAATCTCATCAAGATATTCTTTTCAATGGTGAGTTGGTGTTGTATGTGCCATTGTAGCAAGGAGACTTTGGATCACCTCCTGATTCATTGTAACATGGCTTTCAAGTTATGGAGCTTTATTTCTAGGATGTTTGGGGTTCAGTGGGTTTTACAGGAAAACGTTCTTGATTTATTATGTGGGTGGTGAGGTCATGGACCAACTTCGGATATCTGAAATCTTATCCCTTTATGTTTGATGTGGACTAAATGGAGGGAACGAAATCGGCATATTTTTGAAGATGTGGAGTGCAAGTCTTCTCAAATACAAGCATCCTTCATTAGTTCTCTATTCACTCCTTCATAGAGTCAATTCATATGTAGATATTATTCTCACGACGTAGTCTCTTTCCAATAATATTATTTTTACCTATCAAAAGATAAAAGGAAGAAAGATATTAAATCATTGGGTAGATTCCACCTCTAAAGAGTTGGATGAGTAAATATGGATGAATCTAGAGAAAACTGCAAGTCAGTGGCCACGAGTACTATTTTTAGACATACTATTACTAACATAACCCAAACTAGCACAGACTAATTGGATGACACAAGAATTAGTTAAACTTATACTTAATCTTCTTCTTCTTCTTCTTCTTCTTCTACTTCTTTTTTCTTTTTGGGTCATGCTATCGGATGCCCTTAAGGCAATGGTTAACAATCCATTTTAGGAAAGTTTTGACACCACTTTTATGGAAAATAAAAAAAAACTGTCAAAACATTAATTGCTTTTTTTTTTCTTTTCCCATAAAAATTTTCTTTAAATGGATTATTAACCATTGCTCTAAGGGCATCCATTAGCATTTCCCTTTCTTTTTTCTATTAGTATGTTACAGATACACCTAGTTAATTTTGAGATGCAATTTGAGCTAGAGCATTGAAGGATATGCAAAAATTATTGTATCAATTGCAGGAGATCCAAGATTGATTATGGATGTATCATAAGAAAGCAGAGGATCACTTGGAAAATAAATAGCCTTCCCTTGAATTGTTTTAGGTGAGAAGCAAATCTGGAGATAACAGACTCTCGTGTCCATAGAGAAGCAGGGAAAGAGAAAAAGAGAACAAAAAATTGTCTGGAAGTTACATGCACATCCAGAGAAACATGTGCTCATGTGTATCTGTCTGTTTATGCAAGTATATGAGTTTCATAGTTTGATAAATGATCAAGAAATGACCGTGGTTTCCAAATACAACCATTCAGGAAATGCTGCCAAGAACCTTGTAGCGCAACTAGCACCTCCAGGTGTTTCCAACAAAGACATCCAGGATTCAAATACCCCCTCCCCCATTGTAATTATTGAATTGACAAAGAAAAAAAAAAAAAAAAACTATTCAGGAAATGCTAGTTTGAAATAACAAATAAGCATACATATTTACATTAATACAAATGACTAATCAGGATGCACATTTGAGACATCTATATAGGAAGGCAATGTTACCTGGGCATGTGATAGAACCCTTCTATTTGGTTTCAAACAACTTTCTTCTTGCTGTTCATCTTTTGGAATAAAATCCCAAAAATCAGCAGGCAAACTCCTTAATCTTTTCTTCTGCTTTAGCAACTTTTCATTTACCTCCGCTATAATTGCACTTCTCCTAAAGAGTTCCTTAGAGGAAACTTTAAATTTCACTGTTGGATACCACTCTATTGAATGTCCCTATTTATTACAGAAGTCATGATTTTAAAATCACAGAGGCGCAAAAAGAAAGAGGGAAAATTACATTTTAAACCCAATAATTTATGGTTGTAACAAATTAAACCCTATAGTTTTAAAAGTAACACATAAAACCCTGAATTGTCAAAAAGTAACAAATTAAATCTCACCCATTTAAGTGGAATAACATTGTGTTTGGAATTTAATATGGACCAAGGGTTTAATTTGTTACTTTTTGAAATCTCAGGGTTTAATTTGTTACTTTTGAAACTATAAAGTTTAAGTTGCCACTTTTTCAGACTTTAGGGTTTAACTTGTTACACCCCCAAAATTATAGGGTTTAATATGTAATTTTCCCAGAGAAAGAAGATAATAAGAGCATAACAAACTTACAACACAATATTTGCAGCCCTTAGGCCGATTATGGCTAGATACCGAATCTCCACACTGCTACATGCACGATTAGGCAAGCATAAAACGCCATCAACAAGAAGCAAACAACTAGGAAACATCAATTTAGCTAATTAATCCATTCCACAGTACAATCCATAAAAAAGTGGTGTATGTGTAATTGATAGCTTGTATAAAAGAAATATATCGTCCACAATAGAACAGTACAAAATAAAAGAATTTTATACAGTTAAAATGATGTATAATTTTGGAATATTTTTAATGAGCTTACGCTCAATAAGCTATAGTATTTGAGCTATAGTATTTTCCTAAATCACTTGTGTGGTTGAAAGTGATGGAGGCTAAATCTTTTCCACTCTATTCGATTATCCTAACCATTTGAATTTTTTAGATCATAATTTGTTAAGGGGCCTTTTGGATATTTCTAACGTAATTGAGCTGTACTCTAGGAAGCACGGATACTTCATTTTTGCAAGTATCCGTATCTGATATGTATTTGTACCCAATACTTTTGGGATACCTCTGCATGTGTGTCACTAAGAGACTTATAGCTCAACTAGTTGGCACCTCCTAGATTCACTTTATTATCCATTATTGTTCTTATATATATGCTTAACAAAGTCTTAAAAATATAAATATAAATAATTTTAATTAATATATGCATTCCCCATATCATATCCTAGTTTTTCAAGAATTGCAGTATTTTCATATAAAATATCATATCATACCATACGGTCCATACCCGTTCCTGTGCTTCTTAGGTTGTACCCTTTTTCTTTTTTTCATAATAAACAGAAAGGGATTCCCTACCAGACAAATGATTCAATTTCATTACAATAGTAGAAAAGGGAGATGCAGTTTTTACAAAAAGTCAAAACCAGTTTTAACCCAAAAGATCTGTACAAGATGCTCTCATGTTGACGTCAATGCTGATACAGCTTTTTATTTATAAAAAATAAAATAAAGAGTTTTAGACCTAAGGAGAAGAAAAAGGATATCATGTATCGGATACACCATATAACATCCCCCAAGGGGAAGGGGGGAAGGGGGAGATTTGAACTTAGAACCTCCATTTCATGAGACATGGTCCCTAGCCAATTCTGCTGCCCAATAGGTTTGTTGATACAGCTATTTTTAGCAACTAAAATTAAAAACTAGTCTTACAAAAAAATGATGATAATAATAAATAAAAACCAAGGATATTTGAGAAATGAGTTCAGGATAAATAATAAATAAATAGGAAAAAATTTCATGATAGCAAATGTAATTCAATGCTCTATCATATAAATGAATCAAGCAGTAAGCTGCAATACACAGCATACTTATTTTTTACTTAGACAACAAAACAACAGTTCTACTGTTCAGCACAAGGAGTGAGGTACCTGACCTTGACCCATAGTTCTCGCCTGATAGATTTACATCCTGGACAAATTTCATTCAAAATCTTTGCAACTTCCGATAGAAAATAAGGGTGGAGTATAGTGCATGGGAATTTAATATGCCCAAAATGACCTTGAAAAGACAATAAAAGCAATAGTTTAGTACAATTTCGAGTAAAAGTACAAGGAAAAGGAGTTACGTGGCATAATTTTGGCATCACATGCCCATTACACCTTCACAGTGTTTTAAATCTTTGGCACCACATGTCGAGCATTGACAGGACGGATTTGGGAGTCCCAGCATAGGATCAGTGACCTCACTGACTGAATTAATTGCTAGACCAGACATCTTCTCCTGTTACAGTATCACAATGTTAAAAAGTTTCATTTGATTTGGAAAAAAACTTCTTAGTAGTTTAAAACCATCATCTAATTAACCCCTAAAAGATAAACCAAAGGAATGATCAGTTATTTCAATCATTCAATGCCAAATGCCAATAGGACAAATACTTTGTTAAAAGCATCATTTTCATATCCAGAAACACACATTACGAAAAGAACAGCCAAAGGAGGAATTGATAAATGACACTTAATATGAAATAAAAGTAAACAAGATTGAAGACTATGGTGTATTAGGCAAGAGCGGAATGACCAAAGCTTTGGGGATTCTAAAAGAATTTTGCCTGATCTTAAGCTGTCTTTCTTTAAAACCATATTGGATTGGATGTCAGTTGTGGGTTCTTTATCACCATGTTCTGTTTCTGATTTGATTGATTATTGTAACTTGCATGATTGATTGTATTGTTCCCGTTTGTATACTTGGGTGATCTTTTTTAGATAGAATAAAATTCATTATTTATCAATAAAAAAATTCCTCCCAACCAAACAAATGAAAGTTATATTCCTTTTTCATGCTTCACTCTTCTACTTCTCTATCCCTCCAACCAAACATGTGAGGCCAAACAAAAATCATTTCTTTCCCCATACTTTTCAATAAATACTTGTACCCAATGCACAGAGTTCCCACTTTTGCAAGGTATGATAAGGGTGATAGGGTAAGCAGCCTTAACCCCCAATTTTTTTTGGAGAGGTTGATTCATGGACTCGAACCCACGACATACCACTTTGGGTGGAAGGCACTTGTCATCACATCAATGCTTCCGACATTTTCTATCCCCCACTTTTCCATCCTTTCAATCAAAGTCTAAAGTACATTGACCTCCCCACCTAGAGATTGTATGGAATCACCACCAAGCCATGGAAACTCACACAAGATTTTATTCATCAAAATCAAGGTACTCAATAATGTTTTTTGGAGCCTTTAAGTAAAACTTACTGAGTTGCACCATATCAACAACAACAACAACAAAGCCTTAGTTCCAAAAATTTTGGGGTCAACTATGGATCCATATCATATCAAGAAAAAAATTTGTAATCAATTACAAGAATAATTCAACTTGTAATCAATAAGGTCTAATAAACCAATCGAACTCAAGCCCAATGGGTAGAGGGCCTCTATTATCCAATCATGCAATTGGTGGTGTGCATCTAGTGTCTGCACCACTATCCAAGTTTTCTTTTTAATCACATCACACAAACAAGTCATGTGTGTTAGTGATTAAATAGGGCATGTGACTATTAAAAGGGTTATGTGATCAAAAGCACACGTTAATGTGGACCGGATTTCCAGCAAGCTTTTTTTTTTTCTTCAGTTTACTTATTAAAAGAAAATTAATAACAAGAATGCAGCCACAATCTCCAGTAAGCTAAAATGTCCATTTATTTCATTCCAACCAAATACAACTAAGTAAACATATATTTGCGTGTTCTATCAAAATTATATGAAGTGTCATCAAGTTAATAAATTCACTAAAATCTGAACCTTACTCGTCTTTGATTCCTCAGATTTATCCTATATCCAAATGTTCTCCTGGTAAATGTGGGCTGGGCAGGTTAATTAATTAACCCAACCCACTACCATATGAAAATGGAGATAAGTCACCATTTTATTTTTTTTAGTACCGACAGCTACTAATTTGCAAGGCATTCAATCTACTTGAATGAGTGATGCATCCAATCCACAGACTACAAAGAATGAACGAGTTTTCTTTATATTATATGTATGAGTAGTAAATTCATTTAAAATAAAAATGAACATATTGGTATACCAAAGGATCACCCCAAAAAAAAAGAAATGAGAATGGATATTTCCTAGTTCTCAGAAAATCAACAACCAACATAGCATTAATCATGAAGAAGTGCTTACTGTATCTGTCTGAGTTGAAATATTAAAACTTATGCCAGTGAGAAGACCAGATGGGACTTGTTGCTCTTCATACAATTCATTGTCCATGGGGCTTGGTATGGAAACAAATAAAGCAACCTATAGCAAACCAAAAGCATTAGAACAAGGAAGATCAAACAACCGTAAAAATTCACCATGTACAGAAATTAAGATAGTAGTAAAACAATCTGAATAAAATTTGACCTGTTTAGAAAGCCTGCTAAGAGTAAAATATGGAAGGCATAACAAGAAACAGCCACAATGCCTCTCCTTAACCAACAATGTTTACTTGCATGGCATGCCCAAGTACACACCCATAGTAAATTAAACCACTGATCAATTAATCTTAGACGACTCAAGAAAATGCTAAGAATTCAATTGGAAATCAATAGGAGTCATGAAATAACTTCTGAGATCTTTTTATAAATATCTAAAAGCCAACTTCAACCAAAACCTGTCAGATATGCTTGCCTAAAGATGTTTGCTATCATAGTTGGTAGTCTCTTGTAGGTAGCACTATAGGCCTAATTTCACGTCTCTCAAAAGCTCATACCACTACTTCAGTAACTTTACAGCCAAAAAGGTTTAGGGGGGAAGAAGAAAACACGCTTGTTAGTAAACATACAGTAAACCTTCCAAACATATTAATTAAAAAATAAATAAATAAATTAGACTAATGTGTAAGATGTAAACCCATTTCAAAAATTGCAAAGATTACCAAATTTTTTATCATAAGAAACTTTGTGGTTTTCTAATTAAGGTCCTCTTCACCATTTATTGGAATCACATTGCTTAGGTCTCCCTCAGCAAGAAAATGTTAAACCATATCGCCAAAGATCTTCTGTTAGTGTGACCATGATATAGAAACTGAATAAATAAGTTACATATACCTCCTAAAAATCTATCTTCGAACAGCTTACGAGCACTGAAAATATGTTTACATTTCCCATAGAATTCAATCAAACTAGTCCTAACAAACAGATCCCCTTCAACCTCGCACCTCAATACCGACCCATGAAGGGCACTCCCTAGGCTAACCTCACACTGGGTGGAACAAGCTTTAATGATTGATGGGTAGGTGTAGCTGTCAGGCACACCAACCTCTATCTTCATGCGAATGAAGAGCGAAACAACGTGGATGAAATGAGATTTTTGAGAATAAACTCTAATGAGAGAGTTCTAGAGAAACCTACTGGGTCTGCGAACACGGTTGAAGATGGAAGTGGAATAGGAAAGAGTGGAGAGGGAGAGGGAGAGGGAGAGGGAGATGAAAAGGGTGATGAGGCCTTTACGGATGATGTGGGCGTGAAGTTGGCGGATGTGGAGAGAGGTCTTGCAAGCTCTGAGGAGAGTTGGGATCCCCTTTGCTTATATGGACAATATGGATAGAGATATGTAACCACAGGCTTAATGGTTTTGAGTTTTCAATTCTTGAGCTAAAATCTTTATTTTTGTTGTCATTGTATGAGTATTCTATTGGTTTTGGTAGTGTTCGTATCGCTTCCTTTGTAGACTTGGTTAATAATTTGAATTTTGGCTTGTAATTATTTCGAGGGAGTCTATGTATGCTGTTTGTATATAGACTTCATCGTTTCCTAATAAAGTTTGTGTCACTTGTGAAATGAAAAAATGGCTTACAGAAGGTACTCTTATCATCTCTTCTGGCGGTCTGGTTTTTGTGTTTGCGGTGATATTGATTATTAAAGAACTCGCGTTATTGATCATATCCATCTTCTTGCATTATCTGCCTATTTTACAGTTGAACTCAACTCTCTTCTAGTCTAGCCAAAGATCTGTGAAAATGGTCTCAACTCTCAAGTGGATTTCTTGTAACTTCTTTTCCATATATATTGTATAAGCATCTTTTTAATCTTTTCCCCCTACTTTTTCCTTTCTTCTTTTACAGGGTTTTCTCAACTGGTTACCATAGAGGCATTAGTATACCAGAAAGACTACAATTACCAATATAATGTTGCCTACGCATTAGCTCGTGAGGCTAGAGATTTTGAGGAGTTTCGGGCTTGGTTCAAAGAAATGCTTGAGGATATTGTAATCTCATATGTTGTCTTTCAATGAAATTTCTGTCTTGATTCTCCCAAAAAAAAAAAAAACTGTCACGTTTGTTGTATTGGGTTGAATAGAACTCTTGTTATTATGAAATTTTGATCAAAATGCACATTTTAATAAAAATTTACTTCATATTTGGATCATTGCCCAAATTGATTTTCAATGAAGCTTCTTAAATTCAAAATTTAAATTGTACCATAGCGTGTGAAATTTGAAAGAATCTGTACGCTGGAAATTTAAAAAAAAAAAAAAAAATGTAAGCAAGATTTTTTTTTTTTTTTTGAGGAAGTGTAAGCAAGAAATTTGATATTTGATAAAAAGGATAATGTCATTAATGTTATTTCCAAACTTAGTAGAAGTACTGATAAAACAATCAATTGTAAAAAGAAAACAAATGAGATGTTAATTATTATTATAGGGTAATTGATAACAAAATAGAGAATGAGATACAATGCATAATAAGAAACTAATAAGGGGACGAGAGAAAAAACGGATACATTGTGAGAAACTTCAAGCTACAAAATTATTATTAAGGTAAGAAGCATAATTCTGTTTCAATTTGTTCAAGCTTCAAATTAAAACCACAAGGCGGCAAAGTTCACCATTCAACCCAGCACATTGCTCTTCAATCTTGTGTCTAAGCTGACTGGCAAGGATCCAACGGAAACCCACATAGTCCAGGATTATTGGCATAACTATCTGCTGTAATTGAAGAATTTGGACCAAAGTAGGGGACTGGTCCTGTCAAAAGATTGTTTGCCACACTAAATTGTTTAAGCCGAGCAAGCAGACTCAATTCTGCAGGAATCTGACCTGTCAACCTGTTATGGTCGAGTTTCAGGACATTCAAATAAGTACAATTGGCAAGGCTGACTGGGATTTCTCCCGAGAAATTGTTAGATGAGAGATCAAGAGTAGTCACAAATTGAATTATTTGGGAGATATTTTTTGGAATATTTCCAAAAAGTTTGTTGCTGGAAAGATCCAAGCCTGTTAAGCTTGTGCAGTTCTTAATGGCACCAGGAAATTGGCCCTTGAGTCCCATATCCGAAAGCCGGATATTTAAAACCTTGTTCTCATCAGGGTGCCAACACTCGATCCCGGTAAATTTACAGATGAAGCCTTCAGTATTGTTGTTAAAATTCCATGAAGTGTTCAAATAACCATAAGGATCTTCAAGTTCAGCCTTAATACCTTTCAAGCAATCTATATCACTTTGGACACCGTAGCTCAAACCACAGCTAAGCAACAACCAGAGAGAAACAACTACAAGAACAGTAAGAGGCCGGCCATTCAGAACCATTTTCATCAAGAGCCAATAAAAACGAGCTACGGATTTTTTTTTTTTTTTCCTTTAAATCACTTGGAGATTACTATCAAATGTACGTCAGAGTGCTCAAAATACTGAAATAAAAAACAACCAAAGCCTTCATAGCATCATCACCTGAGACAGAAATCAAGAAAAACAACAAAAAAACCCCAGTTCAGCTTTCTACGAATTTTTAAGCATACCCAGCTGAGAAAAATGATAACAAAATAAAACCAGAGCCCAGTATTTAAGTATTATTGATACGTTTTTAATGTTGTGAAAGGACGTATTTAAGTGTTATAAAAATATATATTAAAAGTATTATTATTGTTTAAATATTGAAAATTGTTGTTTAAACCACGTAACCAAATAATCCCAAACTCAGAGTATGCAACAAATGTAGGAAGAAAGCATAAAACTTTGAGCTACCCAGTTTGAGTTGACTCGTTTACCGATCAAAAGAAGTCAATATATTCATCAAAAAAAAAAATAAATAAATAAATAAAAAAACGCTAAAAGTAGAAGTAAATTAGAGAGAGAATACAAAAGCAAGCTGAGATTGAGGTTTAAGGAGGCTTACCCGGAAAAATAAAGGAAACCCAGAAAAGGGTTTTTGAAACATGGCAATCTTTGGTTTGAAAAAATGGGATGGATATGGTTTGAATATTTAAACGCAAGTATTAGAGAGGGAGTAAATTGATGAAGGTAAAAAAAGAAAAAATAAAAGTTGTGATGTGAAATTCAACTATATATAAGCAGAGTGTGAACTGAGATAGCTTTTTGAATTTGAGAGTAGAGGAGGAGAGACCAGTAAAGAGGTTGGGTTGGGTTTATCTTCATCATCATCAAGTTCGGGTCCAAGAAGGTAGGCCATTTTGTCAAAGTTCAAAGGCGACTATTCGGTGCTTGACTTGCTTTTGCTGAAAGTTAGTAAGTTGACCGTGCAATGCACGGATAATTTTGTACTATTTGATGATTATTCATTTATAATTCTTAATCACTAATCAACATGAGTCTCAAAAATCTTTGTGATAGGACTTTATCATACGTACAAAATAAGTATAGATTTTTTTATCTTTATTTTATTTTTTTTAAAAAAAGATATTGCTATTGTGTTCATCCTTATAAGAATTTAAGCATAGATTAAATTTTCATTATTTTTGACAATTTTTCTTTGATTCCTTTATAATTTATATATTGTGTTGGTTTAAATGAATTTTTTCTCAAGCTTTCAGATGATGGACTTTAGATAAGATGTTCAACTTTTATATGCCAACCATTGATTGTAAGTCTTGTACATGGAACAAATAGAGATAAGAAATTAAGAATATGGTCTATTTTGGTCGGCCTTAGCTTGATTTGTCTAGACTTCAATTTTCTCTCTTGCCAAAAGTGCGACTTATTTTAGGCAAAAGTTTCCTTGATTATTATTTGTATACAAAATTCCAGGATCATTAAATTGGAATAGGTCCCTTACTAACCTAACCAATTGGAATATGATGTAATTTCTTCCCATCCACACTAAACGTTGTGTACACTCCAAATTTTTTCTACATCTCATAATTATACGTTAACGTTGTTGATAGGTGTCATCCAAGTCCAACATGATTGAGAGTTGTAATTGAGACTATGGCTCACAAGCTTTACTATTCAATACTTTGCGAGAAAAATTAAACACTCATTTGATATAACAGGAGACTATGGAATTTGACAATGTATACACTAGGGTTTGTTCTTGATGTTGTGAAATTGCTATAGGTACTAAAAACTCTAGTTTGATTCGTTGGCAAGTCATGTTCTTCAATCGTGAAACGTATACAATGGAAAACTTTTATATTCCTACAATAAATGTTTTGGAGAAAAAATTGTTAGCCCCCTCATCCCATTGAGACCCCCCTATATGTAGGAAAAAATGTCCAATATTCCTAAGTGTGACTTAGTTACGTAGAATTTTTGTGCAATTGTGCCTAGATTTCTTTTAAAAATTTAATTATAATTTTAAACTCTAATTTGGTGATTTTTATATGATTTTTGTGGTTTGATTTTGATTCGGTAAAGACATATTAGCTAAAAGAAATGAAGGTAGAGTTATTAAAGAAATTTGTACTTTCAAATTAACAATTACAGATGGCTAATGTTTTTTTTTTTTTTTTTTGTTGAGAATAACAGATGGCTAATGTTGCATTGTCATTTGTGGTTGTGGTATGAATAAGCGGTATGTTGTTTGGGCAACTGACTGAGGCAAAGCAATTAACCATATTAAAAGGGATTAGCAACTTCCTTTCTCCTTAACCATTTGTGGTATGTATATGCCTTTTTCACATATGCTCAAGTGAAATATCCATTAGGATTTCCCTTAATTATGATAAACATATTAATTTTTTTTAAAGGAAGTTCTATATTTATTAAATGATATATATATATGTGTGTGTGTGTGTGTGTGTGTGTGTGTGTGTGTGTGTGTGTGTCGAGGGCCATGTAGCTGAATTGGCACCTCCCCATACACAAAGTATCTGGGGTTTAAGGGAGAAAAGGTTCAAATTGCAGGAATTAGGGAAAAAATGTTCAAGTTGCTAGATTAGTAGTATATTGTAATTATTTCTAAATAAATAAAAAAAGATATAGAGATATATATTGTTTTCCTTGAACTAAAGCAGTTGCGATGGAAGTGTGGAGTGGATGGTTTTTTTTTTTTAGTC
Organism: Notholithocarpus densiflorus; assembly: GCA_030021035.2. Lineage (NCBI taxonomy): Eukaryota > Viridiplantae > Streptophyta > Magnoliopsida > Fagales > Fagaceae > Notholithocarpus > Notholithocarpus densiflorus. The sequence goes on from JARYZH020000153.1 coordinate 851,376, forward strand.
CTTGAGTATTTTGGATTGTTTCAAATGAGTAATGGCTCCTCTTAGGCTCTTAAAATTTTTGGTTTATTGATTTTGCTATCTATAACTTTGATTCTTCTTTACCTAATAAAGTTTGGAATTTTCTATAAGTACATTTTTTCTTCAAGAAAATGAATAGAAATCTCCCTTCATGTTCATGCTCATGTTAATGTTCATATTTATATCTTTTGCAATACTCAATAAGTTGTTTACTCATTTTGTGAATAATCAATTGTAGTTAAGAAAAAAAAGTATAAACACAATACTATTCAATTAAACTAACGTGAAAAATTAAATCTATTAGATTAAAAAAATGGACATGAAAATGAAAATTGCACAAAAAATTTCTTAAATAGAATTAAAATAATTTTTACTCAATATTGTTTATCAAGCAATCATGTACTAACTAACAACATTCCAAACATTACATGCATAACGGGGTGATGAAATGGTTGTTCAGTTTATTTAAGAAATGTGAACTAGCTAATAGAAATTAAAAAAAATATACAATAACTTTCATGCATAGTCATGAATTATACCTTTAAATATATCTTATGCATTTTATGAGTTTTATTTTATATAAATGTATTTCATAAAATTAACAAAATTTATCAAAAAAACCCTTCATTGTATTTTTTAAAACCATTACATAAAAATGAAAGAAGTTTTTTTTCCCAAAAAAATGTTCTCCAGTCAAAATATTTACCAAAAAAGATCATACCAAAAAAAAAATCGTGCAACGCACAGGCTAATAACCAGTCTATATAAATATATATAATTAAAGCCAAAACTGAGAGAAAATCCAATTAGATTCTAAATTGTATTCCAATTGTTGTCTAATTTTGCGCCACATGTCCAATTTAAGGTTTTTTTTTTTTTTTTTTTTTTTTTTTTTTTTTTTAAAACATTGATTTCCAAATACCGATGGATTCACCATTCCAAATACATTGCAATATACTAAGTTTTTTTTTTTAATTTATTTATTTTTTTTATGAGATAGTTTTTGTGATGAGATAGTGGCTCCTAAAAGAGGGCCATATTTTTTTTTTGATAAGTAATAAAGATGTATATTAAAAAAAAAACTACCTCATGCGAAAAACCACAAGGCAGAGGGAAAAAGTACAGAAAAAGATGATAAAAAACAGAAAGAAAAGATACTAATTACAAAGAAGGGAGCAAAGGAACATAGGGAGAGAATCACTAAAGGTGAGTCCCCAAGCCCTAGACAAATCAAAAAGGGAGCCACTGAAAGAAGCCAATAACTGATCATCGGAACTATCCATGTCCTCAAACGTCCTCCAATTTCGCTCCCTCCACAAACACCACATTAAGCATAGCGGAGCTAAATTCCAAATACTAGACAAATGCTTCCCAAGCCAATCCCACCAACCAAAGAGAGTATTCGCAACTGATCTTGGCAAGACCCAAGAAATCCCAAAAGATCTAAACACCAAGCTCCACAACCAGTAAGCCTTACCACAATGCAGTAGCAAATGATCTACCGTTTCCCCATTACAACGACACATAATGCACCAGTCAACAAAGTCCATCCCTTTACTCCTTAAATTGTCACCTGTAAGGATTTTATTCCATACAGCAATCCACACAACGAAGGAAACACGGCGAGGGGCCTTAACCTTCCAAACGGGTCCTCTTAACTTTTTATAAAAAGAGCGGACATTAAAATTCCCATTCTTCAACAACTTCCACCGCATACAGTCCCCATTCTCAGTTGGAGGTAAATTAGAGCCCAAAGTACGAAGAAATGCATCCACATCACCCATTTCCCAATCATTTGGTCTTCGAATGAAACGAACATCCCAACTTCTCCGTTCCTCTATCCCCAACCGTTCAAGAGAAGAGGCCACTGATGCCCTTTTATTGGAGGCAATCCTATACACAACCGGATAGGTCAATTTAAGAGGAGAATCCCCACACCAAGGATCTGACCAAAGCCTCACTCTATCCCTTGTCCCTACCTTAAAATGAATATTCTTATTAAAAGCTTCCCAGCCCTTGCAGATACTTCTCCACAGACCACACCCATGAACCCCTCTATCTAGCTTGGAAGTCCAACCCCCCCATTCTTCCCCAAACTTTAGAGCTACTACCCTTCTCCAAAGCCTTGTCTCCTCAACCCCAAACCGCCATAACATTGGGTATGGCAGAAACAGATAGTGATAGGGTGTCAATGGGTCTTTTTTTGTTCAATTTGTTTATGATTTTATCAAGAGCTGGGATAGCAAAGTTGGGTGTCCAGGGTGGAGATAAAGGGGGTTGGGTTGATTTTGCAAGGGTTGCTCAGGGGATAGAGAGTCCCAATCAAGTTGACCAATTAGTGGTATCAGCAGATAGTGGTTATCCTGAGGTGAGAGTTTCGACGGAGAGAGAAGTGGTTAGTGCAGACCTGGGTTTGGGTGATGTGGATAGTCCCCCCCCTTTGATGGCTATCACTCCTTTGGGGTTGGCTGTGCCAGTTGAGTTGATCAGTGGTAATGAGGTTTTGGGGATTGAAAATACTTTGAATATTTCTAAATGGGTGAAACTTAGACTCCCTGGTTTTAGTAAAATGATGGGGCTTTCTCTGGGTCGACATGAGGAGAAGTGTATTAAGCTTTTACAAGGGCTTGAGAGGGAGATTGAGGCTGCCAATCTACTTAAAAAAAAAGTTGCAGCCCATTGGAAAGCTGTGTCCAAGGACAAAGGGAAGAGGGAGTTGAGGAATTTGATTTCCTCGGTTAATTATGACGGTAGATAGTCTTCCTTGATTGCATTACTGAGATTGGAGTAGGGAGTTATCAGTTGTAATGAAGCTAAAAATGGTGTCATGGAATGTCCGAGGATTGAATGATTCACGGAAATGGTTGGTGGTTAGAAATTTACTTCGAGAGTGGAATTGTGATGTAGTTTGCCTTCAAGAAACTAAACTGGCTAGTATGGATAGACAGTTGGTTAGCAGCTTGTGGTGTTGTCCTTGTGTTGACTGGGTGGCTTTGGATGCGGATCAGACAGCTGGTGGGGTTTTGATGATGTGGGATAGGAGGGTTTTAGAACAGTTAGAGGTAATGGTGGGTTACTTTTCCGTTGCGGTTAGGTGGCAGGGTGTGGGGGATGGTTTTATTTGGGCTTGTTCTGGGGTTTATGGCCCAAATGAAAATAACTTAAGGGGACAAATGTGGGATGAGTTGATTGGAATTCAGCAACTTTGGGATGTTCCATGGTGTTATATAGGGGACTTCAATGTTGTTTGTTTCCTAAGTGAACGGTCAGGGGGATTACGCCTTACTCTGGCTATGGAGAATTTTTCTAAGTTCATTGAGGAACTCAATTTGATTGACTTGCTATTGGAAGGAGGGAGTTATACTTGGTCTAGTGGCTTGGATCAGCCTTTTCTCATGATTGGGAGGACCACTACCCGAATGTGATCTAGTGGGTCCTACCTCGTCCTATCTTAGACCACTTCCCCATTTTAGTGGAGGCAGGGAGGATATTGAAGGGGAAGAGTCCTTTTAGGTTTAAGAACATGTGGTTAAAGACTGCGGGGTTCACAGATAGGGTTCACTCATGGTGGAATCAATACTCTTTCTCAGGTACTCCTAGTTTTGTGCTTGCTAAGAAGTTGAAGGCTCTAAAAGGAGACATTATTCAGTGGAACCGTAGTGAGTTCGGAAATGTAGGTCGTCAGAAGAAAGAGTTGTTAGAGGCCTTGAAATTATTGGATGCTAAGGAAGGGGAGTTTGGCCTTTCCGAAGTGGAGATAGATGAGAGGGCTGAGATAAGATCTCAAATACAGAACCTTCTTTCTTTGGAAGAAGTTTCGTGGAGACAGAAATCGAGGATGCTTTGCATCAAGGAAGGCGATAACAATACCAAATTCTTCCATAAGGTGGCTAACTCCCGGAGAAGGTATAATCATATTAGTATGCTGGAGGTGGATGGGGTTATTTATGAGGATGAATCAGAGATGGCGAACCAAATAGTTCAGTTTTATAAAAACTTGTATAAGGAGTCAGAGGAGTGGAGGCCTTTTGTGGAAGGTTTGGAGTTTGATCAGATTGAAGGGTTGGAGAGGGATTGGCTTGAAAAGAGGTTTGAAAAGGAGGAGATTCTTCGTGTTGTTAAAGAATTGGAAGGAGATAAAGCTCCAGGTCCTGATGGTTTTTCTATGGCCTTCTATCACCATTGTTGGGGAGTTGTGGAAAGAGATGTTTTAGCTGTGTTTAAAGAGTTTTATCAACACAGCAAGTTTGAAAAATCTCTTAATGCAACTTTCATAGCCCTTATCCCTAAGAAGAATGGTGCCTCCAATATCCGAGATTTTAGACCTATTAGCTTGGTGGGGAGTGTATACAAGATATTGGCTAAGGTTTTGGCAAACCGCTTGAAAGAAGTTTTGGATAAGTTGATATCTGAGACTCAGAACAGTTTTGTGGGTGGCAGATAGATACTTGATTCTGTTCTTATTGCTAATGAGTGTGTGGATAGTAGGGTGAAGAGTAAGATTCCAGGGGTTATCTGTAAGCTAGACATTGAGAAAGCCTATGACCATGTAAATTGGGAGGCTTTTCTAGATTTGTTGAAGAAAATGGGATTTGGGGTGAGGTGGTGTAGGTGGATCCGTACATGTATATCCACTGTCCAATTCTCTGTTTTGGTCAATGGGGCTCCAGCTGACTTTTTTGGGAGCTTGAGGGGATTGAGACAAGGAGACCCGCTATCTCCTTTGGTTTTTCTGGTTATGATGGAGGTTTTGAGTAGGATGATGAAAAGAGTTGAAGTTGCTGGTTTACTTCGAGGTTTCAGGGAAGAAGGTAGAAGGGTTATGCGTCTCACATCTTTTTTTTACGGATGATACGATTCTATTTTGTGATGCAAATGAGGAACAAATTTTGCATATTCGGATGCTCCTTCTTTGTTTCCAAGCTGTAACAGGTTTAAAGGTTAATGCTTTGAAGAGTGAGATGGTTCCCATTGGGGAGGTTCCTAATATTCATATCTTGGCAGATATCTTGGGTTGCCAGATTGGGTCCTTGCCTATGACCTATCTTGGTATGCCACTAGGGGTGTCTCACAAGTCCCCTACTATTTGGAATCCTATTTTGGAGAAAATTGAGCGTAAGTTGGCTGGTTGGAAGAAGATGTATTTGTCAAAAGGTGGAAGACTGACATTGCTTAAGAGTACATTATCTAGTCTTCCAACTTACTTTCTATCTCTTTTTACAATCCCTTCGCATGTTGCCAATAAAATTGAGAGGTTGCAAAGGGATTTTTTATGGAGGGACTCCAAGACTCATCTGATGGGTTGGGATAAGGTGTGTGCACCTTTGGAAAATGGTGGGTTAGAAGTAAGGAAATTAACTACTTTCAATAAAGCCTTGAGTTAGCACTGTATCGGCCTTACCTGGTGTCGTCGGTGACTCCTCGAAGTGAAACCCACCAGAAACAGAGCCATCAACCTCCCTCGCAAGCTCCGCAGGTCGACCCAACACCTCAGAGATATCGTGACCTGTCATTGGAGGCTCACCGACGCGGAACCCTTCAAAAAGAGGGCATTCGACCTCCATAAATGAGTTTCCAGGTCGACCCATCGCCTCGGCCTGAGGAGCAGCAACCTCGTGAACACAAACAGAGTTCGTCGCCATCACCAAAGAGTGAGTTAGCACTGTATCGGCCTTACCCGGTGTCGTCGGTGACTCCTCGGCATGAAACCCACTAGAAACAGAGCCATTGACCTCCCTCGCAAGCTTCGCAGGTCGACCCAACACCTCAGTCTGAGTATCAGAGATATCGTGACCTGTTTTGGAGCTTGCCGTCATCACCGACTCATGGGCTTCAAGTGTTAATGGTCTCGGGTCAGACAAGGAAGAGCTCTCACCAACTTCAAACCTGATTGGGCCTATAGATTCTGAATTTAGTAAGTGTGGAAGGCCCACGAGTGTGTCACACCTTGGGTCTAAGCCCACCACTGGCTTTACTTGAGCCCGAGGAGCAAAGTTCCTCTGATTCCTTTTCACCCATTTAGAATTCCTCTCATCACCTTTATTGGAAGTCCCTGCAGCACACCCAAAATGGGCTAAGCCTAATACAGGTTTTATATGCACCCGTGACCCAGTAGGAGGACCCACCACGTGCTCCCACCGACTCCTTGAGACCCATTTAGAAGTCCTCAGATCACCTTTATATGAATTCCAAATTACACTCCTTTTACCTTCCTCATTCACCTCTACGGTCAAGCCTCCTCTTGTCCACTGAGTATTCCTTAGTTCACAATCTTTTCCAAAAACAGTATCATTCACCTTTGATTTGAAATTCAATGGAAAGCTCCTTCTATTTCCTGCCGGATTTGTCTCTCCCGAAGTAAGTTCCACATCACAGTGCCGAGGACCCCCATCTCTTCCTCTTAGATTCAACGGACCTGGTATACTCACCGTCGTATCGCTCACCCTTCTATGATCAATGACTGAGTTCTACTTCTCCCCTCTATTCTGCATTTTCCTTTTCTTATGGGCACTTAACAGATTTGGCTGATAGTTGCCCCTGACCTGCCGTTGATGCCCACGCACCGTATCAGCAAAAGTTTTAAAAGGTTGAACCCCTGATTTATCCTTAAGAAGCTGAGCTACAAATTTCAACTGACCAAAACCACCATTCACGTAGTTTTCGGGTTCCAACATCTTCCTTAGCTCTATCCCAAAAATCCTCCAACCATTCTTATCTCTGCCTTCTGGAATAAAAATGGACCTCCTAAACCCGCCAGCTTTTAGTTCAGACAATAGAAGGAACAAGCCACAAGAATTGGAGCACCGTTGGAGGGTGTAAGCTACATCACCTTCCCGAAACGTATAAAAATTCTTCGGACTAAACCCAACAACAATCTGTTCTATACTCTTCATCAGCCTTTGTGCCACATTCTTACCCATGAAGACCGACTTCACGAAGTACCTACACCGTTCAAAAATCCTAACAGAAAAATACCGTCCCCCTTCCTCTACCACCAGTTGAAAATATTTGGATTCAATACAAAAACAACGAGAACCACCCATGAAGAAATATCGAAAGAAGAAAACCGCAAATTATCTGGCTAATTTGAGGTAGCCGGGCCTCAGATTTATAGGTAAAGATTCCAATGTTGTCAATACCAAACCCATTTGATATTATAATCACTCAAAAGCAGTTCTCTATTTCTAAATGTAAAAAATGGCCATATATGGGACTGTGATTTCATGAACAACATGTAATTTTAAATAGAGTGATGGTAGGTAGCTATACATACATACATACATACATACATACATATATATATATATATAGCTAAAACTAAGAGAAAATTTAATTAAATTCTAAATTGGAGTCTAATTTTGCACTACGTGTCTCATCTAATTTTTAAATTTGTGTGTCAAGTGAATTATTAGGTGCAAAAATCAAAGAGTCTAAAATCAATTAGATTCTAAATTGAATTTTAATTGGAGTTCAATTTTGCGTCATGTATCCCATCTAATATTTTAATTTTTGTAGCAGGTGAATTATTTGGTACAAAACCGAAGAGTCTAGAACCAATTAGATTCTAAATCAGACACACACACACACACACACACACACACACACACACACAATTGTGCTTGTTTTTAAATTTACATGTGCATATGCTCGGAGTTACAAACTACTTTTATTAAATGAATGTATCAATCTTTAAACACAAAATAGAAAAATAATTAGGAAATTGATTTATTGCCTTGTTGACATGACACTAATTATATTCATTATCATGTTAGTTTACAAGATTTTTATAATATAATTGGTAATAACTTTAACTTCTTAAAAAAATGATAATGTAAAAAATTGACATTTGGCTTTTTTTTTTTTTTTTAATTTCATTTTAAAATTAGGTAAATAGTATGTTTTTTAGATGATGTTCATGAGCACTTTAACTAAAAACTCAAGACTTAAACCCCATTTGGTTGCCAAGAAAGCAGAGGAAAAGAAAAGAAAAGAAATTTTCAATTTTTTCTAATAAAATGACATTTCATTTACTTATGGAGATGCAATTAATATATTTTCAAATATTTTATTTTATTTTCTGATTAAGGACACGTGATAATTCAAAGGATAGCTTAGATGGTATAAAAATATTATTTTGATATTACTGTTAGATACATCAATTCTTTTCATTTGCCACTTAATAATAAGGATTATTTTGACACAATACGAAAAGTTTAGAAACAAAATTGACACGTTTAAGATGTTAAAAACCATTTTGATACATAGTACAACTGTACAAGTGTTAAAGACTAAAACGGTAATTAAACATATTTTTTACATTTTTTTATTAAAGATTAAGTTCTATAAGGATGTGGTTTAAAACCCAAATTTTACACCCTCCAAGCCCAACATGCCACATCATATTATCACGTATTAAAAAATAAGAACAACCACACCCAATCAATTATAATACTCATTTGAAAATTCAACCAAATTGGGAGTTTATTAAGATGTTATTAATTGTGGTATGATGTATTGAGTTTTAAATAAAAAGCTAATATGACATCTCTTATTGGATGGTATAAAATATGAATTTTACACCCCATTCTTACCAAATTCAAACTCTTTTTATTAATATCCTCAAAACACTTTTTTTATTAGCTGAATTTGGAAACTAATATCCTGTTTGGTTGTAAGGGAGATGAAAAGGAAAGAAGGGAGGAAAAAGTAAGGGAAGGGAAAGGGAAGAAGAGAGAGTTGTACATAGAAGGATTGCATTAAACAATTTCTTCAAAAGAAAGGTCTTCTTTGAAAATATAATGGGACCGTCTGAAGGATTGTGCTAAGAAAATTTCTAGAACACAAACTTTTCTCAAAATTATGGGTTGTGAGAAAAGTATGAAACTTCATCAAAAAAGAAAAAAAGTATGAAATATTAAAGTATTTTATTACTATCAGGAAAGGAAACATTAATAAATAAATAAATAATGTTATTACTTTATTATTACTATCAATTCCCAGGGGGGGAGAGGGTATTTTAAAAGTCCATTTTTTTTTTAAAGAAGAAGGTAAGCAATCTTTTATTAATGGGAAAAAACAAACTACAAAACAAAACAAAACAAAAACCAAACTCAGGGAAGATCCGACTAGAAAACAACATCCACATCCTCGGGTAAATCTTCTACCCATACCTCAAGATCTGCAGATAAAACTACTTTTTAGCTAAACAATGAGCTAATCTATTTCCATCCTTCCTAACATGCTGAAACAAACAACTTCTCAAACATACGTCCAAGTCTTTTGGTCTCATCAATGATATGGCCAAATAGCAAAAGGCAGGGACCACTACGCTTCAAAGCCTGAATAACATAAAGGCAGTCACCTTCAACAATAATGTTAAAGAGACTCAACTCCCTTGCGAAAATCATAGCCCTTCAAGCCGCCAAAGCTTCAGCCATCTCAACTGACTGCACCCTTCCCAGATTCTGACATAGTGCCGCAATAGCTTGCCCGGACTAATCTCGATATACAACACCAATACTTGCTAAACCCGAATCTTCAAAATAAGCAGCATCAAAGTTTGCTTTGAAGCAACCATCGGGCGGAGGAGACCAGTGAACCACAGGACGAGGAATAGATGCACCATGCTCTTGAGGATTCACGTCCCAGAATTCCTCAACCAACCTCCGAGCTTTATTACCCAATTCAAGTAGCGACTAAGAAGATTGATGCTCCCTCATCCGATTACGACATTGCCATAAACACCATGCCACATTAGCGAACAAAGCTGCCCTAAAATTCGACCCAGAACTAAAGAGCTCCTCCAATAATTCAAAGAAAGTCCAACACTTCTTTTGAGTCAGTGACCGAAATTCCAGGAGCAACATCCACACCAACCTCGCTTGATCACAGAGCCATAAACAATGCATAATCGACTCAGTGTGCTCTCCATAACCATCACATTCCTCGCCAATAGGGAGATGTTGAGCCTTTAAGTTCTGTTTTGTGGGTAGAGAGTCCTTAGCAACGCGCCAAATAAAATGCCGAATCTTATTAGGTACCCTCATCTTCCATATTTTCTTCCACACCAAACCATTAGTACCTGAAGATGATGAACTGGGCATAAGACGAGATTCAGCAGAGACAAGCATACGATAAGCACTCTTAACACTATACTCCCCATCATTGGTCAGAGGCCAGGTCAGACTATCTTTTGCTCCATCCTCACATACTTGAATCCTCCTCACCAAGTCTGCCTCCCACGGAATCAAACAACTTGAAGACGACCCGGGTCCCAAACTCTTGTATTAGGGAAAAACAAATCACAAACTCGCTGAACTGAAGAATCAGCTCTTAGAGAGATGATCTTAGTATGATTCAGATCAGGCAGCCACTTATGTTGCCAAACATCAATCAGCTTTCCATCGCCAGCCTTCCATATAGCCCCTTTTTCAATAACTCCTCGTGCTTGAAGAATACTCCGCCATGCATAAGAGCATTTAGGATGAACAGACGCCTCAAGAATATTACCATTAAGGAAATACTTAGCACTAAATACTTTTAAAAGGAGGGAGTCTCGTCGATGACAGAGATGCCACACCTGTTTAGCTAACAATGCATTATTGAACTTTTAGAAATCCCGAAACCCCATACCTCTAATTGATTTTGAAGAACATAGAGAACTCCATTTAACCTAATGAATTTTCCTTCCATCACCATTGCCCCACCAAAATTTTTGAATCATGGCTTCAATATCTTTACAAAGGCCTACCGAAAGCTTGAAGACACTCATTGAATAAACCAGGATAGATTGGACCATTGCCTTAATCATAACCTCCCAACCAGCTTGAGACAACAACTTTTCCTTCCAACCTTGCATACGATCCCATATCCGTTCTTTGATTTGAGCAAAGCACGCCGACCTATTTCTTCCAACAAAAGAATGTAAACCCAAATATTTCTCATAATGCCTAATAACAGGGACATCGAGGGCCACTTTGATAGCTTCTTGAGTTACTTCAACTATATTCCTGCTAAAACAAAGAGTGGTTTTCTCCTTATTAATCACTTGGCCCGACGCAATCTCATAGTAAGCTAATAGCTCTTGAATTTTATTGCATTCTTCTAAAGTAGACCTGCAAAAGATTAAGCAATCATCTGCAAAAAATAAATGAGTTAGTTTAGGCCCATTTCTACAAAGTGAGAACCCCTGTATGTCTCCCTTTATTGCAGCACCTCGTAAAAGAGCATTCAACCCCTTGGCACATAAAAGGAACAAATAAGGGGAAAGAGGATCTCCTTGTCTTCAACCTCGAGATGGGACTATCATACCCTTTGGCTTCCCATTCACGAGGATAGAAAATGAGACAGTGGTAATACACTCCATAATCAAAGCTACCCATGCACACGGGAAACCCATTTTAAGAAGAATTTTTTCAAGAAACACCCATTCCACCCTATCATAAGCCTTGCTCATATCTAATTTCATAGCCATAAAACCTTTCTTCCCTGTACAACTATTCTTCATATGATGCAAAGATTCAAAGGCAATTAAAATATTATTAGTGATCAATCTATTAGCGATAAAAGCACTCTAGGTCTTAGATATAATGGAATTAAGAATGGGCTTGAGGCGATTAGCAATCGTCTTACTGATGATCTTGTAGATCACATTGCACAGGCTTATGGGTCGAAAATCAGAGTTCCTTTCAGGGTTTTGAATTTTGGGAATCAGAGTAATAAAGGTATGGTTGATAGATTTTAGGATAGACCTTGAATTTAAACAAGATAAAACAGCCTGAGAAACATCCATACCGATATCAGTCCAATAAGTATGATAAAATAAAGGTGGCATACCATTTGGACTTGGGGCTTTAAGCGGATCCATTTCTTTGATTCTTACTCCCACCTCCTCACTAGTAAAAGGCCTCTCCAGATTTGTTCTCATACTCTCAGTGACCACAGCATTAATCCCCTCCAAAACCCTGTCAAGATCCTGTGGATTTGAGGACGTAAACAGATGAGTATAGAAATTAGTGATAATAGCTGAAAAAACCTCCTCATCCTCCTGCCAAGCTCCATTCCAATCACGCAACCCCTAATAAAATTCTTCCTCTTCCTTTGAGTGGCAGTCCTATGAAAAAACTTCGAGTTCTGATCACCATTTTTCTACCACTGAACCCTGGACCTTTGTTGCCACATCTTCTCCTCTTTATCAAAAAGAGCATTCAATTCCATCTTAATCCGAATAACCTCCTCAAGCTCCCCAGTCCTGGTCGAAACCTCTTCAGCATGCCATAATTGATCCTTTGCTTGCTTTATCTGCTACTTCACATTGCCAAAATGAACCCTACTCCAAGAATTCAACTGTTTCTTACATCTTTTAAGCTTTATAGTTGCCACGAACATGGGAGTACCATTAAGAGTGCAATCCCAAGCCCTTGCTACCACCTCTTTGCACTCAGGGTCCGAAATCCACATTGCTTCAAACCTGAAAGGCTTCCTGCGCCACCTTTGGTACTCATTATCCCCATCCAAGGATAGAAGAAGTGGCCTATGATCTAATGTAAAGCAATTCAAATGCTTCACCGTACCTGTAGGAAAACGAGTCAACCACTCAGAATTAGCAACTCCCCTATCTAATTTTTCCCAAATCCACTCCCCCATTCGCCTGCCATGCCAAGTAAAATCTGGACCAGAATACCTTAAATCAACAAACCTGCAGTGGTCTAACACATCACGAAAATTCTGCACCAAAAAAGGAGCCCGAGGAGCCCCACCTCTCTTTTCTCACACCTCAAGCAACTCATTAAAATCACCCAAAACACACCATGGAAGCTTCGGTTTAAAACTAAGCATTCGAAGCATATTCCAACCCTCATTCTGATGACCTGTATCGGGCTCCCCATAAAACCCAGTCAATCTCTAAGCATTCTTTGAACCACCATGCACAATTAAATCAATGTAATACTTTGAAAAACTATCCACCCAAACATCCACCCCTACTTTCCATAAAATAGCTAATCCCCCCCCCCCTCTCTATCATCATTAGACACCATAAAACACCCATAAAACAAAATCCAATCTCGTACCGATTTCATATGTTCCTTAGATGACCATGTTTCTGACAAAAACACAATCATAGGATCTTGTGCTTGCATAATATCGACAAGCTCTTGAACTGCACGCCGGTTCCTAAGCCCCCTGCAATTCCAAGCTAAGATTTTCATGGTTGTTGGCGGGGCTGAACATCAGCCTCCACCGATTGAGTTCTCACCACAAGTACCTGTTTCTTTCTACCATCATTAACAAGTCCCATTTCCTCATTTGACACCTCCCTTGGACGCTTCAAGGAAAACAACTCCACTGGTATTATTGAAGGTGTACTGCCACTATCAGATTGAAGGGGAAAATTCCTTAACCCCCCTACTGACTTCTCCATTCAGTCCCCCTCACCACTACCCCTACCAACCCGGACCTTCTTCCCAAGTTCCTTCCCACCATCGAAGCGTGCTAACTTGGCATCGATATCATCTAACTGAGCTTGGAAATTCTGACTAATGGGGCCCCGAATGTCTCCTGGATCCATGCACCTATGCGGATTACTCATATCAGGAATCCCATTCACTTCCGTCACCACTGGTATCTCCATCTGAACATGCACATCATCAAACTTGGCATTCCGACCCTCATCATCATCTCTCCAATGGTGCTCTTGGTCCCCATTGCTTTGCATGGTATTCAAAACTTCCACATCCCCACCCTCACTCTACTCCAAATATAAGGCAGTCTCATTATCCTCGTGCTTCTCCTCTTTATACCCAACAACCCGAGTCACAATTTTCTTGGCCAGGTTTGGGGTGTTCACTTACAACCACGATCCAAATTGTTGATCACTACCCTGCAATGTACCCTTCCTTGCCAACCAGACCAAGCATTCCTTATCATGGTGGGTAAGATAGCCACACCAATAACATAGGTTAGGCAAACGCTCATACTTGAAATTTACCCAACCTTCCTTGCCATCACTCAGTCCTATCTTTCTACCTCTACATAATGGTTTTGTAATATCAATCCTCACTCTTACTCGCATAAAGTGGTTGCCCTCATAGTCCTCCTCCGCTGCCCCTGAGTTTACGACTTCCCCTGCTACCGAAACAATGTCTTGTGCCACTCTCAACTTCAAACTACCTATAGGGAGGTCATGTACTTGAATCCAAAAAAACACACTATCAAATACCAGTCCCTTCATCTCCTTTTGACGTCTAATTCTCTTTAAAGAAACCAAGTACTTATCAAATGACCACGGCTCTCCTGCAAGAACTCTATCAACATCAGTCTGCTCAGAAAAAATAAACAACACACGGCGATCACCTATATCGCGTGCTTCGAAGCCCTTCTTAGAGTGCCACAGTATTTTGAAAGTGCGAGCGATGGCCTCAATATTCAGAACTCTACCCGTAAAAAACCGTGCCGCAAGAAGAAACTTCCCTTCAATACCATCATCCTCCACTTGGTACTTACTACTTACTACCTTCAGACTCCGTTAGCGAAAAAGGCTCCTAGAGAGCAGACAGATTCTCCATACCTAGCCAACTAGAGATAGACTCCAACGCTGCGCCGGTTAGGAAACCAAAAACCAAAACAAAAGCCTCACTCCAAGAGTAGGCACATATTCTACCAACCTAGGGTTACCGTGCGGCCTTAGGTTAGAGAAACTCTGAAACTTTGTTTTAATTTTTAAGGGAGGATCTAAGCAAATTTATTTGATCAATGACTTAAATAATATAATAAGAGAATGTAATATAATAGTAAATTTATCAAAATTTAGATTTAATAAGAGAGAGAGAGAGAGAGAGAGAGAGAGAGAGAGAGACTTTGTAGCCATTGCTTGGAAATTAGTCCGACTAGCTTGTTTTTTCTTCTTCTTCAGTGTGTCGCACACGGTTTAACATCACTTCCTAATAAATGAAAACGTCAATTCTTAAAAAATGAAAATGAAAAGACTGACTTTGCCAAAAATAAAAAAAGACTGACTTTGTCAAAAACTTGTAAGACAAGCTGATTTAGCTTTTTTTATAAAGTGTGAGTTGGACTATAGGGTGCGATGCACCCCCAGAAAATTCAAGTACTCCGTGTCAAAAAAAAAAAAGATAATTCAAGTACTATTCGCGACGATATGCATCCTACGCTAATTCAAGTACTATTCCTTCCTTCTCCCCATATATATTGTAAGAAAGATTTGTTTTGGATGTGTGACAGTGTGAGTATCAAATAATACAGAAGGCAACGATACTCTCATATTTACTATTTTACTTTTATTTATTTTTTACTTTTAATTTCACTTTTAAAATACAGATATGTTTGCATGAATGGTGAATATTTATACAAAATAATAGAACGAGTATTATAACACGAAGATATTTTTCGATTTATTACGAGAAAGAGAAATGTAAGAAAAAAGTGGGAAAAAGACAAAAGTAGAGGTCCGAATCAACAAAAAACGAGTTGTTTGCATTCTATTCACATGTTTAAGAGTGCAAAAGAGTTTAATATTTCAGCCACCTTCGCTCTCCTCTCCCTCCTTCTCCTTGGTTCCAAACATTTGTAAGCTATCTTTCATTTAGTGCTGCCGTGCTGGAACCTGGAAATCTCAAGTGCAATCCTGATCATGATGATTCAAGGAAGTAAGTTTATTCAGCTACTTGTTTATCTCATCATTGGGCTTCAATGCGTAGA
This sequence comes from Notholithocarpus densiflorus, assembly GCA_030021035.2. Taxonomy (NCBI): domain Eukaryota; kingdom Viridiplantae; phylum Streptophyta; class Magnoliopsida; order Fagales; family Fagaceae; genus Notholithocarpus; species Notholithocarpus densiflorus. The sequence continues at coordinate 867,111 of JARYZH020000153.1, forward strand.
GTTCAGTTTGATGAGTAGTGCGATTTGGTGCTTGGACAGTGAGCATGAAGCTCTTCTTAAGTTTGGAGAAGGCTTTAGTAGTGGTACAGACTACTTCTCTTCATGGAAGGTCGAAGAAGATTGTTGCAAATGGAGTGGAGTTGGATGTGACAACGTAATAGGGCATGTGACCAAACTTGAGCTCCACAGTCGAGATCCATTCAACATATTGCCAGGTGAGATAGGTTCATCTTTGCTTAACCTACCATATCTGCGACACCTAGACTTGAGTCAAAATAAGTTCAGCTATAGTATTCCAATTCCAGAGTTTATTGGTTCTCTTCATCATAAAGAATATCTCAACCTATCTAATGCCAATTTTCATATGGAACCATTCCCAGTAATCTTGGAAACCTCTCACACTTGAAGTCTCTGGATTTGAGTGGAAATGGATATTCTTCTTTAAGAGCTGAAAACCTAAATTGGGTTTATGGTCTTTCTTTTTTTGAAAGTTCTTGATCTGAGTGGTGTTGATCTTAGCAATGCAAAGGATTGGCTCGAATCAATAAATATATATATATGCTAAGTTCTCTAGTAGAGTTACGTTTATTTTATTGTATGCTTCACAAGCTTCCTCAATATGTGCATAATGTAAATTTTACCTCCCTTAAAATCCTCGATCTCTCGGATAATAATTTCAATTCTAACATACCAGATTGGTTGTTTAAAATTGGCCATAGTGTGGTTTACCTTAATCTTTCAAGATGTCAGTTACAAGGTCTGATCATAGATGCTTTTGGAAACATGACTTCTCTCACCTCTCTTGATCTATCGAGGAATGATCTCGAAGGTCCACTTTAGGCTTGTTTGAAAAAGAAAGTCAGCTTAACAAATCTTCATCACTGAGAGAGTTGTATCTTTCCGACAATCAATTGAACGGGTCCTCAGAGCAAGGTCTTGTACAACTCTCTCAACTGGTTGCCTTGGATGTGGCTAGGAATTACTTGGAGGGTAACATCACGGAAGCTCACTTAAAAAATTCCAGTAGTCTGCGGGTGTTAGATCTTTCTTCAAACCAGTTGGTGTTGAATGTGAGTTCAAGCTGGATTCCACCCTTTCAACTCGAAACCATAGGGTTGAGGTCTTGCCTAGTAGGCTCAAAATTTCCACAGTGGCTTCGATCACAAAGTAATTATTCTTCCATTGATATCTCTGATGGCAAAATTACAGATGTCGTGCCAGATTGGTTTTGGAACCTTTCTTCGAGGATCAAGAATATGAATCTGTCATTCAATGACCTCAAAGGAAATTTGCCAGATTTTTCATTTCAAATCCATCTTTCACTACTGGATTTGAGCTCCAATTCCTTTTTGAGTCGCCTGCCTCACTTCTCCGCCAGCTTAGGAATATTGGCTCTAGCAGAAAATTCATTTTTTGGACCAATTTCGCACTTATGCGGAATATTGTCTGCAAATAATTCTCTAAGCTATTTGGATCTATCTTCAAATAATTTATTGAGAGAAATTCCAGACTGTTGGGAATATGGGCAAAATTTGGTCATTCTAAACTTAGCTAACAACAATCTTTCTGGACAAATTCCTAACTCAATTGGCCACTTAATAAATCTGAAGACCCTGCGATTGGACAACAACAATCTTTCCGGAGAAGTGACTTTATCGTTGAAGAATTGCATTGCCTTGAGAGTTCTAGGCCTTGCCAACAACAAGTTATCCGGTAACGTATTGGAATTGATTAGTGAAAATTTACAATACTTGATGATTCTTGAATTGCGATCTAATACATTCAGTGGACATATTCCCTCGCAGATGTGCCAACTAAAAAATTTGAAAATTTTAGATCTTGCTTTAAATAATTTATCTGGAACTATTCCAAGATGCGTCTTTGATGGCATGACTTCCTTTGAGGAAACTCTTTCCTTAATCTATTATCCTTACACAACCTATTCTAAAGGTATCAAACTCACAGTCAAATCTAAGGAGATAGTATCCAACCGTGTTCTTAAACTTTTAAAATTACTTGACCTATCTTCCAATAACTTATCGGGAGAAATTCCTAAGGAAGTTATGAGCCTTGTTGGATTGCAAATTTTGAATTTGTCAAGAAATCATCTGATCGGACCAATCCCACCAAACATTGATGAAATGATTAATTTGGAGTCTCTTGATTTATCAAGGAATCACCTTTCATGCAGCATGCCACCTAGCATGGCAAGTCTAATCTTCCTCAATCACTTGGACGTGTCACATAACAATTTGTCAGGAGAAATTCCACATTCTACACAACTCCAATCATTTAATTACTCATCCTTCATGGGGAATCCTCAACTTTGTGGGTCTCCGTTGTCAAAGATATGCTCGAGGGATGAATTATTCGAAGATTCACATTGTAGCAATGAAATGTGAGATGAAGAAAATCAAGGCATTCAAAAAGAAGGGCATGATGGCTTCAAAATACCTTCATTTTATTTAAGCAGGGGACTTGGATTTATGACAGGATTTTGGGGATTATAGGGCTCTTTAATACTGAACAGATCTTGGAGACATACTTATTTCCGCTACCTGGGCAACATGACTGACAAAATTTATGTGACAGTAGTAGTCGGTGCCGCCAAATTGCAGAGGAAGTTTCAACGCCAACAAACTCCTCCCGAGTAAAGTGTCAGCAATAATTTCATTTGATAGTCACCTTGTGTGTTGTAACTTCTATATTTTTAAGTATTAAAAAATGTTAAATGAGTGGTACTGTCTTGGAAGATGCTTCCATAGCTTGCATTGGCATGTATTGTACTTAGTTGAAGGTTGTTTTTAAATTCAAATGAGAGTAATTTGCAGCAAACTAGAATGGCAACGGAACTTACTCCTGTTCAAAAAGGCTAAAAGCAAATCATGAAGAAATGTGTGTGGCGCACCCTAATTCAGGTACTATTCCTTATTCTCATGTATCTTGTAAGTTTTGTTCTGGATGAGTGGGTACTAAATAATCCAAAACCAAATAGTATATTCAAATAGAATTTCTTATATTAGAAATGAAAATAGTTCAGATATAAAACTTATCAAAATTTAATACAGTTGAAGCACGGCAAAATGTTGTCCTTGAAACCAGTTTCATCCCTTAAGATTATAGTATAGTGTCAAAGCCTTTCATGAAAATTTTTCAAGAACAGCAAAGAATGCTGCAAACGAGTCTGCTTTTAGTTTTCAAATTGCTAATACCTTAAAAGTCCAACGAGTGCTTGAAAACAAGTCCATTACTCCTATGAACATTAGAGAGAAAAAAGGTTGTCTAGAAACCATTTCTACTAGGTTCAACATTTTGTTTTTGTTTTGAGAAACCTTACTAGGTTCAAGGTGCTTTTAAAAACATTTCTACTAGATTCGACTGGTGCTTTTAAAAATTATAAGAATCTAGTTTTGAGGCACGTACCCTAAATATTATAAGATCTAGATGCATCTTTGCTGAGATACATAGAGCCAAGAAGCATCCAAATAGAGGGGGAGGTCTAAAAAAAGGAGAGAGAGAGAGAGAAAAGACTTCAAACTGTAACAACCTCTTCGAACCAAACCTGAGGATGAATACTTAGCTTTTTCAAAGCTATTCTCATTTGATTACTATACATACAGCATTTAAATGTCACTTTTTATTGTGACGGGTACTAAAAGGTTGGCCTTGCATCCCATCTTTAAAAATTAATTGTGTGAGCGCATAGTAACTGGTGTACAATGTTTTCATTTTTGTTGAATCCATTCTTTGCGTGCCACACTAACTACAACAAAAGTGGGCTATGGTGATGAAATCTAGTTAGGATAAACAATTTCGTCACCAAATGATAACATTTAGTGAGGAAAAGAAGAATTCGTCACCAAATATTATAAAAATTTTAAAATTGGTGACAAAATCAATATTTTGTCACCAAAGATATACCAATTGGTGACGAAATCAATATTTCGTCACCAAAGATGTACAAATTGGTGACAAAATATTTATTTCGTCACTATAGGTCATGAAAAAAAGGCAAACCTAGGGTGACGAAATATTCGTGTTACTAAAGACTTACCAGAGGTTATGAATTTAGAGGTGACAAAATTCTAAATTCGTCACCCAATATTAGGATGTAGGTGTTTTTGGTGACGAAATAAATTTTCGTCACCTATTGTTTAACCAAAGACTAACCGGAGGTGCTGAAATTCCAAATTCATCATCCAATACTAAGATGGAGGTGTTTTTGGTGACGAAATAAGTGTGCGTCACCTATTGTTTACAAATAATTAAGGATGGCCATGGGCAGGGTATACCCATATATATTCGACCCACTTAATTTATCCATGGATATCCGATTAACTTACCCAATTAATATCCATACCCAATTGTTAACTGGTCTGTTTATCCATAGATATCCATATCCCACCCAAAGCCGATTTTTATAAAATTACCAAATATACTTAAAAACCACTAAAATGACCAATATATCCTCAAAATCTCTAAAATAAGCAAAATACCCATGAAACCTTTAAAATGACCAAAATACTCCTACAATCTCTAAAATCACCAATTATGCAAAAAACCCACTAAAATGACCAAAATATCCCAAAATCTCTAAAATGAGCAAAATACCCATGAAATAACCTCAAAAATGACCAAAATACCCCCGAAATCACCAAATATGCTCAAAAACCACTTAAAATGACCAAAATACCCCCGAAACCTAAAATTTGGCCAAAATACCCCCGAAACAAAAAATTAACAAAATAACCCCTAAACCTAAAAAATAACCAAAATACATCTGAAACCTAAAAGTTGACCGAAATAGTCTTGATGCTTGAAAATTACCAAAATACCCCTAATCCTAAAAAAATGACCAAAATACCCCCCAAAACTTAAAAAATGATTAAAATATCCTTGAAACCTATAAAATGACAAAAATAGCCCTAAAACCTTTATGATGATAAAAATACACCCTAAACGAAAAAGATGATCAAAATACCCTCAAACCTAAAAATAACCAAAATACCCCTAAATGACCAAAATACTCATTTTTATAATTTCTGGTTATTTTGGTCATTTTTTAGGTTTATGGGGTATTTTGGTTTTTTTATAAGTTTCAGGGGTATTCTGGACATTTTTTAAGGTTTCGAGGGTATTTTCGGTTATTTCTTAGGTTTAGGTGGGTATTTTGGTGATTTTCATATTTCGAGGGTATTTTGGTCATTTTTAGGTTTCATGGGTATTTTGGTAATTTTTAAGTTTTGGGGAGTATTTCGGCCATTTCTTAGGTTTAGGACGTATTTTTGTCATTTTTAAGTTTCGGGGGGTATTTTGGTCATTTTGAAGGTTTCAGTATTTCGGTTATTTTTTACGTTTAGGGGGTATTTTGGTATTTTTTTAGTTTCCGGGGATATTTTGGTAATGCTTTAAGTTTTAGGGGTATTTTGGTAATTTTATTATTTAAGAGGTATTTCAGTCATTTTTTAGGTTAGGGTGCATTTTGACAATTTTAGAGGATTTTAGGAGTACTTTGGTTATTTGCAAGTTTTAGGGGCAATTTGGTAATTTTGATTATTGGGTAATTGGGTGAGTTGGGGTTTACCCATAATAATTTGGTTGAGTTAGGTTTGGGTTAGATTTAATTAGTTAAATGGATAATAATGGGTAAATGGGTAAATTACATTCAATTGGCATGAAAATTGGCATGCATGTTAAGACCATATAGAACATGTAATCCAACAAGTGGATTTTCAAAATATGAATTCAATAATAAGTTATTGGGTGGTGTAACATTTTTTAGAGTTACATCAGGTGTAACTTGAACCCAGCTCTATATTTCTTAATTCGATGTGAATTTTGACAAATATACCGTTAGATTACATTATCTTCATTTTCATGTTTACAAAATTTCAAGGTGATCAAAGATTATTAGGCATGTCATCAATCAATTGTCTAAATTCGAGTTTTTGTAGTTTAAAATAACGTATAAAAGATGAGTTTAAAGATCAAATGATAAATTACACCCAATTGGCATGAAAATTGACATGCATGTTAAGAACATATAGATCATGTAATCCAACGGTTGGATTTTCAAAATATGCATTCAATAATAAGTTATTGGGTGGTGTAACATATTTTAGAATTATATCAGGTGTAACTTGAACCCAGCCTTATATTTATTAATTTGATGTGAATTTTGATAAATCTACCTTTAGATTACATTATCTTCATATATTTTTCATGCTTACAAAATTTCAAGGTGATCAAAGATTAATAGGCATGTCATCAATTAATTGTCTAAATTTAAGTTTTTGTAGTTTAAAATAACGCATAAAAGATGAGTTTAGAGATCAAATGGTAAATTACACCCGATTGGCATGAAAATTGGCATGCATGTTAAGAACAAATAGAAAATGTATTCCAACGGTTGGATTTTCAAAATATGAATTCAATAATAAGTTATTGGGTGGTGTAACATTTTTTGGAGTTACATCAGGTGTAACTTGAACCCAGCCTTATATTTCTTAATTTGATGTGAATTTTGACAAATCTACCATTAGATTACATTATCTTCATATATTTTTCATGCTTACAAAATTTCAAGGTGATTAAAGATTAATAGGCATGTCATCAATCAATTGTCTAAATTCAAGTTTTTGTAGTTTAAAATAACGCATAAAAGATGAGTTTAAAGATCAAATGGTAAATTACACCCGATTGGCATGAAAATTGGCATGCATGTTAAGAACATATAGAACATGTAATCCAACGGTTGGATTTTCAAAATATGAATTCAATAATAAGTTATTGGGTGGTATAACATTTTTTAGAGTTATATCATGTGTAACTTGAACCCAGTCCTATATTTCTTAATTTGATGTGAATTTTGATTTCTCTAACAACTATGACTTCGGGATCATTTTGGCATCTTAACAAAAACGTTCAAAAACCGGTTGAGCCGTCCTGGTTTTCAGTTTTCACGGTTGATCGGCCGGTTCCTAGTTAATCTTGGGTTTTTACTATTTTTTGGTTTTTAGCTATAACTAGATCGGATCAATGATCGGTTCCTGGTTGAACCGGCATCTTAACAGAAATGTTCAAAAATCGGTTAAGCCATCCTAGTTTTCAGTTTTCACGGTTGATCGGCCGGCTCTTAGTTAATCTTGAGTTTTTACTATTTTTCGATTTTTTAGTTATAACCGGACCGGATCAATGATCGGTTCTTGGTTGAATTGGTAAGTCTGGTCCAGTTTTTAAAACAATAATAGTGCCTACCGTGGTTTTAAAAACCGATACGAACAAAGAACCAAAAAAGTGACTGGTTACTAGTTTTTTTGTCCGACCGGTGACATCATAAATATTTATTTTATAATTATAAAAGTAAAAATTTAATAAGTTTATTACTAATAATATGTAGGTAAAATTTTGCAAAAGATTTATGTGAGTTTTCACATCTTATATTTAGAAAATAAAAATAGCAAAATGTAAAAACGTAACATTTAGTGATACTTTTCATTTAGATTTAATTATTTTTCTTCAAAATGGACCATCACATATGTTGAATTGTAATCTTAAAAATAAAATGTTTATTATTTATTTATATGTGTGTATATATATATATATATATATTAATGAATTAATGTTAGAGAAAAATTAAGTACTTTTTAAATTTATTCACTTAATTAATTAAAACTACCATTTTTTTTTTCTAATCATAATTATCATAAGAAGAAAAAAAAAAAAAAACTAAATTCCATGAATATCAAAGCTAAATCATAATTATCAAGTAGTAGTGGTAATATATATTATAATGTTTTTGAGAAGTAGTAGTGCAATGTACACTTAACCAAAAAAAAAGTATAATGTACAGTGTTGCAAGTAAAACAAAAACTAAAAGTAAAGGCTTAAAAGAATATCAAAATTATGTGGCTCTCATTCATTCTATATTAAAAACTAAAAAACAAAGGTGTGGCTCTCATTGATTTGTTGTGTATACAAATAGCACTAGCAGACTAGCAAAGCAGTGAAGCACACAGTTTGTAAACTAAAAGTAGAGGTTCAGTTTTTTCTTTTGAGTAGTGAACAACACGTAGTGAATTTTTTTGATTTCTTTTTGCGCAGTGACCAATTTTTAGGCGGGTTCTAAATTTTTTAGGTTTCTTTTTTTTCATTATTTTTTATTGGATAAAATTCATGTATAGTATTTTAGGTGCTATTACTTAAGTTCCTCTCTTAATATTCTTTCATGTGGTTACTTAATTTTAAAAATATACTTCCATCCATGAGAAAAAAGTCACGTGATAAAATTTTAAGAGAAGGATCTAAGGAACAACATCTAAGTATTGTAGTTAAGTCTTACTCTTTTTTATTTGTGTAAACAAAACACTGTTACTCTCTCTTTCTCCTCCCATAGACAGACCCACGCCTCTCAGCCTCTCCCAAAAAGACTGGTAAGCTCTCTCTCTCATCGATCCTCTCTCTCTCTCATCACTCTTCTCTCTATCTCTCTCTCATTTTAAACTTGGTGACTTTGTGGACTATTTTTTCTTCTTTCAGGATTAGCAGGATATTGATTTTGGGATTAAAGAGGGTGTTGATTTTGGGACATAGATTTTGGGATTGGAGAAGGTAATCGAGTCTTTCCCTATTGATTTTTTGAGATATGGAACAACAATCCCTATTGATTTTATAATATTTAAACTCAACAGCAATTCTATGTATATCATTATGGATTCTGGACATTGCTTTTATAATTTTTTTTTCCCCTTCATGCGTGTGCATAAATGTGTCTATTAAATAAATGCAATTTTGTGACTTGATATGTTAGATTTTTAAGTTTAATTTTTGTGGGTTTTGTTAGTTTTTGTTTGGTACTGAATCTGGGTTTTTCTGGGACCTTAAAGGTTAAATCTTTATTTATTTTTTTGAGGCTGATTTCTATGTACCCAAAATGCTTGTTTTCTGGGTTTCTATGTTTTTGTGTGCTTACTTTACTTGTCAGTAACACTGGTTTACTTGTTAATATCATTTTCAAACTTAGCAATATTTAGTCAAAGTGGTGCACTTTGTTAACAATTTCAATTCTAGTCAACTCTTTAAGTGTGTTTTTGGTGCTTATTTCGTCTGCTAATGCTAATTCTATGTTGATTTTGGTACCCATTGAAGATAATTGTATGTTAATTACATTTAAGCTAATATAATTCATAGACCCTTTTATCTAATTGTTAATTACATTTAAAATAATTGTATGTTAATTACAGAGAGCTTCACTGCAAGTCTTCCAAGTCTCCTTTTCCGATTGGTCCTAACCACTAAGGTAATAATAACCTTTTTCTTGATCTTTTTTCTTATATAAATTTTCGTTATAGTTTAGATTCTATTATGTTGAGATTTATATTAACTAATTTTTGTCTAATTTATTTTTTTGGGTGGAAAATATTGATGTGGTTATGATCTTACGGTTACGCCAATTTTGCCTCTGATTTCGAATCCTATTAAAAACAATTTTAGAAACTTTTTTTGGGGGGTAAATCTGGAACAGATCTTTCCAAAAAATTTAGTCAACATTTTCAAATTTGGTAAAACAGAACATATTTATTATACTAAGTTAAGTTAGTTATAGGTGTACCCATGTGAATCTTATTACATGGTTGAATGTTATGGGTGCAGTTGATCCTACTAATAGTAGTATTACTTGTTGTGATGTTTTGGCAATTCACTGGTGATTTTAAGTCTCTGTTGAGTTATGATTTGGGTTTGTGTAGATCATTCGTTTAGATGAAATTTTGAAGCTGATTAAAATTGTAGGGGCAAACTTTATGTTGTTTTAGTTGTCAATAAAAGCAAATTGAGGTCTTAAGGGACAAAAGTTTTTTATTTTAACTTCTGGTTTACTTTCCTCTGGAACTTTTCCCAGTGATCAAATGGGAACATTAGAGTTTTAGTTTGCATGTGTGTGTTCTCACGGAAGAAATTTTATTTTATTTGTATATTGTATTGATTCTGGACCCTTTGTTACTCTTTTAGTCTCTGTTGTTGGTTTTCTTTTGTAGATTAACTTGTTTTGCGAAAATTGAGCTGATTTCTTGGGATTTTAGGGAAGAATTTGGATGACAAGGGCATCAAGAACTCGGTCTTCTGTTTGGAAAGTTAGTGATAAGCATCCAGGTTGAATTCCATATCCCCCCCCCCCTCGGTTGTTTCCTTTTCTTTTTTTCTTTTTTTTTTTCGGTTGTTGTTCTTCTAATTAAAAATTCATATGTTGGTATATGGTAGGTTATAATGCCAGTGGTTTAGATTTAGACGAATTGAAGGGTGATTCTTAGTAGACCCTTTAGGCTTGTGAGTCTGAAACAATCAAATGTAAGTTGATATCCCTATTATGTTTGGCCTTATTGTACTTAATTTTTCTCATTGCCTTGTACTTAATTTAGAATAGCAAGATGTTTACATGGCCTTATTGTACTTAGTTCTTCTTATTACCTTTTACTTAATTTAGAATAGCAGGATGTTTATAAACATATGAAGACCATGGTTTATTCACTGTCAACTGTGTCCTTAACATGCCCTTTTGTGTTTGGTTTTGTGAGAATCTATTTTGTGCATTCACATATAATTTTGTTTTTATTTGGCAGTAAGATGCACTTATCTGAATTTGATTAGCGCATTTAATACTATAAATTAGTAAGTTGATTTACCTTTTTTTTTGTTATTAGCGCACTTAATACTATAATTTAGTAAGTTGATTTACCTTCTTTTTTTTTTACCCTAAAAATAGTGAAGCTTTTGTTGGTTTCTTGTAGATTCACATGCTTAAATTTGACCTTTCTAGACTTGCTTGTTTGATTTGCCTTAGTGTAATCATTGAAGCTACTGTCTCTCTTGTTAAATTGTCCCATAGGATGTTATCTTTAGCTCTTTTTTTATTTATTTTTTATGTGTGTGTGTGAAGGGGAGGGGAGGGGGCGTCCTACCTATGACAATGGACTGGGTATACCTTCACATGCATGCACATTATGTTGGTAATATCATTGTGCAAAATTATATGGTGATAAATACTAATAGTGCTTCTTTATATTATTAACTTTTTTTTTTCTGATGTCTATATTATTAACTTAAAAGGAAAGACTAGATGTTTCAATCTTATTTGCATTTAGATCCATTTGTTTACTAATTACACGACCTTGCATGTGTGTTTACTAATCATTTGTGTTTTTGTTTATGGCAGTAGCTAAGTTTTTGTGTTAATGGTGGTGGCTGTGTTTTTTGTTTAATGGTGGTGATGGGTTTTTTGTTTATGGTAGTGGCTGGGTTTTTGTGTTAATGGTGGTGGCTGTGCTTTTTATTTAATGGCGGTGGTTGGGTTTTTTGTTTATGGTAGTGGCTGGGTTTTTGTGTTAATGGTGGTGGCTGTGTTTTTTGTTTAATAGTGGTGGTGGGTTTTATGTTTATGGTGGTGGCTGAGTTTTTTGTTTATTATGATGGCTGGGTTTTTTATTTATGGTAGTGGCTGGGTTTTTGTGTTAATGGTGGTGACTGTGTTTTTTGTTTAATGGTGGTGGTGGGTTTTTTGTTTTTTTTATAGTGTTGGCTAGATTTTTTATTTGTTGCGGTGGGTGGGTTTGTGTTTATGATGGTGGCTGGGTTTTTGTTTTGAATTTCACTTTATTTGTTTTGTTTTAAATTGGGATTTTTCTGCATTCTTTATGATTTCTCCATGGTTTGTAATGTAGGTTTGATTTTTATTTGAGGAGAATGTTGTGGGTCTTCTTTCTTTGATAGTTTGGCTTTATATGATGTTGCATTATGATTATTTTGTCTAGTTTATTTTTGGGTATTTTGTGGACATTTTCTGCATTGTCTTACTAATAATAATCTTTTTTTTTTTTTTTGTAGTACATCTTATCAGGGATATAGGTTTGCAGTCTAGTTTGTTATTAATGTATTTTCCTTTATACTTGTGCAGATATGGGATTGGTGGCAAATAGATAGCTTTTGTGGGACTACTTGAACTCAAATAATTTTTTGTAAAGTTTGGAAGCTAAGACATCATTTGTATATAAATGGTTGTAATTACTTTGTGAACATCTTTATTGCATTTATAGATTGTATGGATTTTTTATTTTTTATTTTTATGGATTTGGTTAGAAATTAATGGATTTTTATTTTTTTATTTTATAGATTTGGTTAGAAATGAACAGGTTAATGTAATGGCAAGTAAATGTAAAGAATGTTAATAAAAAAATAAAATTGGTGACGATAATTTTCGTCGCCATATCTGACTATAAGCAGAAATTGGTGACGAAATAATTCGTCACCTGATCTATTGAAATTAAAAAATAAAAAATAAAAAAATAAAATAAAAATCAGTGACACAAAACTTCGTCACCTAATCTATTGAAATTGGAAAAAAAAAAAACATTTGGTGACGAAATATTCCGTCACTGAAAATAAGATTTAGTGGCGAAAATATTAGGTGACGAAAAACTTTTGTCACCTATCATTTTTTATTGGTGACGAAACATTTTCGTCACCAATACATTCTATGACGGAGCTTAGGTGACAAATGCTGTTTCGTCACCATTTCGTCACCATATGTATTCAGTGACGAAATAAGGACATATTGTGATGAAAGGTTTCGTCACCATAGTCCACTTTTGTTGTAGTACCTTTATTCTTTCTCATGCTTATGTTTTTCAAATTTTGCCAACACTTATAGTTTTCAAATTTAAAATATACAATCATCAAATTTTTCCACAATCATTTTTTTGTCACAATAATCATTCTTTTTAATTTATTACAATTTGAAAATTTTAAATTATTTGAAAGCAGTCAAATTTCCAAACACTCAATTTTTAACATTTTCTTTTAATGTTAGTCATTATTATTATTTCAAATTTATGTTAGTCTTGTACAAGTTGTTTAAAAATTTCAAGCAATTTGAAATTTATCAAATCTATGTTATAGTCTTTGATAGTATACATACATACATATACATAATATATGTTCAAATCTGAAAATTTATCAAATCTTATCTAATTTGGAATGAATTTATCAAAACTAACTCAAAATTCATTAATTGTTTGTAAGATTTCTTTTTTGGAACCATTAAATTAATCCCTTTCTAATTTCTCTCTTTTAATCTAAAAAAAAAAATGCACCTCTTTCTAATTTTAATTTTTTGGGATCATTATTATTCATTAAAACAATTTGGTATCCTTACCCCCACCCTGCTTCAGCATATACGTACCTTCAAGTCTCAAATAGTCACAGAGAGAGGGGGAATAAATTAATATCCCTTATTTCAGCTTTAGGAATTTTTTAAACCAAGAAATGTTTTTATTGATCTACTGTGATTGTCTTTGCTTGAAGAGTCATTGTAAATAAGCAAAAATGTTTCTCTATGTTAGAGAAACTATGGGCCTATTTGGTAAGAGAATTTAAATATAGTTTTTTTGTTTTGTGAACCATAAAATGGTGGTCTCATACTTGAATCTATTGTCTGATTCATGTTTTCTAAATATAGTTTTTAGAAAATTGTATCCTATTTTCCTTATTCAAAACAAGATTTTGAAAATGGTTGATAGGATGTTTTCAAGATACATAATATGTTTTTAACATAGTTACAAAAACCGTACCAAAGGTTGACCCAGCTGAAGAATTGGTTCAGTGGTTCATTGGTTCAACCAGTGGTTCATTGGTTGAATTGTAGGTTTATTAATTAATTAAATAATATATTTTATAATTATAAAAAGCAACTAAAATAAATAAAAATAAAAATACTTCAAATAGGTAAATTAATAAATTATAACAATAAAAAATTACATCAGATGACGTAAAGTTGGAGAGTATAAAAAAAAAACACATCATTCACATAAATCATCCAATAAGCAAGTTATATAGTCCAAAAGTCTTGAAACAACATATCTCATAGAAATTCAAAATAAGTTTTTAACTTAATCCAAATACAACTGATGATTAAAATCAATTAGTGTGTTATCGTTGTGATATTGGTCGATTGTGTTCTATGCAGTCCAATCGGTATTTTTTTGGTTTTATCTGCTGGTTAAAAAGATTAACCCGTGCAATCTGTTAGTTTACCAGGTTTGATAATGGGTCATTGCATATTCAATATTTTACACCAAACCATTCCCAATACTTTGGTTCACAGTTTAACTAGTGGTTTGGTGCTTTTTTATAACTAAGCTTTTTAATTGCATAGTTGTAAATAAATTGAAAATAGTGGCTCCACAATATTTGTTTAAACTCTTTTATCTCTTAAATTAAATTAAAGGGCTTATCTTAATTACAAAAAAAAAGTCTCACACTTCAAAAGTACTTGAGCTCTATTCCCTTATCATTATCAAAAAAAAAGAAAAAAAAAAAGAGTAATCTACAGATTCTACATGTACCTATTTGTAATTTTTTTTATTAAAAAAATCTTTTAAAAAAATAGTCTTTCAAACATCATTTTCTTGTTTCAGTATTTTGAAAATTGTTCTTAAATGTGGAAGCCAAACATGTATTATGTAAGCAATTTGGGTTTGGCTAATCTATTAGAAATGTTTGTAGATGTTTTTTTTTATTAAATTATTGTTTAGGAAATTTTAGGGTTATTTAGTTTATTTTTGATGTTTTAGAGTTAGTTTTGTACGGTCATTTAAAGATTTCAAGCAACATTTTGGAGGTCATGAAAGCTGTTTGGTTATTTTAGAAGTAAATGGGTTTCAAATTCAAAGTTTATAACATTTTAGAGCTTCAAAATAATAAATTTTAGACTTTCAGAATTCAAATCCTCCTTCCTACAAAATAGGTTCAAATGAAGAATTTTAAAATTTATCGACTTGGAAACTGTTTTAAAAGCCAGACTGGACTTACCGGTTCAACTGAAAACTGGGCACAATTCAGTTCGGTAAAATCCCTCAAAACCAGTAAAAATTGGGTTGAACTAAGAACCACGGCACAAACCGGTTCTTTGACCATACCGGTTTTTAAAATCATGCTTGGAATCAATGAATTCTAAGTCTATTTATTTGAAATCCAAATTCTAGTATCCAAATACAATCTTAACTCGTTATATTCATTTGTCTCGAATACCTTTTTATTTTTAAGACAAATTTAACTGTTTCCAATGGCTAAAACATTCATAACAAATAATAAATCATAAAGAAATTATGTATATTATCATTGGTAAGAGTATACTCTAATTAGAGAAAGAGCTTGTTTTGAGACGGTGACCGGGTTGCGAGTTAATTTGGGAAAAAGTGAGATGGTGCTGGTGGGTGAGGTGGAGAATATACATGAACTGGCAGATCCTTTGTATTGCAAGGTGGGATCTTTGCCTATGACTTATCTTGGAATGCCATTAGGGGCCTCTTCTAAATCAATGGCAATTTGGAATCCTATTTTGGAGAAATTTGAACGTCATTTATCTGGTTGGAAGAGGATGTACTTATCTAAAGGAGGAAGGTTGACGTTATTAAAGAGCACGCTTTCAAGCTTGCCTACCTATTATTTATCTTTATTCACCATTCCCACTGGTGTGGCAAATAGAATAGAGATGTTACAGTGGAATTTTTTGTGGGGTGGTTTAGAGAGGAGTTCAAGCACCATTTGGTGGGATGGGATAAGGTATGCACTCCTTTGGCTTATGGAGGGTTGGGGATTTGAAAACTTACCACTTTCAATCAATCTTTGTTGGGAAAGTGGCTACGGAGGTTTGGGTTGGAGGAGAAAAATTTTGGAGACAGGTTGATATTGTGAAAAATGGGGAGGAATGGGGTGGATGGTTATCGAAACCTGTTTGATGCACTCATGGCTGTGGGTTCTGGAGGAGCATTAGAATGAAGGGGGATCATTTCTTATGGTGCATTCGGTTTGTTGTGGGTTCTGGTAGTTGAATTCGATTTTGGCATGGTATTTGATGTGGGGATCACCTTTAAAACTGATGTTTCCTGTACTGTTTGAAATTGTCGTGGATAAGAACGCTTCTGTGGAATCATTATTGGAGAGACAGGTAGAGGGGCGGAGTAGGAATTGGCGTGGAATTCATAAGAAATTTTAACAATTCGGAGATTGATGAGGTGACTTCATTATTCCATTTTTTAGACTCTCATACTCCCTTTGGGGTGGGAGATTGATGAGGTGGCTTCATTTTTCCATTTGTTAGACTCTCATACTCCCCTTAGGGAGGGGAATGATAGGATGATATGGAAGTTAAAGAGTAATAGGGAATTCACTATGCGATCTTTTTATGGCTGTACTAGGAGATACATTCCTAGTTGTACTCGGTCATCCTTGACCGACTTACAAGAATGGGCTTGGGCTTCAGTGGCAATTCAAGCCACCCACGTCAACACAGAATCTTGGCATGGATTAGTCAGTGATGACGATGTTGGAGGAGCAATTAAGGCAATGCCAGCTTTCTATTGTTCAGCCAAGATCTTCTGCATGTACCTTGCATGTTCCTCTATGCGTAGCTGAAGGGCCCTTCGGACCTCTCTAAGAAGGATATAGAAACAGTTCTTAAAATAAGTTAAAATTAAAGCAAACATCTTAATGAATAATACGTCAAATGACCTTAACCACAAAGTAAAAAAGGCCTCAAAACAAAGAATAACGTGTAGTACAGGAGCGGAGCAGAGGAGGGCTAGGGGCCCAAAAAAAATTATATATGTATAATTTGCTTCTGTGTTTTCTTTAATTGATTTCCTTTTGTAATAATTATTTTTTCTTCAAACTAGTTTTGTGTAAACAAGGCACAATTACATAACAAACTCCATATTTTTATATTATTTTCAGATTAAATTTTAAAATGTCAGGTGCAAAGATGTTCAGGATATAGTTTTAAAGTTATTATTTACAAATTGAGCATTTTATAAATACAATACAAGTAAAAGTCACCATTAGCGAATATTTATAAAGAACAATATTATGATGGTATAACATCCTCCTTTAATTCAAAAGCTAATTTTCTCTATATCATTTAAAATGAGGATCAATAATTCATTCACAAAAAAAATTACATTGAAATAGTTCGTCCAAAGTAGATTCTAAAAGCAAAACCAAAAGTCCATTATCAGCATAGTCACAAAATCAATATCGAAATCATTCTCCCAATTTTAGCTCAAAATTTGCAATCTAGCCACCTGAAATCAAATCAACAAAAAGATTATCCAAACACATTGACAGAAAGAGTTCTTCAAGCTCTAATTTAAATTGCATCAGAATTATACAAATTGAGACAGATTCCATACACAATCAATAGCATTTGATTATCAAGAAAAGTAAGCATAAGATACACAAAAAGGCCAAAGTTTGCGGCAACAATACCATACAAACTAATTATAAGGGTTAGGTCTATGTGCATTGAACAATGTAGGCTGCGAATTAGATCATAAAAATTGTGCTAATTGCCTAGCTTGTGGGGTGTAATAATATATCTTCTTATGCCACCATCCTGGCCTTTCTTTCATTGAAAAATAAAAAACAAAAAAACAAAAAGTGAAAAGACTGTTGAAGTCGATAACCTGGAGACTACCCTGAAGGATGGCATAGTTGCATTTAACTTTTTTAGCTATTCTACTCTCTTCCTTGCCACAGAGAGCGAGATTAATGGCAAATATCAAAACCAAACAAATCCCCTCATTCTCACCGTACAAAACCACATCAAAGCCCATGCCGAGAAGGTACATCTCTCACTCCCACAGACTCCGCTTCTCTCTTTTCTCCGAACAGGGCATCTAATATCTACTCCCATCGTTTTAAGTCTTCTGAGTTCTCTCACCAACTCCATTCTTTGTCTCCTCTCGTCCCTTCTCTGTCCCTTGGATTTCTTCCAAAAATTCATGGTGATCCAAATGACCAAACAGCTCCTACACTCATTTACCCATTTAACTTTTTTAAATTTATAAGGTAAATAACGCTCATAGTATACCACAAACAAGCCATTCCAGCCAAGCTCCCTTCTTTTGCATTGTCATTTAAGATCTTTAACGTTTATTACACTACAAACAAACTCTCCTTTTTCTTTTTCTTTTTTTTCTTTTTTTTTTTTCTATATAGGGTTCATTTGAAACTGTTTATTTTGCTGAAACTAAAAACTTTTTGCTGAAAGACTTTTGAAGCAATGGAACCCACTTAACAGTGTAATGGGACCCATTTTGGAAGCAAAAATAAACTAAAAAGTAAAATAAGCTTACTTTTTCTCAAATCCCAAATGCAACCATAATAAGATTTTTATTTTTTGATAAATAACAAAAAATTTATTAAAAAAACAAAACTAAGTACATCGGGGTGTACTCATGGTGAAGATTAATCAAACTCTTAAACTAAAGCTCGATCATATCTAAAAGAGAAAAACAAGTAGAAGGATGAAAAGTAACAATAAAATCTAACAAGGTACGAAAGAAGAAGGCTTTAATATCAAACATCTTTTTTTTTTTATCTATTTTTTATTTTATTTACAGTTGTTATGCTTTATATAACTTTGCTACTTTGTTGAAGTTATTATGTCTTTTGATACTGTATCGTATGACCATGTTTAGGTCATGTAAAATTTTATGGTGCTTTGGTTTAATTTTAATATTTTATTGGTATTGTGCGTTCTTTGCGTCCATTGCATTGCGATTGTGTTTGTTGGACATGCATTTATCTTTTGCTTAATGTCTTATTTGCTTGCATGTTCAGATGATCATTACTTACAATTTTGATCATTGTAGCCATAGTCTCAATGGCTGTTGGTTGTTTGGTCAAGTTGCATTCATGCATATCATTCATACTTAATCACATTGTACTTGTTTCTTGTTTCCTACCTATTTATATATACTTGCTTTAAACTATAGGGTCTAACCTATCTTGGCAAGTGTTTCAGGTATTTGGTTTTAAGTTTAAGTTTAGTTTCAGTCTTTAGAGTTTAAGTGTGAGTCCTTTGTTCGTCTTAGGTTTCCAACTCACACATAAGTTTAAAGTCTGTATAGTTGTTTTTTTTTTTTTTTTTTTTTTTTTTTTTTTTTTTAGAATAGCCAAATGAGGAGATTGAAAAAGTCAATGTTTGTTGGCTTTATTTAGTGATAAATTTGTATGTATTTTATTTATCTTTTTAATATATCTTTCCGGGACTTAATTGTAATTTGGGGTAGATGTACTTTAACCTCATCTTCTACTTTAAAAAGTTGCATTCATAGTGATCTCCCAACCTTAGGTGACCTAGCTAGTTCGTGAGACACATGTGGTAGGATGTCAAGATCAAAGTATTGACTAGGCAAGTCGCGACCATCTCACGACAAGATCTTGAGTTGCATGATCTCTTTACTCTGCTCTCTGCACATTGCTTGGACAGTGTATATCTGCGCGCGCGCGCACACACACACATAATTGTGATGTGTGGCAAAGGTTTCTAATAAGGCTCTCAACAAATCCTAGTTGATAAGATAGACATCCAAGAGAGGCCATTTTGATTGTAAGAAAAGAGAGAGCTTTTGATTTGAGCAAAAAAACACTCCATCATCTCTTTTCCATCTCTTTTAATCTTTGATTAAGATATTATATTCCTTCATCTCACCCATACACACAGACCTTGTGAGTTGAGTGAAGGTTCATGGAAACTTGATAAGCCACGTTCAAATCCTATTCATTTGGTGGTGTTTCCATTTGTGCTTCAATGGAGGTTCTTCGGTAAGCTAGAAAGAGAAGAGACTCAAAGCAATCAGTTGCTAGCTAGAGCTTGGAGGGCTCAAGTACATGTAGGCCTGTGGGCTTAGAGGGTTCATAGTGTCCTTATGGACTGCAACTATCTTGTCTAGTAAAGATTTTCGATGGGTGGTCAAGAGAGAGGTTTTTTTGCCCGATGTTACTGGTTTTCCTCTTCCTAAAAGCTTCTTTGTGTTTGGTGTGGTTTGCTTGCTTTTCCTCTATTTCTATTGTGATTTTATTTTGATATGCATTGCTTAGTATAGCTTTTTTTTTATGGAAATTGGTTAAAACATTTTCACTTAGACTAATATCATTAGTTTAGTTTAAAAGTAATTTACCCATAAAAGGCATGGTTTAGGGTTCTAAATATTTGCTAGGGTTGCTATAGCATCTTTCACTTACTAGTGGTGGAGGTAGATGTGTCATTTTCCTATAGGTAAGATGTTGCCTTAGCTAGAGTTTTGACAAAATTGGACAACATGCATTTGGTGCTTCTTTGACAAGCATGGTTGTGCTTGAATTGTATGTAGTAGTGCCGCTTTGATAGACTAGCTCTCTGCTATAATATGGCCAAAACTTGTAGCACATATTTGAAATTTGTTATTGAGCTGTATAGTCCTTAACTAATTTTGGCGTTACTTTTACTCACTATCTTGGACACACAAACAATAACTAATGGCTACATGCTTTCTCACTTATACATAGCTTTTATCTTTTTTTTTTTTTTAATATATATATATTCTATTGAGCCTTGGACACATGGTGGTGGTGGATTTGCTCATTATTTTACAAATCTAACACCATCTCGCATAATAGTATACAAATCCTTATAGCTTAATTGATTGGCACCTCATGATATTTCTAATGAAAACATCTAGAATTCAAATCTCTTATTCTTGTTATAACTATCAAATTATCAAGACCAATCTTACCGTAAATAATGTCTAGTGCACTCACGGCATTTCATGAGAAGTGGGTTCCACACATCCTTAGACTCCTCTTGTCTCCTTGCTCATGCTGTGAGGATGATATCCATTATATGTAATCGATACTTAATAGTCCAAGAGAATTAATATTGGAGAACCGTTTTGGAATTATTATTATTTCTATATAAATACATGTGTGTGTGTATTAAGTGGCGGAGCTAAGAGGGGCCATGGCCCCCCCTGAGTTTTTAAATTTTCCATTAGCGAGTGATAAAAAATCATAAATAAGCTAAAATGTTACTTATCTGGCCCCCCCTAAGATTTTGAGGAGAAAAAATTATAGGAGTAATACTAGACTAATTCACCCCAAAATCCATTTAGGCGGTCTCTCTAAAATTTTAAGATGAAAGAACCCTTAAAAATAGCAATTAACCCATTATTTAGCCTATAATCTCTCAAAATTCAATTGGAGAAACAACTTTACCAAATTCCATGTCACCAAAAAAATGAACTCAAATTTGTTTAGATCTCACGTTCAATGTAAATCAAGACCTTTTCATCCAAATTAATAAAAAAGGAAAAAAAATTTAAAACCATTCTCAGTATTTCACTCAAGAAATATCCTCCTTACACCTCTGAAACTAAAAGCATGATAAAATTGTGCAAAATTGATATAGTCTCGTAGTGTGGCTCGATTCTTTGTCATTGTGTTGCTCAAACCAACCTCGATTCTGTGCAAATCCGCCCCTAGCCCTTGTCGTCTGTTCAGCTCCTTTGTATGACTCTCTCTGTCTCTCTCTCCATGCTACAGTGCGGTGAGTATTGAGAATGCATTTGATTTTAGTTGGTGGTGATAATATCTAAGTTCTTGTTCTTAGCTAGTGGCTTACAGTTGGTTTGCACTACTGGCTTAGAAAATTGATAAAATATAACTTTGATGAGACCATTCAGAAGACATTGCAAAACCCAACTTCTACTTCTTCCTTTTTAATCAACTTCTACTATATAGTTAACTTCAATTATTTTATTTTATATTTAGCTATTTTATAGATTGTTTATGTTTTTTTTTTTTGACAGTACATGTTATACGGTTTATTCACTTTATTGTCTACATTTTCTTTAAAAATATATAACATGATTATAAATTATAATTTTAAGTTATTAAAGTGTGGGTAATTTTTTAGCAATAGTTTTACTATGTAAATAAAAAAAGAGTTCAAAAAATTGAGTTCAAAATCAATTTTAGCGCCATGAAAGAACGCAGAGCACAACGATGTTGAGTTATATATATATATATATATAGACCATTCAGAAGACATTGCAAAACCCAACTTCTACTTCTTCCTTTTTAATCAACTTCTACTATAGGTCCGTTTAGATAGAACTTATTTTGCTGAAACTGAAAACTGAAAACACTGTAGCAAAATAATTTTTAAATGTGTTAATAGTACCGTGAGACCCATTTTTAATGAAAAAGTTGCTAAAAAGTTAAATTTGTGGGTCCATGAGCAGTGCACGGATGCACTATTCACGAAAGACTTGGTCAAAAGTTGCGGCTACTGTTCATGAACAGTGCATGAACAGTAGCCGCTTGTTGGGAAAACGCGTGCAAAAAAAAAAGAAAAAAAAAAGGGAAAACGCGGAAGAAGCAAAACGTGGACGTGATAAGTTAGATCCAAACCGCACCTATATAGTTAACTTCAATTACTTTATTTTATATTTAGCTATTTTATAGATTGTTTATGTTTTTTTTTTTTTTTGACAGTACATGTTCACTTTATTGTCTACATTTTCTTTAAAAATATATAACATGATTATAAATTATAATTTTAAGTTATTAAAGTGTGGGTAATTTTTTAGCAATAGTTTTACTATGTAAATCAAAAAAGAGTTCAAAAAATTGAGTTCAAAATCAATTTTAGAGCCATGAAAGAACGTAGAGCACAACGATGTTGAGTTATATATATATATATATAAATATATATATATATATAAATTTAATTAAGAACCATATTATATTTAACTTGGCCTTCCCGACAAAAATTCTTGGCTCTACCACCGTTAAAATAAATATATTTTTTTTTTGTTGAGAAAACTTAATATATATAATTAAATGTAATAAACTAGTAATAGGTATTTTCATTGATATATAAAGTAAATAAATTTAATAAAATTTTTGTTTTAGTAATAATTGGACCAAATGATATAGTTTTTTTATTTTTTATTTTTTTTTATCCAAACCATACTTACAATACACTGCCTCAACCAAAACCAACATTTATTTCGTATTCTAACTTTTTTTTTTTTCGCTTTTATTTTATTTATTCCACCCGTTTTTATCCCCATTGCTATCTCTTTTTCTAGTTTTCCTTTCTTTATGCTGTCCACGCGTTTTATTTGGTGGGTCCTCCTTCTCACACTTTTTTAGTCAAGTGAGACAGATCTATAATCAAGTCAAATAAAAAGTAGATACATACCTCCTTCACTCCTCTCTCTCTCTCTCTCTCCTTCTCTTTCTTCTCAGATCTACTGGTATTATCGTGAAACCTGTGCTGGTTGCATTTGCATGTTACTTAGTATTGGGTGGGGCAACAGGAATAGCAGATCACCAACTCCATAATTAATGTACGTAGCCTGATCTCTTTGTTCTTTAAACCAATTTTGTGCTTTTTCCTACACTCCCCCTTATTTTGTGTGTGTGTGTGTGTTTTGAAGTGTTGTTAATGATTAAAACCTTTGTCGGTGACTTTCCAGTGTATAATGTTCAGTTTCCATGCATTTTGGGCCAAATATTATAGTGTAAGATTATTTTGTTGCTAGTGCTGAAATTGGAATTAGTGACATAATTTAAAATATTACATTTCTTTTTACTTAAATAGTGTGAGGATCATTTCTTAAGGTACCTAAGTGGTGGGATTCAATGGCACGAGGCATGACTTAAATTTGGAAGTCTCAGGTTTAATCCACCGTATTCATGCGTGGATATTTCATGGAAAATAATCTGAATTAAACTATAGTTACTCCTATATCAGACTTATCAGTTGAGCGGTTTAGGCTGTTTAGCAAATAATCTTACAACGACATCATTATATTCAAATTGAAGACATACATGGTACCAAACCACTTGACCATAATAACGAGGATAAATTATTTATTGGTTAATCCTACATCAACAAAATTTTCTCTTATTCATTTCTCCAATTATGATTTTTCCCATATTTTCTGCATGGGCCACAATGCCAAACCGCATAAACTCTCATACCTTCTATTCTCTCTCTTTTTTTCTCCATTACATTACCGCAATCATCTACAATATGCACTAAAACAACACGAGGAGAGTTCATTTAAAGGTGACAAGTTAACAATTTATTTTATAATTGAAATTCACCTTACATGTATGGTTTCATTCAAAATGATTGATATTTGTTGATGCTGCAAGTGATCAAATGGAAGCAAGCAAAGGTGTCTCGCTTAAGGAAGAAGAGCCAGCCAATTTGGTAACTTCTTTGAGAGAGAAGTTGGACAGTTTGTCCTCTTTATCCTCTCAGAGTTGTATCTACAGGATTCCTAAGCGACTACGCAAATGGAATAACGAAGCCTACACACCTCATATAGTCTCCATCGGCCCTCTGCACCATGGCAGTACAGATTTGCAAGCCATGGAAGAGCACAAACTGAGATATCTAAAGGACTTTCTTCTATATACCAAGGTGAGCTTGGAGGACTATGTCAAACTCTTGAGGGAGAGGGAAGCAAGAATTCGGGATTCTTATGAAGAAACTATCAAACTTGGCAGCGATAAGTTTTTGGAAATGATTCTAGTGGATGCAGCCTTTGTCATTGAGGTACTGTTTAAGTTCCATTACAGCCTAATAAATGACTCTGACCGTATATTTAGTAAACCATGGCTGATAAGAGACATATGGTATGACATATTGTTGCTTGAAAATCAGCTTCCTTTCTTCATTTTGGAGGATTTTTTTGTCAAGGCCAGAATAACTGTGCCTCCTGAACAAGATGAGAGACTTTCCCTTATTAGGCTTACCCATAATGTCTTTAAAAATGTGGCATTCTTGGGGGAAATAGAACAACTTTGGACAAAATTATGTTCTTCTAAAATAGAACATTTTCTTCATTTTGTACGAATTTGTCACATACCACAGGAACCCCCACCCAAAGGGAAACTCATAACCCCTAGTGCACCTAATGCAACACAGCTACATCAAGCAGGAGTCAGGTTTAAGGTGGGATCACCCAAAAACTTATTTGACATAAAATTCAAAAATGGGATATTGGAAATTTCAAATATTCGAATACATGATGACACAGAGGCTTTTTTTCGAAACCTTATTGCCTTTGAGCAATGTCACATGAGAGTTGATTACATCAGTGACTATTTCATTGTCCTTGATCGCCTCATTGACACTCCCAACGATGTGGAATTACTTGTTGAGTATGGAATTATTGAAAATTGGCTACCAAATAGCCAAATGGTAGTGACTCTCATTAACAACCTTGTCTTTGGGACTGCTACCTCTACTGCAAATTTCTATTTTGCTAACCTTCTTGGAGAATTGAATGCATACTGCAGTGTCCCTTGGCACAAATGGAAGGCAACCTTGAATGAAGATTACTTCAGTACTCCATGGGCTGTCATTTCTGTTAGCGCAGCTACTGTACTTCTCATACTCACTCTCATTCAAGCAGTGTGTTCTGTTATCTCTCTGTAGGTTCTTTCAACCATAGAATAACAGAATTTTCATGTACAAGATAGTAATGGTCTGTGTTCTCAAGTAATCCAAATCGGTTTCTTTCAAAACCTAAACATAGCTTGTGAACTCTTAACACTTGTTGACATCACCTTCACTGCATTATTTTCATAAGTTACCATACAAATGGGGAAATTATAAAATGAAGTAGATCCTTCCAAGTTAGACAAAGCCACCGCCCTTGTAAGCTGGCCTAGTGTTGGAATATTTTTTATAAAAAATAATATTTTTTTATTAAATAGTCTTTTTAAGTAGACGTTGGCTTATTAATTAGTTCATGTTTTTTCACTTATATATGCCTATTAACTTCTTATTAAATTTTAAAATCTTTCATTTGACAGTTTCTCCCTTTAGTTGCTCAATTCAATGAGCATAAATATACTCAAACCGTTAGGAACAAAATTTCTTTCACACTTAGCCAGGTGTTTTTACACAGCTCATGTAATAAAGTTTGTCAAATGAAAAGGTTGTCCGTGAGTCTTTGATATAACTGGTGTAAACAATGAGCTAGATGGGAGATGAATTTTTTGATCTCTAAGCCTTTTACACAGTATGCACTTTGACAATCAACTTTCAGCTTTTATAAACAAGTCACTATATTTTTTATACACTATTTTCTAGATAAAGAAAAGTACTATAGAGAACTTCCTATCTTACAAGCGATATAGGCTTGTAAGGATAATCAGCAAAGTGGCTAGGTTGTTGTATCTCAGGACGACACGCACAATGTTTTTAGTCAACTACACTGGAAATCTCGTAAACAGTGTTTATCGTCTCAAAATAATGACATGGTCCACGCCTCAACTTTGCCATCTAAAAATTCATGAATTGACTGTAAATTATTTATCATGTTATGAGATGATTTTAAAGTATCATTGAGGTAATACCTTTTAACCGTTCTCTAATTTTATGATAAATTCTATTTTATGTGATATGTGATTATTTAATTGATATTTTGAAGATGATTTATTCGTCAATTATTGTTCTAAAGAACAACAATTTGAGACAATATAATGTTTACAGTATATATGATGTGATTATATATATTCTTGTTATATATAAATTTGATAAATTGGAGAACTCGTCACACACACACATATCTTTATATATATATATATATATATATATATATATATATATATATTGATTTGAGAAATACTTTTTGGGACTCTCACAAAATAAATGATGATAATTTTGATTCAGGTGAATTCTATTGAGAATTGAGATGAAAATTATTTTTTAGCATAAGTGTATAAAATGTAGCCTTATGGAGAAAATGGCATTCCTATTGTTAAGTGAGAACAATGGTGTCATATCAAGTAGCAGGCATTCCTAGTGTATAATAATAAAGATACAGTGATACTCCTATATAAATTAGACACTTGTAGTTGTGCCAAAAATAAAATGAGAATGTGTAGGCATTCGTATTATACAATTGTGGTATAATGATGTCAAGTTTTACAAAAATATCAAGTCCCTTATTCTTGTAAAATTATGAACATTTCTTATTCCAAAAAGTGGTTCTTAGTAGTTAGGCCAAGATGGCAAGGGCAAAGGTCAATGATAAGTTCTTTGTTGCTCAATCCCTCTCTTTCTATCTCTCTATTGCTCGATATCTCTCTTTGGCCCACTTTTGAATGCTTATCTTTTATTTCATTTTAGCTTTAATCTTGTATTCTAATTTCAAAACATTATTTAATAATTATGAATTCACTTTATTATTTATTATTACTCTTGAATTGATATATGTTTAACATTATATTAAAAATAAATGCTTAACAATATATAAAAAAATAAATAAATATATGTTTAATAATTAATTTATATATATATATATGTATCTCCGCCGTACTCATGTCCTACTTTTCAAAAATTGATGTGTCGATGTATCGTACTCGTGCTCGTACCCATGCGGCCATAACTGTGTCCGTGCTTCATAGGTCATTTGTTAAGTTGTAAGAGTTCCACTTGCATCTAAGTGATGCATGACATGAGCATTTAATAGCACGAATGGAATGCATGATAAACAAAATAATTTGCACCTGGATATGACTTGCTTAAAAACGGAGTTAATATCAATATAGTATCATGAATTTTGCATAAAACGTAATATAAAATTTATTAAAATATAGCATTTCATCAACTTCATTCTAGAAACATGTTTCATAAATCATAAGCTTTACAGTTTGTGCATCTTTGAAGCAATAAAACTATGGGAATTGGAATTTGGAACCAAAAACCTTTTGACCGAAGTTCATTCTGTAGAGCATCTTTTTACTCTTATAAGCATGCATGATGTGTGCACTTTTTACTCTTATATGCATGATGTGTGCACTGATTGTGCTTGAGCTAGCACTTTAAGTTGTATAATGTAGTTGTACTCTGGTTATATAATATATTATAAATCCGGTTTAAAAACACTAATATTACTATTTTCGTGTGTGTTCTAATCAGTATTACTGTTTACTCAAAAAAATAAAATAAGAATGTTTATCTCACATTGGTTGTGTGTGTCTAGTGTCCGCTGTTTATAACCCCAGTCTACAACTACAAAGGTTAGGCCTTTTTGTAATTGTACTCTGGTTATGTAATGTATTATAAACTCAGTTTAAAAATACTCTGGTTATGTAATGTATTAAACCTAGTTTAAAAACACTAATATTACTATTTTCGTGTGCTCTAATCAATATTACTGTTTACTAAAAAAAAATTGCTATTTAAACTTTTGGATTAGCCGTTTGTGCAAAGACTAGCTTGCAATGGGGTAAGCCCATTCAGCATATCAGGCTTATCCAGTAGAAAAAACTAGGCCCAACTCTTCAGAAATTCCAGCCTCAGCCCAGATAAAAGAATTGTCACGTAGCAGCTGGACACAAGTCGAGTACAAAAAGAAAATGAAATGCTGAGAGCTTTCTTTGGTCTTGTGATAGATAGAATGAGCAGACGAGAAAATGAAATAGATTTTTTTTTTTTTTTTTTTCCTGTAAGTAAACAATAATATTTATTAGAACATACACGAAAATAATAATATTAGTATTTTAAATCAGGTTTATAATTCATTACATAACCAAAGTACAATTACCATTTACAACTATAACCATTATAATATACTAATATGTAACACATGCAAACGCATGAATTCATTTAAAATTAAACACAATTTATACTATAAAAATATAAATAATTAGTTAAATTATTTTAAAGAAATAGCATGTAACACATGCATATGTCTAAATACATTTAAAATTAGACACAATTTTTATCATAAAAATATAAATAATTAGTCAAATTATTTTTTTTATAAAAGTAAACGTAAGTAGTCACATTAAAATTCTTACCTAAAACTTATGATCGTTTTTTTTCTTCTAATTTTTAATAATTTAGAACATGTGGTAATCTTTGTTATGTGTTGATTTTTATTGAGTATATATGATTAAATTTTTTTTTTTAATTTTTTAATTCATTAATATTAGATTCTTAGTATTTTGCACTTATTAACTCTAATTGATTCTTAGTATACGTAAATTTAAACATATGGCGCAAAATTAGATTCTAATTGAACTTTCTCTAAGTTTTACCTATTAATATATAGATAGATATCAAGCATAATACACACACACATAAATAAATAAATATATATATATATTTATAGACACACACACGTTAAACAATCACTTGTGCACCTCAATTAAAGACATAACATTTAAATGAGCTCAATATACACTGCTTATTGGGTATTAAGGGCAATTAACTTAATCCAAGGTCCTAATGGTCACTAAAAAATGCGTAATAATTGCATTAAGTATGTCATTATATGTTTTATATATTTAATTAGGAACACTCAATGATAATCAAACAAATAGTTACAATAGCTTTTAAATGGGGGATTTGAACCTTAAATGTCATGAATACACTAAGAGGTGCTAACAATTAAACTACAAGACTCTTGGCAAGATAGCTTGACTTTGATTAATGACTCAAAGCCTCCACCAAATCAAGCTCATATATATTTAATTTTTTAAAAAAAAAAGTTTTAGTTTCTTATAAATATGTGTGTGTGTATATATATAACAAGTAGATAGTGAGATTCTTCATAAAGGAAAAAAAAAAAAAAAAAGATATTGAGATTGAGATTGGGGGAGATAAGATTTGATATTGATATCACTTCCAATACATGACTATTGCTAAAAATAAAATAAAATAAAAAATAAATCTAATTTAAAAAGTCAAGAGCCTTTGTTTAGAACTTCTTAATGTTTTCAATGGAGAAATGGAAACAAATCACCCTCCAACTTTAACTATGAAATTATTATTAAAAAAAAAACCTTTAAAAACAACCTGCAAACTGAAAAGAGCAATTACTTCAATAACTATATAAAATCTGATCGGATTAGGGAGCATCTAATTTATGGAATACTTATTTTAACTTCTTCTTTTTTGGGGGTAATTTAGCTTTTTATTTATAGAAACAAAACACAAATTACAAAGGAAAAACCCAAAATAAACTAGCAAAGGGAAACCTCCTTGCTACAGCAACCAAAAACAAAACTAACCATAAAACCAAAGCAAGCCAAAACAAATGGCAAAGCAAAACACACTAACTACTACACTAACAACTAAGCAAAACATCTATAAGGCATCCCAACCAATACCTTTAGCACAGTAGCACATAGACTAGCACTTTGGCAAAACACAACAGCACAAGATTTCAATGATCAAATTAAAATACTACTTGGATCAATTCCCCGATTACAACAAATGGTAGCATTCAAAACTGACTTCTTGGACTTGGTTTTAAACCCCAACCTAGCTTTGACATCCTTAATGATGCTTCTCTTTAGCTGTTCTTCCGTCCAAATTCTTTCTTCATGAACTATGACATTTCTTTGCATCCAAATATGGTAGACCGTTTCCCACCAAGCAAGTTTACAAGCTATTACTCTCAGCCCTTTCCCTTTTAACTCTCTAGCCCCCCAAGCAATCAAGTCCTCCCACACAAATTGAGCATTTGAAACTTGACACAACTTCATCATGTCATCCCAAATTCATCTAGTGAAAGAACATTCAAAGAAGATATGATCTCTACTTTCAAGGCAATTTCTACCAAAAAAAAAAACACATAAGCTATCACCCAAGTACCCCACTTGGCCATTCTATCTCACGTGGATATCTTGTTGATTACAGCTAACCAACCAATAAACGAATGCTTCGGGATAGTTAAATGGAACTAAAGCAGCTTCCACCACTCAACTTCACTAGATTTATCTCTAATCTCAGCATATGTTGCAGCACAAGAAAACTTCCCAGATTTGGTAACTTGCCAAAGGGCTTTATCCTCATCTTTAAGCTTAACAAGGAATAGTTGACACTAAATAGTTACAAGGGCATCAGATCTAGCAAGCCTCCAAATCCATGTCTTATCTTTCAGCACAGAATCCACTTTAACTTTAGGATTACTTGCAACATCATAAATGACACGAGAACCAAATCTTTGGACCAATACCCCAGCAGGATGCCAAAGGACATGCCAAAGAAATATAGTTTTCCCATCCCCCACATCAAACCTGATAAACTTCCTTGCTTCATCCCTCAATTTAAGAATTGCTCCACAACTCCAGGTACATTCTTGTGGAATTTTTACCGTCCAAAAACACTTACCTTTGAGAAGATTTGCATGAATAAAAGCCACCCAAAGAGATCCAACATTAGTAAACAAACTCCAAATGTGTTTCATTATAACAACTCTATTTCAACTAGCAACTCTTTGCAATCCCAGCCCTCCCTCTATTTTAGGTAAACAAAATTTTTCCCATGCTACTATAGTTTTCCCTTTGCCAGTACCCTGCTCTTGCCATAAGAAATGATTAAAATTATGCTCCAGAGTCTTGATGACCTTCTTAGGGAGGATAAAGTTACTTGACCAAAATCATTAAATACTATGTAGAACAGATTGAAGAAGTTGTAACCTGCCAGCAAAAGATAGTTTCCTTGATGACCATGATTTGATTCTACCTTGAATTTTATCAATAAGTGGCTAACAGTCCTTCAACATTAATCTACCAGAGATAAGAGGTAATCCCAAGTATCTAACTGGAAGAGTACCCTCCTTAAATTGCAACACATCTAGAATTTTCCCTTTTACATCTTGAGGCACAACTGAGAAGAAAACTTCACTCTTACTTGGATAAGCTTAGTATTATTGTAGTATATATGCATGTGATTGTGTGCGTTGTTGTTGGTATTTTACTAACTAAACAGTAGTAGTACATGGGGTGTTTTTATTAACTTTGACGTTTTTTTTGCACCTCATGAATAGTTGAATACTATGGCTTGTCAAATAGCGAGCTTCAGCTTTGGCTAGCAGTTTGCCTCTTTTTTTAATAATAAAAAAAAACTTTGGTGTAGACTCATCAACCCTACTCTATGTGACAGTAAGATTAATATCATGTATACCATTTGGGTCTTGATGAGGCTATTGTTGTGCTTGCTAAAGCATTACTGCTCGAATCACTTAACTCCTACTAAGCATCATGTGGAGATATATGAGGACTTCTACCACCGAACCACATCCCTGCAGTGGTAGCAATTTGCATTTTTGTGCCAAAGTTTCTCTAACATTACCAAACGAAATATGGTTCCATTCCTTCAAATGCTCACCACACCATTGAACCATCATCATAAGCTGTTACACAAGAAAACTAGAAAATTGTCCACCCTAAGCTATCTTCACAACACCATCACAATTCTCATCCTTAATCCACATTGCCTCAAAATGGAAATGACGTTTTTGATGATAGAAGTGTAGTTTCTCATTGTCAGAGTATAGGCACAAAGATTTATGATTTGAAGAAGAAAAATCTAAAATGAGAGCTCTCATCGTCAGGACTTAGAAACTTTGAAATCCAATCAATAGTGGCAACACCCCGATCCAATTGTTCCCAAAAATAAAGGACCATCAAAGCAGTTGTTGCACCAAGTAAATTGGAAACCAATATAACTAAGATCCCTAAATCCACACCAATCAATGCTAGGAATGTAACCAAACACTTGAATATATTTTAATTTTACAAAAAATATTTTCCGTTGAAACAAACACAACCTTAATTCCATGTATGTATAAATTGCAATTTAAGAATTTATTTGATTTTTTTAAGGTTAAGTTTTCTTTTATTTAGCTTACCAGAAAGAGGCTTAATAATTAATATTGTATCAAGTACACCATTATATGTTTACATATTTTATTATGAAAACTTTATTTTAATTAAAAAAACTATTTGACTTTGACCAATGATTCAAAAACTCCATCAAATCAAGCTAGTGTATATTTTGAAGTTTTTAGGTTTTTAATTTTATTTTTTATACAACTTTTAAAAAATTCACTGAATCAGTGGGTATATAATAGAAAAATGTATACAATTTATACATTTTAGGTTAAAATGACCCACATAAGTGACTGTATAATTGTATAAATTTACAATTTTTTTTAACATATCCTGAGGATGAATAAAAATAGTGGATGGTGGTTATTGTGTGTGAAGAAAGAGAAAAAAATATTTTAATAAAATATAAACTAGATAATCCGATATAGAGTGTTTCAAAAAGTATGTATATAAAAAAAAAAAAAAGTTTCTTATAATAAAATAGATAGAATTTTTTTCAAAAGTCAATAGGAATGTTCTAAGGCCTGACATCAGTATTACTTCCAATACAACTATTAGTTAAGAAAAAATAAATTTAAAATGTTAAGAACATTGTAATTTGTAACTTAATTGTTTATTGAATTAAAAAAAAAAAAACATTTAAAAAACAGGAAGCAAAGGGACAAATATGTGAGTAAGAATAAAATCCGACTGGATTAGGTAGCAGCGGAATAATAGGATACGTATTATTAAGTTGGATAAGTGACATGTGTGTGTTTGTTTAGTTGTTACTAAAGTAGTATTTTAGTACAGTAGTTAGTAGTAGATGTAGATGGGTGGTGTGATGTGGGTGTTACTTTTTATATAAAAGGGCCAAAGACAGTAGTTTGAAACCCTTTCGATTTTCGTTGCTGCCGTCAGTTTCTAGTTTGGGGCCATCTGCTCAAATTATCCTTAAAATCTTCGACGGCGGCGGAGCACCACCACCACCGTGTGTTTCTTCAATCTTCCACCTCCATGATCTGACTCTCTCACTCACTCTCACAGGTATAACTATACTTTTCCCTACACATCATCACCTTACCAAACTTCATCTTTCATTTCATGGATCCATTTCTGTATTAGGGTTTCTTCTAAGTTTTTGTCTTTTTTCTGTTTTCTATGGATTTGGGTGTGGATCGGGTTCAGGCTTAAGCTAATTTGTAAAGGGTTTCTAAGCTTTTTCAATTCAGCTTCTTCTTTTTTTTTTGTTACTTCAATTACTACTTTTTGAGTGTGTTTTTTGTGTGATTGGATGAGTTCATTGAATTATGTAAATTGTTTGTCACGTTATATGTATAATTCCTTAATACTAGTAGAGAAGAGAAGAGAAGGAACCCAAGATCAGCAATTTTGCTTGCTGCTACTTAGATTCACTTTCTCTCTCTTCATCCTTTTAGGTTACTACTACACCCACCACCATTTTTCACCTACATTTCTTTCCATTTTCTGAGAAAGAAGAATTTTGGGAGAATATGATGGTCTTGCTCACAGGTTAGGCCTTGGTGCGCCCTCCACTGTCGCGGGTTCGAGTTTGGGAAGAGGGGTTGGGGGGGTGGGGGAGGGAGCAAGTGTCCTTTTTCATTTGTTCTTTTTGTTGGGGTAAGCGTATGAAATTGCTTTCCTAAATCAAGATTCTGATCTCCATGCTTGTTTTTTTACTTAGGGTTAGCCTCATGTGTTACCGAGTACTTGATAGTTAATAACCATTCACCAAACGAGTTTCTAGCTATTTTGGGAGATCTAGCACTTGATATCTACATGGTTAGTGAGCTCTAGTGTAGTGGTTTAACTAGATATACAACTGGATGTGCCCTTGTTCAAGTCTGTTAGCAGTTTTTTGTGGGGGGTTAGCAATCTGTTAGAAATTTTATGGAATGAATTGACTCTGTATTTTTTACCATCCACAAGAAGCTTCATGTCCCATTCAGATGAAATTATTGTGTGATTGGTCTGAGGTGGGCCTTGAATTTGGATGTTGCTTAGCCTTTGTTTGGTATAGCTTATTGGCCAGCTGGCCAAGATGCATCTTTTTAATTCTTCATTTCTTTCCCAAGGTATTGATCTACCAAATTTCACTATTATCTTCCTTCATCCTTTTAGTCAATAAATCAGGTATGTTGAGTAATTCACGTGTACAAGAGATTTCCCAATTACTTCAACCATGCAAATATTTCATCTGGTCCATGTACACTCTTGAGCACCCCACAGACCACATTCTTGTTTATAAATGAATGTATAGAGGTTGTATGGCCCTCTCATCAATCTTAATAAGAATTGATCAGACAATTATGTCCTTTATGCTTAATTTAATCTTAGGCTCTATACATTCTGTTGCTGTACTTTTTCAACCGTTAGCATGTAACTGCACTGATCTCGTATGAGATCAGATTGACAGTTGGCCATCTATCCAGACCCAGAAGGCTCCTGAACTTTTTACTTCCAAAAGGCTGCTCTACTTTAAATACATGCTGACTTATAGTATTTGTCTTTTAATTTTGATCTTCTTATAATTTTCAAGTTACCGATAGTCATCTATATCCATTTATGTAGCCATTTGGTCAATTTAACCTGGATGCTAGTAACTTCTATGGCTCAGACTTTCTGATAGGGGATTTTCTTTGCTTTATGGTTTCTGCATCTATTCGATTGAACGTAATTTGACACTTTTCCTTTGTGTCTCACTTTATTTTTAGTTAACTGCTTACTTCCAGATCCACTGCCATGGAAGATTCGGTTGTTACACTTATTGACTCTACAACCACAAAGATACAACAGCTCCAGAAAGCATTTGCTGAACTTGAAAGTCACCGGGCCATAACCCTTAACCTGAAATGGAAAGAACTTGAAGAACATTTTCATGGGCTTGAGAAATCCCTGAAAAGGCGTTTTCATGAGTTAGAAGACCAGGAAAAGGAGTATGAGAGCAAAACACTTGAAGCCCGAGAATTGTTGGAGAAGCGGGAAGCAGCAGTTGTGGCCAAGGAACAAGCTTCACTGGAGAGGCTTCAAGAGAAGCGAGATGCTGCTATATTTGCCATTGCTAATGCCCGAGAGAAGCAACGGAAAGTATCATCTGAGGAGTCTGCTGTTGTCACTGATGAGGGCCAAGGTGGGGCACCTAGCATGGAAGAGAAACCACCAGATGCCATGGCTGCTGAAAGTAACTTAGAAGACATAAAAGTTTCTTCTGGAAGTGGAGAGGCAGAGGTGAAGTCTTATCCTCAGCTGGTTACACTTTGTGAAGATATGGACTCAAAAGGGCTTCACACCTTTATATCGGACAACCGTAAGAATCTTGCTGCCATAAGGGAGGAAATCCCACTAGCACTAAAGGCTGCTGCTAACCCTGCACTTTTGGTTTTGGACTCTTTGGAAGGGTTTTATCACTTGG
Source organism: Notholithocarpus densiflorus (assembly GCA_030021035.2). Lineage (NCBI taxonomy): Eukaryota > Viridiplantae > Streptophyta > Magnoliopsida > Fagales > Fagaceae > Notholithocarpus > Notholithocarpus densiflorus. The sequence continues at coordinate 903,052 of JARYZH020000153.1, forward strand.
AAGTGCCCAATCTGGATGGAAAGAAGGATTCTAACTTATTGGGTCTCCGTCGTACATGTATCATGTTGATGGAATGTCTAAGTGTTCTGCTAACAAGCCCAGATCTAGTTTCTGTTCCTGATTTCATTTCAGAAGATATTAAGAAGCAGGCAAAGGCAATTGCTGAAGAATGGAAACCTAAGTTGGATGTTCTTGACATGGATGCTAGCAATGGGAACTCATTAGAGGCTCATGCATTTTTGCAACTTCTGGCTACTTTTGGTGTTGCCTCTGATTTTAATGAGGAAGAATTGTCTAGGCTAATACCAATGGTTTCACGACGTCGCCAAACAGCTGACCTGTGTCGTTCCCTTGGATTGGCTGCAAAAATGCCAGGTTTGTCTCATTTACTTAACCTTGGATGAAAAGTTGTTCTATGATGTCTAGCAGATTTTTTTACTTTATTTAATTAAATATGCTGAGATCTATACCTCACCTGTGAGTCTGCAATAAACACAATAAAAAAAATGAACTCTCCTTTTGCCTACAGCGTCTGTCCTTTGTGTTGTCAGAGAAAATGCCAAGTCTTTCTTTTTATGCAAATTTTCATTCTGGATGAAACCCTTTTCTTAAGCCTGACAAATACGACTTTATTAAATGAAATTTACTGACCTTAAATCTAGTCTCCTTAACTGCCCAAAGAACTAAAAATCTTTTGGTTTCCTAATGCTTATTAGCCTATGCTTTCTGTGTGTGTGTTTCCATTTACCGATCTGTACTCTGTTGCTTCTCAAACATTCTTCCGATACAATAAAAACAATAAACTAGTTATTTAAGATCCAGGACTTAGAACCTTTGGCATTTTCTTTCATTAATGTCATATCATCTTATACAGTCTAAATGTCCAAATATGTGATTTTTTTTGGGACCACCACCATGTCTTAAATAGCATCATGTTCTGAATGCCATTTTTTTTTTCTTTCTATTTTGAACTAATTGGAAGTTGTATCATTAATATGCTCATTCTTCCATGATACAACTTCCAATTTCCTGGCCTCTGCTTGGCCAATATAGTGAGGCTCTAACACGTTGGATGAACCAACATATAGGTTGATAAGGTCAATTGCTTTTACTTTGTCAACCAATTTTTTATTTATTTGTTGTTAATTGTGTTTTTCCTGGGTTCTACAGGTGTAATTGAGGTTTTGGTAATTAGTGGAAGGCAAATTGATGCTGTTAACTTGGCTTTTGCATTTGAACTGACTGAGCAGTTCTCTCCTGTGCCTTTACTGAAATCCTACTTAAAGGAGGCTAGAAAAGCATCTTCACCTGTAAAAGCTGGAAACACATCTCCTACAGCCCAGGTATTTTAGTCACTCTACACTATATTAAACAAATTTATTTTGAAACTTCTGTTTTGATAATTCTAACTAGTGAGCTGACTCACTGATATGGATTCTGGTGCTAGCTCCTGCAGAATGGTTATTAGTTATATTATTGAGCTTGTCAGTTGCAACTGAATAAAAGATGTAAAGCTAACTTTTGCATTATATTATAATTGGGTAGAAATAGTTGTATGGTATAAAATTGTTTAAGATTTATGAGGGACACACTGATGCACTACCACATTTAAGCATGTTTGAGGTGCTATCTGAACCAGACTGGTCTTGCTGGTTGGATTGGCTTTACAATACTTTCATGTGACTCAAGTGGTTGGATCAGTTGATTGCTAGATGTGTTCTTAAATATCAAATCTTATTCTGGCTTCCTTACTACTCAAAGACAAGCACCCAACATGTTTTGGATCCCCATCACCATCTATTTAATCTGATTGTGTGCTGCTTTTTAACTTCAATAGCATTTTTGATTTCAGGCTCTATCTGGCTGATTTGGTGGTGAATTAGTGACCAACTCCCTGAATGGGTTTTAAAATTTGTGATAAGTTTAGTTATTTTATGTTTGTATGTTTTCACAACTTGATTTCACTTCATTAATTGAGGGTAAACTGGCTTAGCATCACTCTTAAAATTGCCAATGGAAATGAGGGCTTCAGTTCCAGCATTGAGGGTAAACTTTCTTTCTTTCTGTGTCAGCAACTTCTTCGGTTAGGCACGACTTTTTCAAAATTGAGAGTAAACTATATTGCTTTCCCTGTCAACAACTTCTTTGGTTAGGCACCACATTCCGTCTGGGTTATGCTTGAGCTGTTACCGGGATTTCTTTCCCCTGGGCTGCCATGTGTTTCTCAAACTGATTTACCATTTGTCCATGGTTCAACATTTGGCTGTTTGATTAGATGCCTGAACAGTGCTCTCTCTTAGTGCCTGTCTGTGCGTGTTTGTTGCATTTATTTTTCCTTAGGGATCCACAATCCACAGTATCATTCTGATGGACAATCTCATTAAAATGTGGGCTGTTGCTGATGTGCAATGGGGTTTGCCAATCTCTGAGTTTTCCTGTATGGTTGTGTTTTTACATGCCTAACAAATTTGCTCTTGTTTCAGAATGAGGTTAACGACCGAGAGCTGAGTGCCCTAAAGGCTGTGCTCAGGTGCATTGAAGAGCATAAACTTGAGGAGCAATATCCGGTGGACCCACTCCAAAAACGCGTCCTCCAGCTAGAAAAGGCTAAGGCAGATAAGAAGAGGGCGACTGAAGCTGCAAAGCCTCAACCAAAGAGACCCCGTGCTAACAGTGTAGGATATGGGCCTCGTGTCACTAACGTTGCTACTGACAAGACTTTCTACCCCCGAGTCGCTGATAGGTATCCTCAGTACGTGTATGATAGACCCTATGTTTACTCTGGACCTGCTGACAACCATTGCCCACCCATTATGGGTTCTGCTACTTACACCCTATCTCCTAGTCATGGCAACTACTTTGGAAATGGCTACCAGTACCAAGCCCCATATCTTCACTAGTTAGCAAAAATGGCAAAAAGTGACTATGATCCTTTCGTTTTAACTGTTAGTCTTAACCCTGCAGCTCTTTGTATGTTGTACTGTATGAATGAATTTAGTATTTAAAAAAAAACCCTAAAAAAGTATTAAAAAAAAAAAAAAAAAACTGTCTTGTTGATTTCGTTTTTTAGTTGTACAAGATATTTCAGTTCTCTAATATATGCACAATGTTTTCATTTTGTAAATATTTATTATTGTGTCCCATTTCGTATTTGTTTATTTACCTTATCGTCTTTGACTTTGTTATCCATTTATTTGAGTACTGCCATACGATTACGAGCTGAGAAATTATAGAGATTAAACTATGCAGATTAATGTGGGGGAAGACACTATGCCCCATTTGCACGGGGGCTAGAGTTATTGATAATAAAGTGTGGACAGCATTCTGTATGATACTTTATCAGAATCCTTAGGAAATGTATATTCTTTCACATATTATAATACTCTTACACCTCATGTCATGTGTTGAGATTTAAAAGAAGGGAGACAAACATTCTTTTTCAGTATCTAAAGCATCAATGAAGGGTTAGTTTGTTTTTGGTAATTCAGCTTATAGATTCATTGAAACAAAAGAAGTACGTAGGGAAAACCCCAAAAAGAAAAAAACGTGAGAAGGGAAGGTACCAGCACAAGGAACCTCCCTACTACAGCAAACAAATTACAAACCTATCTACAAAGCCAAAACAGGTAGCAAAGAGCACTTTGGAGACACTCACCATGCTCAGATCAGAATGCTACTTGGATCAGTCCCTCCAATTACAACGAATGGAAGCATTTAAAATTGACCTTTTGAACTTTGTTTGAAACCCCAACCCAGCTTTGACATCCTTAATGATACTTCCCTTGAGTTGCTCCAGTCCAAACTTTATCTTCATGAACTATGACATTCCTTTGCAGCCAAATGTGCTAGATAGTTGCCCACCAAGCAAGTTTATAGGCTATGACTCTCAACCCCTTCCCTTTTAACTCTCTAGCCCCCCAAGGCCCAAGCAATCAAACTAGACATTCTATCTCATATGGACAACTTCTTGTTTACGGCTAGCCAACCAATAAACAATGCTTTGGGATAGTTAGATGCAGCCAAAGTAGTTGCCACCAAAGAATAGTTGTAGCATATGTTGTAGCATAAGAGAACTTTCCAGATATAGTAATTCGCCAAATGACCTTATCTTCATCCTCAAGCTCAACAAAGAATAATTGACCCTGAATAGTTACAAGAGCATACGATTTATTAGGCTTCCAATTCCACATCTTATCTTTCAATACAACATCCACTTTAGCTTCAGAGTTACTTGTAGCATCATATATGACACGAAAACCATATCTTTGAACCAAAATCCCAGCAAGGTACCAAAGGTTATCCTAAAGAAATATAGTTTTCCCATCCCCCACCTTAAACTTACTAAAATTTCTTACTTCACCCCTCAATTTAAGAATTTCTCTCCAACCCCAAGTACATTCTTGTGGAATTTATAGAGTCCAAAAGCACTTTTCTTTGAGTACATGGGTTAGTTTTTCAAAAATTATTTTCCCTATCCACTTACAAATGATGTGGTAGCCAGAATCAAATGACCAACATAGCATCCATGCGTGGCATATTCAAATTATAATGGCATCTTACAAATGTTTTCATATGATAAATGAAAAAAAGGAAATGTGAAAGGAGAAGGAAAAAAAAGGGAGATGATAAATGTTTTCAATGTGCATTCATAAACTTGGTTTGGGCCATTAATCATATAGTCACAAATGAAATAATTTAGTCAATGAAATAGATAGATAGAGTGCGTTACTGGCATTAGACTAATAAACCAAACACCCCCCCCGCCCCTAAAAAAATGGTGAAAGAAATAAAAATCCATGAAAAATGCTATTGGGTGGTTCTAATAATCAACAAAATCAAAATATAAAGTATCTTCCTAAAAATGAGTCTTTTTTAAATTTTATTTTTGAATTTTATTTTGCTTTTTGTAATCCAAATGGTTATTTTTGACATATTGATAGTTGGGGTGAGGGAATTTGAACATTAAATGTCTTCATTAGCAACACCAAAAAATCCTTTTCAAACCCCTACTAATTGTTATTAAAGAGAAGTTTTTTTTTTCCTATACTGGTTGCAAGTCTATTGTTGTGTTTTAGATTTTTTTTTTTTTTTTTTTTTTTTTTTTTACAAGATAGAATTTCTACTCTAACATAATATAAGTGTATATGTGTGTGAAGTTTTCTTCTGAAGACTTGAACCCCGGCTCTTACCCCCCACATCTCACAAACATTTATACTTGTGGAGTGACTATTGCACCAAGGGTGCGCGATGGTGTTGTGTTTTGGAATTAGGAGAAGCAAAGTTTCAACAAATAGAGACTACATGGCAAAGCTTTAAACAAAGAGGTTGGGTTATTGGCTTCATTGATTTGACTTCTTTTTACTTAATTGATTCTTTATTAGAAACATCATAAGATGTTAATTGATTTACATAACTCTTTGCATAATCCCATTCAAAATAAATTTTTTATGGGTTGGACCTTTGCATACTAATCTAATAATCAATATGTATTAACTATTTTTACAAGGTATTTTTATATAAAAAATTATTTTAGTGGGAATATTTTATATATATAAGAAAATTATATATATAAAAAAATATTTTTAGTGTGGATTCTATAATTTTACTTAAAAGGTACATTGATAACTTTATCCTCAAATAAATGACTAGTTAAAATTTTTGGCATTTATCTAAATAATTTATCTTTTGTTAAAAAAATAAAAATTGTGTGTTTTGACTGTCAAAACTTTTCAACTTTTTCTTTTATAGATTTCTGTCATATGAGACTTTTGTCTTATGTATTAGAGCACAGCACATACTGATGCTTACACGTTTCAATATCATGTGTTTAAAAGAACTGAAGGAAAACCAAACCATTTCCTCTCGTTTAATTACCAATGAAATAGAATTATATCAATTAAACAATTAATTACTTACTTATTTCTATATATATATATATTGTTTTTTCTTTTTGTTGGAAAAAGCTGTACCTTCTTATGTAACCTGTTAAAAAAAATCACACTTCTAATAAATTCAGAAATTTTTCTCTAAAAAAAGAAATAAAAATTCAGAATTCTAACGATAAAAGGGCCGACGAGGAAAGGAGTCTGGAAGAAATTTAAAAAAAAAGAAAAAAAAAATTTAAAAAAGCTGTACTAATTAATGGATAAAGAACGACGTCGTTTGCTCTGTTGTTTAAAAGAATTAAAAAAAAAAAAAAATACTTTTCGTTTTGAGATAAAACCAGAGACAGTTTTTTATTAAAAAAAAAAAAAAAAACCTTTCCTTTTGGGATAAAACCAGAAACAGAGAGCAACAAAAGGTTACATTGTTCACCGCCTAAGAATAGGAATTCGAAAATTCCTAATCACACTCGGATTTTGTTCACCGCCTCATCCTTCTTGCGTTTTACTCTAAAAACTAGCCGTTGAGGCGGTGATCATAATCCGAGTTTGTTTAGGATTTCCGAATTCCGAATAGCAAAAGGAAACAATTGTTGGGTATTTATAAGATTGCAATGCTTTGCATAAAGACTACATTTTTTATAAATTGAAATTCCAGTTTCCACAGCGTCTCCTTCACCCATCTGATTTACGCTACTTCTTCTTCTTCCTTCAAAACCCTTTCTTACTCTCTCTGATCTGTGACCCTCATTCATGGCTATTATTGCTAAACTCCTGGGTTGTTTCAAGAACAAGGTGCACCATCATACCGACAACAACAACGTAGCACTAGATCAAGAACAAGAAGAAAGTATGTACGCCTTTTACAAACGCATTGAGACCCAGAATCAACTCAGCACTGACTTCTTGAGTTTCCAACCTCAAGTTTCTGTGTATGTAAGAAACTCTCTGGTTGATTGGTTGACGTCCCTTCATTTTTCTCTTGATCTTTTGCAACCGACTCTGTTTCTCGCTGTCAATATTGTCGATCGTTTCCTCTCTGTTGAGGTTGTGTCGTCTGAACATGACTTGAAACAGATGGCTATTGTTGCATTAGTCATTGCCTCTAAATTTGAGGAGAACTGGTCTCCTTCTGCTCTTACTTTAATGGAGGAGGATGAGGATGGTTATGGAAGTACTTATTACAGTCAACAGCAGATTGATGCCATCGAAAAAAACGTTCTTCAAAAATTGGGGTGGAAGTTATTGGTTCCTACTATCCATTCCTTTTTGGTTGAAATTTTCGAATCTTGTGAGTACCGTGATCAAGAATTCAAGGATATGGCATTCTTTTTTGGTGAAGTGGCACTTAACAATTACCATGCTACTATCAGTTACTCACCATCCACACTTGCTGTTTCTGCCATTTATGCTGCAATGTGCGTGCTAAAGAAAAGCCATGGTTCCAAGCAGATATTTCTTAACTCCCATCAATCTCATTCTAAAGGAGAAGTCACCTTCTGTGCTGGAATGCTTCAACGGTTGGCGAGTATGGCACCCACTGGGAAACTGATGAGAACCCTTGCTGAGAAGTATTCTGATCAAATTTTGCTATTACGTCCCAAAAAGTAGTAACACTAGTTTCTATGTTTTCTGTTTTTTTGTTTCTTGTAAATTTTAGTGCTTTTTTTTAAAAAAATTAATAGAATCTAGTATTATTTCAGTGGTTTCAATATGTAATTTGGATACAATGATATCACCAAAGAGGTGATAATATCATTTTTTTTTTTATAACATAATGTCACCTTGAGCACACTATGAGTGATAAGATGGACTAATTTCAATAAAAAAATGTCACCTTGATGAAAGTGCATTTTAGAGTTTGGCATAAGATTTCGTATATCACCCAAAAAAAAGAAAAAAGAAAAAGAAGTTTGGAATAAGAATGCATTCAACTTTTGGTTTTTCTTCCTTTATTGTTTACTCTTAGGAGGGGTTCAATGATGATGTGGCCAATCGATACTCAAATTGAAATAATCGCACACTCAATTTCATAATTTGTTGACTTGTGCGATTGTGAGTAATTGACATTTTCGGTCCATTACTGACTTATGCGGCCCACCATTTTTTGTCGATCACCCACAATTGCATAAGTTAGTAAGTTGTGAAGTTAGATGTAAGAATGATTGTGCTTGTAATATTGTTGCCCGCCAAAAGTGCACTAGTCTAACTAAGGTACCGCAAAGAATGTTACAAACTATAACAACATCCGCCTTGGTATGAATCCAAAGGCAAGGGATGTGATGTTGTGATGAGGTCTGGGGAGTGAGTGAGGGTGATAATTGTAGGAAGAGAGAGAAAAGGGACAGCTATATCTAAAGGAAAAGCAAGAAGGGCAAAAGACTCGGCGATAAAAGAACTAGAGGATTTCTCAATGAGCTTTCCCTTCTCTACCCTCCTTTTACCTGTTTTTCTCTTTTATCACTTGAATTCTAAATTGAGAACCATGTTTTATTTTTAGCCAATCAAGACATGAATGCAAAATCAAAGAGACAAATGCAATTCAATTTTGTATCAAAAGCTCTTTTCGTCAAGATAACGATATATATATATATATATATAAAATTAAATATAATAACAATTATTTCATTATTTTTATTGGCGTATAAAACAAACCATTTTAATAATATATTATACATCTTTACCAAATAAACTTTTAAAAGACTAATTGTTCTTTTTTTTTTGTTATAAACCAATTGTTCTTTTTAGTAATTAATACAGTTTTGTTTCTATTTTTTTTATACCTCACATAATACATTACTCAAGCACAACATTCATTGCTTTTTTTTTTTTCTTTTTTTAATATAAAAGCTGTCAAAAAAGAGAAAAAAAAAAAAAAAACCAACATTCTTTGCTCAACATCTCTCTGCATCAGCTCTGTTTCTCAAGGACTCGCAGACAGCATCTTGTTATGGAAACAGAGGAAACAAATCAGCTCAATACTACGAATACAAGAGGAAACAGCTACCAACACGCACAACTCAAATTCTCAGACTTCACTCGCTCTCCGAATTTACACAGACACAACCTCAACACGCTACAACAAACACAAAAGTACAAAACACATACCCAATCAAACCCGAATCCAAACCTTCCAAATGCTCACCCTGGCCCACCTCCACATAAAATAGAGTTGGGTTTGGGTCGATTATATCCAAACCGTGTCTCTCAATAACCCAGGTCAATTAAATCCTTTGGGACCAGATCTGTTCAAATTGGGCCCGAGTCTAACTAAGCCCATATTTGAGCCCAACTCAAACAAATATCCAAAATAAAAACCCTACTACGTTAAATAATAAAGAACGACGTCGTCTCTTTCTTGGATTGTTGATAGTTGAGTCGGTGAACGAGTTTCATTAGGAATTCCGAATACCAAAAGGAAACAATTGTTGGGTATTTATAAGTTTACATTGCATTGAATAAATTTTACATTATCTTTTTTAAAATCTGCTTGAGATTACAGAGGAGATTTATGCTTCTTCTTCCTTCAAAACCCACTCTGATCTGTGTATTTCAACTTCAACAACTACAACCCATGACTATTTTTGCTAATCTCCTGGGCTGTTTCAAGAAGAAGAAGGTGCCCCATCATGCTCACAATAACGTAGCACTAGAACAAGAACAACGTCAAAATATGTACGCTTTTTATAAACACATCGAGAAGCAGAATCAACTCAACACTAACTTCTTGAGTTTCCAACCTCATGTTACTGAGTACCTAAGAGACTCTATGGTTGATTGGTTGACGTCACTCCATTTTTCTCTCCATCTTACGCAACGGACTCTCTTTCTCGCCGTCAATATTTTCGATCGTTTCCTCTCCGTTGAGCTTGTGTTGTCTGAACATGACTTGAAAATGGTGGCTATTGTTGCATTAGTCATTGCCTCTAAGTTTGAGGAGAGACGGTTTCCTTGTGCTCTTACCTTAATGGAGAATGGGGTCGGTAGTAATTACAGTCAACAACAGATTATTGCTATGGAAAAAAATATTCTTCAAAAATTAGGGTGGAAGTTATTAGTTCCAACTATCCATTCCTTCTTGGTTGAAATTTTAGATTCTTGTGGGTATTTTGATCGAGATTTCAAGAATATGGCATTCTTTTTTGGTGAAGTGGCCCTTAACGATTACCATGCTACTATCAGTTACTCTCCATCCACACTTGCTGTCTCTGCCATTTATGCTGCAATGTGCGTGCTAAAGAAAAGCCATGGTTCCAAGAGGAGATTTCTTAACACCAATCAATCTCATTCGAAAAAAGAAGTCATCTTCTGTGCTGAAATGCTTCAAGGGCTGGCGAATATGGCACCTAATGGGAAACTAATGAGAACGGTTTCTAAAAAGTATTCTTATGAAGTTTTGCTGGTGCATTCCAAAAATATGGTTTCTATGTTTTCTGTTTTCTGTTTTCTGTTTTTTTCTTTTTTCTTTTTTCTTTTTTTTGTTTCTTGTAAATTTTATTGTTTATTTATTTATTAATAAAATCTAGTATTATTTTAGTGGTTTCAATAGGTACTTTGGATCCAATTATATCACAAAATGGTGATAATATCATTTTTTTGATAACATAATGTCACCTTGAACACACTATGAGTGATAATATGGACTAATTTCATTTACATTTTTAAAAGGGGAAAAAACAAATCATTTCATTTCATTGCTATGTCCAAATTCCCAAAAAAAGTGATTCAATTTCTCAAAATGTAAATGTCATGCAAAAGCATATCCAAGCTTTCTTACCAATTGCAGGGCAGGAACATTTGTAGGCTCTCCTGAAATTTGGGCGTTCTCATTAGTTGATTGTTCCCCAGCCAATTGTTGATCTTGGTTTGAACTTATATAGCTTGAATCATCCTTGCTCCGCATCTTTGATTTCAAGGACTTGGATCTCGAGTCCAACGAGTGGCTGTGAGGACAATGAACATCATGTGCATCTAAATTTTCAGTGTGAGACCACAAATTGGGCAATGACTCTACCAGCTGCCCAACTTCGTTACCAGAAACCTTATGAGTTATGACTTCTAGTTATTATAATGGGGCTTGATAATACCTTTGATTTTTCTATCTCAATATCAGTCAACAGATTCTCTTGAACAAACTTGTCAGATGAATATGACTCAAGTTCATATATAGCTAGAGGTCTAGAATGTTTTTCCCCTGAAATGAAACACAAATTTGACCAAAGAAGCTTGATTTTTTTAAAATAATCTGTATCACAAACATGAGAGTAATGTTATGTGAAGTATAAATTTTCTTCTTCTCCCTTTGTTTTGGATAGGTTAGTACAATATAATTCGGGTTGATAAACTACAACGATAGTTTATATGTTGGCAACAGAATACCACGACCCATAAATGAGGCAGACTAATACAAGACGTATTTAGTAATCTAGTATTTCATTCCCCTAACCCAAACGTTGCACAATCAATTGTGAACCACATCTCATGAAACAGAGATCACTAGTTAAAACATCTCCTTTCTCCTTCCCTTAGCGCCAAAAAACCTCACCTATAAAACAAAAAGGTACCTACTTTCCATGCTTTAATAAGGAAGCCTCTCTCAAGCATTCCTCAATTAAGCTGGATTTTGCAGCTACTATACACTTGCGTTTATCTTTAAGTGCTTGAAAATTTTTATCAAGTTCATCAAGAGCATTGTCTGCTTTCTTTTTAACGTGAAGACCGTAGTTAGCATGCGCAAGTCTCTTCAAATGGTCGAAAGCAAATCGGATTTTAAATTTTGCAAATTGTAAGATCTTCAAGCTTGTACACCAATTGAGAAGCAAATCTTTTGTTATATCCACAACCATGGTGTTTATCATGCTATATACACACTCACATAACATGTAAAATAAATACATTTTCACCATTGGCCTTAACATAGATGTGACACTAATATATATATCCCCGTGCTTGGAAAGCAACTGCTTAAGGATAGGGGCCAAGCTCAAAGGAACCATGTAATCTGCAACACTGGCAACCTCTTCTTTAGGAGCACACTTAGAGCTAACCTCGATAATCTCCTGTACACTATTAAATGGTTCAGATATCTTTACACCACGATCAAGAATCTTCACAAATCGTGTATAAGCCTTGTCAGATAATAGAAAAGCTTCATGGACACTATCTTCTTCATCATGGTCATCCTCTTTATCAATAACTTGTTTCCTTTCTTGAGCCCTCAAAACACTATTCAATTGCTCAATATCATCTTTACTCCAAGATTCCAAAATATCAAATAAAGTCAAATCTTTCTTGACTTTTTTTTTTTTGGCACCATATTCTTTGCTGTGTTTTTACAAATCAACTTACCAGAATGTCCAAGAGTACTCCTTAATTCTACATCTCCATACTCTCCCTTTAGCGATGATATTTCCTAGGAACCAACTAGAGATTGAGTCAAGAGTACAAACCAATAGTATAATGTTCAACAGAGGAAGAATGCAAAACTATTGAAACACCCCCTCCCCCCAAACCAATTAAGGATCTCAAACAAGGAACATCAAAAGCAATTACAATTCAAATGTTCTATTGATTGTTGCTTTGAACCTATGTTTTGAGCCTTATTTAAATATGTCATATTGATTAGCAGAGATTTTAGTTCTCTTCTGTTCTCAAGATAATTTTAATAAAAGATACGTGTACACATAGTATATGCTGCTGCATAATAGAAGTCTCTAGATTAACAGATTACGGATTATATAAGGAGAAAATCTTCATATATTTTGTTATAAAAAAAAATCATTTAACTTCAAGACCCTTTTTTTTTGGGCCATATCTTAAGTTCGCAAATTGGTTGAAATTTTCCTGTGATTTATGTGGATCTATGACTAACAAAAATAATAACAGAGCCATTATTAATGAGTTTTTGACTTTAGTAATTAGATAGTTGAATAAGATTTTAAAGAAATGGCTTGCAAATAAATCTCTTTTAGGTTTGAACCTACATTCAATAAGCCATGTGTAACTTTGAAATTAAGTAGTTTTTGAAGTTCTGCCTTGATGACACATTCTACACTATGCCATATTTTCTATAAGTTACTGGTTTCCACCATATTTTACAAACACACGACATTAACGAGCCGTGTTTATCCAATGCTGTGTAATAGTTATCATTGATATGGTTGCAAAACTGAACATTAGTACAATTTATGTTTTAACATGCTATCCGGAATTTTTTCCCTGTCATAACTCATAACTTATTATAATTATTTTATTTTATTTTTTTGTGTCAGTCATAAAGAGTAAAGGGATAATAATTTAGAATGCAACTCAAGTCTCAGGGTGATTTCAATTCTGAAATAAAAAAGAACTTCGCTAGTAGCTAGTAGGTTATGGTTTTAAATTTCGGATCTTCAAAAATAATAATAAGATTCTATATATATTAGGTTACCCGAGAGATGACGCATTTAAGTTCAGCAACATAATGACATTTTGCACAGTGATAGACGGGTAAACAGTGGGTCTCTTTCTTCCTCACAAGCATCACAGTACAATTTGTATGCCTTGTCTTCCTCTCCCTCTTCCTCTTCCTCCTGAAGTGGAGAATTTGTAAAGACGAGGGGATGTAGATGACATTTAATTTTGATAGTATATGGTAGTGGACCACAGGTAAGATGGAGATTAAGATCACAATAGAGACAAGGGAAGGAATATGATTCACAAATATTGTATCGGCAAACACTGCAATCAAGTTTATTTTTCTCTATATTGTGGTCCCTGAATTGGTGAAGGTGACCGTTACCTTCGTCTGTTATGGCAGGCAACATTAAAGTGCTGCATTCAGCGTGCAAGAGGAAATCACATTTGTAATCCTCATAAATGTAGGCGATGCTTTGACTATTTTGTTGTCCACAAGTGAAAGGAAGGATTAACTTGCGACAGGCATTGCAAAAGCTTTCATTTTTCATGAATAATTTATCAATATAAGGATAGGACTCACTAATATCACTGCGCTTGAGCAGGGTGAGAGGGTGATATGGATGGAAGGGATGGAAGATCTGTTGCGGCAACTCAAGGCATGATTTGTGAAAGTAAATGTCCTTAACAGTATTCTGAGGAAGCTCTTCCACAAACATAAGTAGGACCTGTAATGCAGCCTTTCCCACAAACACAACAATTATTTACTTCTTCTTCATCATCCAGCAGCTGCTTGTTCTTACCAAGTATCAATGGATGTCCGTGGAGGAAGTGGTGAATCTGTTCTTCATTGATAGTGGTGGTGGGTAATAGAGCGCAATCAATATCCATCACACAACAGCATTGTTTACAGCTATAGTACCAAAACTTAGGAGGCTTTCTGAGATGTTCACAACAAGCTTTGCAAGTAATACCTTGATCTGATTCATTAGTGCAGATGGATAGAAGATGGGGTTGATAGAAGTGTTGGATCTCTAGTGGCAACTTCATCTCAAAACATGATTTATGGATAAAGAAGAGACATGGGATGCAACCATAGGCTGTATCTCGATTCAAGAAGTAGTCTCCACATACGGGGCAATAAAAAATTAGCCTTCCGGGCATGTTCTCAAGGAGTAGCAATGGATGTTGGTGGTTAGGATGTGTATGAACTTCTTCTTCTTCATTTAACTTCACCTGACTCATTAAAGCGCAGTCCATATCAAGTTGGAAATTGCACTCGTCACAGTGGAAAATGAGCCTTGTAATTTGTAAAATCACAATATTCTTCTCTACAAGCATGACGCATCACACATAGGATTAATTGATATCATCACATAGCTATCGATGTATGGTAAGTGTGTGTGGTGGGTGAAAGAGGCTTTGCAGCTCTTGTGAAGCTGAAAGCATTGCACATGATTGGTGCAGGGCGTAACTACATCCCTCGCTGCAAATGTACAAGGTCTGATCATCATTCCAGTTGAACAAGCATGCAGTGCAATGCAACCAATCAGGTCCCTTCCTCAGCGATAATGGATGCTCGTGATCAAAATGTTTAATCTCCTCCATATCTCTCTCTCTCTCTCTCTCTCTTCCCACTCTCCAGCTTGCAAAGCGGAACCAGAGTGCTGGAGACTAATAAAGAGAGACAGACAGGAAATGATCCCTTTATAGAAAAGTTGCGTTTTTTGCCAGCCCACTTTATCATTCTTCTTTCTTTTTAGAGGGTCCATTTTGAATCCGTAGCTATGGAAGTACCACGTAATTTTAAAAGATTACGGAGTAATGTTCGGTGCACGTGGGCACCAAAGTCCAGCCCATGCCTATCAGTGCTCATTTGATCAGTTTATGATGTACAAAAATCTTATTTCAAATGGGAGACTTAATGTGACTGCAAAGAATCCAAATTCAAATAAGATTAGGAATAAGAGGAGGTTGGCTTGCTTATAGAAGCCAAAAATGGTTGTTGCATAAGGTGTGCCAGAAAAAGAAGACATCCAAGAGAGAGAGAGAGAGTTGTGCGTAAAGAAGAAAATAGAGAGGAGAGAGCAATGTATTGCTACATTCGAGATAAATAATTAGTGTGTGTGAGAATAAATAAAAGAAGGTGATTTTCTTTAGTTGTGTAACATATGCTAAAGTGTTTAGATTTGATAGTGAATTGATTTGGAGTTTGTCTCATAGTTTTTCATTTCAAGGAAAAAATGTTTTTCATGTATATATTTGTATTTTTGTGTGTGATTGGCTGATTACTATTTTAAATTGATAATATATGTGATAATATTATTTGGGATCCAACAATTAATGCCTAAACAAACATTAATTTGACCGGAGTAAAAAAAACACACACACAAAAGAATAAATGCAAATGGAGGTGGTCATTGTAGTCGTGGAAGAAACCCCTTCCAAGATTAATCTTTTTCGTTTGTATCTAAAAAGTTTCTTGTCTTTGCTCTTATTGGTGACTCAACTCAATGTGAACTTTATTGTTTGTCGTACATTATTATATAATGTATATATAATATATGTACCTTAAAAACTTGGATGGCTACTGAGAAAATATGGGTAGAGAAATTTCTAAAATGGAATTTATTTTCTAGGCCCTTTGTGAAAACAAAATACATGATGTGAAATGAGCCTAGCAATAAAATTTAGCTTTCTGAGTTCAGTTTAGCTTGATATGAATTAGAATAACATCAAACTAAAAGAAAAAGTCCCCTCTTCATTGGTCTCTCCTTAACAACCAATGAGTGCATTGGTTACTCTGTTCCAAGTCAAATTAAATTTTGTCAAAAGAAAAGGTTCTTATGGGATATTAATAATTTATGCTAATGACTGAGTATTTAGTTTCATTTTTTAGAACAAAATAATTTCTGTTCACTGTTCTTAAACCAAATAATTTAAGAAAATTTCTCATAAAATTAATTTTTAATTTTGATTTTTGGGCATTGGTACATATCTCAAGTGTAGTACTTTAATTTTTAAGGGAAAAGTAATGCATGCATATATGTCATTAAGAAAGAACCATGTTTTCATTCACAAATTACTTTGAATCATACAATTTCATAATGATTTGGTGTTTAGATAAAGGCTTGCCTTGCTGACAGTCTATGCAGCAGTTATTACACCACATGCCCCATTGATTTTACTTTGAAACAGTATGATTTACAATTTCTAATCACATTGCAGCGATAGTATTTGTCCAAAACCAACAAATTATCAAAGACCACTTAAAAGTAAAAAATAAACAAATTTTTTTTTTTCTTTTGGCGACATGAAGCACCCGATTTAAAGTTCATTATCCTTGTCAATAACTGTTTACATGTTGAATAAAATTTGCTAAAAATCATCTTGCTTCACTAAGTTAGAACTTTTGATGATTGAAATAACATACTTTAATGGTGTCCTATTGAACTGTAGAAAGGGATACGACTCAAAGACCTATGTAAAAAGAGGGATGGCAAGAAGAAGGAAGCGTGGCCTTAAAAAATGATGATGTTCATCTATTATTTAAACTAGTTGCAAACCTACATGATGTATGAGAAACTGTAATATAATTATTTTATAAGAATATAATGTAAAATTTGTAAGTTATATAGAGCATGTGTTATTTAAAAGCATTTTATATATTTATAAGTTTTATGTAATGGATCATATAATATATTGCATTCAACAACAACAATAAAAACAATATATATATATATAATAAAAATATTTAAATTACACAATTATAATATTGTTTTATATAAATGGAGAACATGTTATTAGAATGATTTTTAAAAAAATATAACATAATCAGTTGACTAATTTGAACATATCCAAGAATATATCTATAAATATATATATATATATTGTGGGTTCAATGAACCTGGCTACCCCGGCCCACTTTATACTAGGCCCAAGGCCCACGCCGAGGAGGAAGAGACGTTCAAGGACGAATGGAGAAAGTCCTAAACTACCAAGAAGTATCGCCGAGGACAATCATGTCTTCGGCGAACCAAGATCATAGAAGGGAAGGGCAGCGCGCCATCGAGGGCGGTTTCGTAGAACGTCCCAAGAAAGAGGACAAGTACCGTGGGTCAGCCATGGAAGCCTGGGGAAGCAATTTAGGGAGAAGCTGTCACCTCCATATTAAATGCCCACAACTAACGTTCTGGCCGCATTAATGAGGAAATGACCCCTGAACAGTGCCGCTTTGGTTGCTGCAACTCACAGAAGGTTTGGGACGGCGGCTGATGGGATAAGCACTCAAGTAGTGACCTGCACGATCAACAAATGGAGGGCCAAGATCAACCTAAAGAGGGTATAAAATGTAAAGAGGTCCTCCAAAGAAAGGATCGGAGATTGGAAGTAGAAAACACTGTAGCAACCTGTATCATCTTTGTAACCTCTATATCTAAGCACTGAGTAAATAATAAGAACAAGAAAGCTCCTCGAACCAATGTCCAGGACAGATTCTAACACCTAAAGCTCGTTTTCTTGCTATTCAGTTTACCCATAACCATGTTTATTCGTTGCTATCCTCACTAAGGCCTAGCTCTTAAACCCATCATCTACAAATTTATTGTTTAGGGCTAGTTGGGCCTGAATCCACTTTTCCAGCAGTAGAAGTGCTCAGACCCAGTCCCTACAATTGGCGCCGTCTGTGGGAAGAGCTTGTGTGTTAATGAGTTCAACGGTTGATCATGGTAGGGTCAGACCCTCATCCAACAGGTCCCCACCGGTCTGAATCTGCTGGATCCCTACGACAAGGTAACTTTCCCGATCCTGAGCGTGATCGAAATGAAGAGAATGGATGGTTTCGAGAGGGAAGTGTGCACACTACTCAAACTGGCAGCAGCCACTCTCGTGTGAAGAGTCACGTGCTCTAGAGACAAAATAACAACCAGCCTATGCAACAAGAAGAGGCCAGAAGCCACGCATCTCAGGGGCGGAATGATAATCGGGCCATGCAACGAGAGATAGACGATTTGAAGAGAGAGCTGCGCCATGCACGACGACGGCGGTCTCACACTAGCCCTGACATGCCCTCTAGTGATGAAGGCAATGATGACTATAGGTGGAGATCGCGAACCCCCCCAAGTGAGACTTTCTCTCACGAGGAAGAGCACCAACGGAGGCGTACACGTAAAAACTTGTCTCCTGGGGGCTTGAGGAACGACGCCATGAGTAGGGCACTGGACCAACTATCCAGATCCCCGTTCACGCGCCACATAGAGGGGGTTGCGCTTCCTCGACATTTCCAGCAACCAACCTTCATCCCCTACAACGGCAAGACAGACCCCGTGGAGCACGTGAGCCAGTTTAACCAAAGGATGGCCATCTATTCTAAAAACGAGGCACTGATGTGCAAGGTCTTCCCATCCAGCTTGGGGCCAGTGGCGATGAGATGGTTCAATGGCCTAAAGGCGAATTTCGTAGGTTCGTATAAGCAGCTAACTCAAGCCTTTGGCTCTCACTTCGTTATGAGCAGTAGAGCCCCTCGGCCCTTGAGTACATTACTATCGCTGTCCATGGATAATGGAGAAACTCTGAAGGCCTACTCGGACAGATATTGGGAGATGTACAATGAAATGGACGGCAATTGTGACGACGTCGCCCTCAGCACCTTCAAAAACAGTCTCCCAGCTGAGCACGGCTTGAGGAAGTCTCTGACTGGCAAGCCCGCCACCAGTGTGTGCCAACTGATGGATCGGATCGACAAGTATAAGCGAGTAGAGGAGGACCAGCTGCAAGGAAAGGGAAAAGAGAAGGTTATCCCTTAGGAGAGGAGGGATTACAGGTCGGACCGGCATAACAGCAACCACCCGAGGAGAGATTTCGTGGGGCAATTCGGAGCAACCAGCACACAGACTATCAGTGCTGTATTCCAAGAACCAGTACACCGGGTGTTGGAGAAAATCAAGAACGAGCCATACTTTAAGTGGCCGAACAAGATGGCGGGAGAGTCCATGAGGCATAATTAGAACCTTTATTGCCAATACCACTAGGACCACGGGCATACCACGGAGAACTGCAGGAACCTCTGGAACTATCTGGACCAGCTGGTCTGAGAGGGAAAGCTGAGGCACCTCTTGCATCATTCCAGTGGTCATATGGGCCGGACCTACCAGGAACCCCAAAGGGATAACGCCCTAAGGCCACCCGTAGGGACAATCAACGTAATCTTGGCCGCGCCAGGAAGGAAAAGGAACGCGCCCCTCACGAGTGTTATCTGTGACTTAGCTGCCTGCCGAGGAATCCCACTTAGAGCCGAAGAGGGCCAGAGTGAATTCTCACCCAGTCTTGAGTTTTTCAGAAGAAGACAAGGTTGGAACCACCCAGCCCCATGACGATGCGTTATTGATCACTCTCAGAATTGGGGACTATGATGTGAAAAGAGTGATGGTGGATGGCGGCAGTGCCGCCGAGATAATGTATCCCGACCTCTACAAGAGGCTGAATTTGAAACTGGAAGATTTGACGCCCTACAGCTTTCCTTTGATGAGTTTCGACGGGAAACTTGTTATTCCAAAGGGCATGATTAGGCTGCCAATCCAGACCGGCCCAGAGAGAGTGGAGGTGAACTTTATCGTGGTGGACACCTACTCTCCATATATCACCATTGTTGGCAAGCCCTGGCTCCATACTTTGGGCGCTGTTGCCTCCTCCTTACATCAGAAAGTGAAACTCCCGTCTGGAAACTAGGTTCTAGAAATCCGCGGTTGCCAGTCTACGGCAAGGCAGTGTATGGTGGCTTCCATTTCACATTGGCTCGATGCAGAGTCCTCGGCCTCTACTGAGATGAACTTATAGTAATCAAAGGACCTGATGTCGCCCCCAGATATGGCCGTCGAGGAGGCAAAATGGGAAGATCTAAAGAGAGTGGTCATCGGTGGTGACCTGGAGAAGTTCTTTCAAGTAGGGGCTCAACTGCCTCCCCAGGAGAAGGGGGAGTTGATTGAGCTTCTCAAAAGCAATATTGACGTGTTCGCATGGGATGCCTGTGACGCTCCGGGGATTGATCCAGCCTTCATTTGTCACCATCTTAACGTCAACCCATCCATTATCCCCAAGAAGCAGCCACCTCGACGCCCCTCAAGAGAACATGCCGATGCGATTAGGGGCGAGGTGGAGAAACTTAAGCGTGCCGGGGCTATCAAAGAGGTTTTTTACCCCGAATGGTTGGCTAACATCGTGGTAGTCAAGAAGAAAAGTAGGAAATGACGGGTTTGTGTAGATTTCACGGACCTAAATAGAGCGTGCCCAAAAGACCCATTCCCCATGCCTCGGATAGACTAGCTGATGGATGCAATGGCGGGCCATCCTCGGATGAGCTTCTTGGATGCCTTTCAAGGCTATCATCAAATACCACTAGCCCTGGACAACCAGGAGAAGACAGCCTTTGTGACGCCTATTGGAAACTATCACTACAAAGTAATGTCGTTCGGCCTAAAGAACGCAGGGTCCACTTACCAAAGGATGATGACGAGAATGTTCGAGCCGCAGTTGGGCAAGAGCATCGAAATCTATGTCGATGATATGGTGGTGAAGAGTAAGGTAGTGTCCGAGCATTTAGGAGACCTCGGCAGTGCCTTTAGTGCCTTGAGGAAGCACAAGCTACGCCTAAATGCCTCCAAATGCTCATTTGGCGTGGGATCGGGCAAGTTCCTAGGCTACATGATTACTCATAGGGGAATTGAGGTTAATCCTGACCAGATCAAGGCTATTAACAATCTAAAACCACCACAAAACGCCAAGGAGGTTCAAAAGCTTACTGGAATGATCGCAGCCCTGAATCGATTCATTTCCAGTTCGGTGGATAGATGCAAACCGTTCTATCTCTTGATCAATAAGTGGAGAGGATTTGAATGGTCTGAGGACTGTGTTGCGGCCTTCCAGCAACTCAAGGAATACCTGTCTCGACCCCCTATCATGTCCAGTCCTGAGGCTGATGAAGTCCTATACGCATATATTACCGTGGCTCCTCACGCGGTGAGCTTAGTGTTAATACGGGATGACAACGGCCTTCAAAAGCCAGTCTATTACGTAAGCAAGTCGCTGCAAGAAGCTGAGGTCAGATACTTACCTTTGGAGAAGGCCATACTAACTGTGGTCCATGCTACGCGAAAGCTTCCCCATTACTTCCAAGCCCACACAGTGGTTGTCCTAACTCAACTACCCTTGAGGTCCGTACTTCGGACTGCTGATTATACCGGGAGGATCACCTTATGGAACACAATCCTGGGAGCTTTTGACATCAAGTACATGCCTCGGACCTCTATAAAGGGCCAGGTCCTAGCTGACTTGGTGGCCGAATTCGCTGAACCACCAGTAGAAATTGTAGCCGAGGATCGAAACATGGGTGGAAAATTGGTTGGGATAGTCTCCATGCCAGGACCCCCATGTTGGAAGGTGTACGTTGATGGCGCAGCAAATCAAAGAGGATCCGGAGTAGGGTTGGTCCTAATATCTCCTAAGAAGGCAATCATTGAGAAATCCTTGAGACTGGAGTTCTCGGCCACAAATAACGAAGCCGAGTACGAGGCCTTGTTACAAGGAATGGCCATGGTGCAGAAAATGGGAGGAAAAGCAGTAGAGGTGTTCTTGGACTCAAGACTGGTAGTGGGCCAGGTAAGGGGAGAGTTGGAAGCCAGAGAAGCAAGGATGTAAGCGTACTTAAGCCAGGCCAAACGCTTGCAGTCAAACTTCGACCTGTTCAGCTTGTCACATGTCCCCAGAAGTGGCAACACCCATGCAGATTCATTGGCCTCGCTCGCTACCTCCTCCGCAAAGGGTCTGCCTCGAACCATTATTGTCGAGCATCTGGATAGAGTAAGAGAGATGGCAATTGGCATGGTCCCTATCCATGAAGTTAGAGTGGGTCCCAGCTGGATGGACCCCATAGTAAGGTTCCTCAAAGATGATACCCTACTTGAAGAAAAGCCAGAGGCTGAAAGAATACGAAGAAGCGCTTCTTGGTTCTGGTTGTCCGAAGACAACAAACTGTACAAGCGCTCCTACTCTAGGCTATATTTACTATGTATTCACCCAGAAGCAGCAGAATTACTGCTTAAGGAACTGCAAGAAGGGATCTGTGGGAGTCACACAGGGGGAAGATCTCTATCGCACCGAGCCCTTACCCAAGGATATTGGTGGTCGGGGATGCAGAAGGAAGCCCTAAAGTATGTTAAGAAATGTGACCAGTGCCAAAGGTTTGCCCCAAATATTCATCAACCTGGAGGAGTCCTTAACCCCTTGTCCAGTCCATGGCCGTTCGCCCAGTAGGGCCTGGATATTGTAGGCCCTTTTCCCAAGGCAGCCGGGAACAAGAGATATCTGTTGGTCGGCACAGACTACTTCACCAAATGGGTTGAAGCCGAGCCACTAGCCAACATCAGAGATGCGGATGCCAAGAGGTTCATCTGGAGAAAC
The DNA here is from genome assembly GCA_030021035.2 of Notholithocarpus densiflorus. Classification (NCBI taxonomy): domain Eukaryota; kingdom Viridiplantae; phylum Streptophyta; class Magnoliopsida; order Fagales; family Fagaceae; genus Notholithocarpus; species Notholithocarpus densiflorus. Next base: position 925,782 of record JARYZH020000153.1, read on the forward strand.
ATCGTTACATGATTCGGGGTCCCTCGAACCCTCATTTCAGATAATGGCCTCCAATTTGACAGCAAAGCCTTCAGAAGATATTGTTGCGAATTGGGGATCACAAATAGGTACTCAACTCCAGCTTATCCCCAGGGAAATGGGCAGGCCGAGGCTGTCAACAAGGTCATAGTCAATGGGCTTAAGAAGAGACTGGATGAAGCCAAGGGAAGATGGGTAAAGGAGCTGCCACATGTCTTATGGACTTACCGGACTACCCCACGACGGTTAACAGGAGAGACACCCTTTGCCATGACTTATGGAGCCGAGGCTGTTATCCTTCTAGAGACAAGCTTCCCAACGCTGAGGACTAGCTCCTTCACTCCAAGCAATAACGATGAACTGCTGGGGAAGAGCCTAGACCTGATCAATGAACGAAGAGAAAAGGCGGTGATCCAGTTGGCCTACTACCACAAGAAGCTTAAGCAGGGACATGATGCCAATGTGAAGCTGAGACCATTGGCACCAGGAGACTTAGTGTTGAGGAAAGTCGTGGGAGCTGCCAAGAACCCATCCTAGGGAAAGCTAGGTCCCAATTGGGAAGGACCATACCGAATTACCGCAGTAGCAGGAATAGGTGCATACTACTTAGAAGACTTAGATGAAAAAGCTGTACCTTGTCCATGGAATGTAAATAACCTGAAAATGTATTATTATTAATAAATGCATTTCTCTAATTCATATTTTTAAGTCCATTCCGATTACATGTCTTATGTTATGGCAACCATCTAAGTGTTAGACAGAACCAAGGTCTTGTATGGTCCTCGGACTCAAACCTATGGGGAAACTAACTACTTCAAGGAAAAGCTAAGCGATTAGACAGAACCAAGGTCTTGCATGGTCCTCGGACTCAAATCTATAGGAAAACTAATTACTTCAAGAGAATCTAAGTGTTAGACAGAACCAAGGTCTTGCATGGTCCTCGGACTCAAACTTATGGGGAAACTAACTACTTCAAGAAAATATAAGTATTAGATAGAACCAAGGTCTTGCATGGTCCTCGGGCTCAAACCTATGGGGAACCTAGTCGGTAGCTAATTGTTTCCTTGAGGTCAATAAATTTTTGGAACATACATCTAAACACACTTGCATTTTAAAAGTATGGGATCTAAAAGTTTGTCTTTTTAAGTAATACGCGCTTAGCATTTTTAAACCCGATATAATAACCAACTCATGAGATATAGAACTCATGTTACAAGGTCATTGCGTTTTATAGTCCGTTCAGCAAAAGCAGGTCATAATAAATAGAGTGGCCCAATTGCTAATCACAGTTTAAGAGGAAATTATCATTATGAACTTTACATTTTTAGGTTGCTGTTTCAAAAATGGAAAACAAATCACACTGATGAGACTATTTAGCTAATAGTCGAAGCACAAGTTATATAAATAACAAATAATCAAAACACGAGTTATGTGAATAAACAAAACCCATCATAGTGACAATTAACACACAAGAAACGAAGTGCATATATTCAATCCAAGCGTTCCATTACAACAATAAAAAATAAATAAATAAAAAAAAAAAAAAAAAAGATAATGGGGCGGCCTATTCCTTTAACTTGGTCTTCGTTGCACCCTTGGAAGGCTGGTCTGAAATGGCCTCAGGGTCCTCGGGGCTTTCACCTAGAGGAATAGCTTGCAGAGGCATTACAATGAGAGCTGTCTCTTCAGCCTGAGCGGCCTGGGCATCAGCTGGAGGCTCTGCAACATCCTGGGGTACTCCCTGGCTAGGGTCCTTATCTGCCTTGGTTACCCTTGGTGGCTCGGCCTCCTTGGCAGGCTCATCGAAAGAAGTCAAAGCAAGGGCAGTATCAGGATGGCCAGCCTCAGCCACCTCGGGAGAAGTGCCAGCCTTAGAGCTAGGAAGGACGGGCTCTCAGATGGCAATAGGGTAGTATACATTCTCTGCCTTCCAAAGGTTAGATGAAGCCTCAACTCCAGCTTGTTTAAGGGCTTCAAACCTGGGAATAGTAGAGCTTGCACACCCCAGGTACTTGAGCCTTGAGAATGGCCTGTGTCTCATCCATTCCTAAGGCGTAAGCATCTTCCTCGGCCTTCTTCTTGGAGCTCTTGGCCTCGGTCCTGGCGAACTCGGCCTCCGCCTTAGCCTTCAAGGCTTCATCCCTAGCCCACTCTGCGGCGATCCTGGCCCCCTTGGCCTCGGCTAGCTTTCTCTTTAGATCAGAAATCTGCTCCTTGGCAATCTTCAGCTGATCCTCAGCCTCGAGTAGGCGCCTTGTCTGGTCTTCAGCTTGTTTTTGGGTGCTGGCCAGACCTGATTCAGCACTGTCTTTGCCCCTTGTCATCTCCTTGAGGTCCTCCCTTGCCTTCACAAGATCAGCCTCGGAGTTCTTAAGGTTCGCGTGGCATCTAAGTGCTTGTCACATTCGGATTCCAGGGCCCTACTCTGATCATTGGCCAACTCTTCCAACCTGTAGGTGGCCTGGACAGCCTGCCAAATTGAACAAATTCACGATAAGATGGAAACTAAGGGACAAGGATCAATGAGTCGTAAATGTTAGAAGTCTTACCATGCCCATGTACCTTTTCATGCTGAGGAAGACCTCCTGCCTCCTCATATTCCCCAGCTCGGCCATGTCGCTGGGAAGCAGCAAGCACCTCTCCAGCGCATCAGCCACGTAGGCACCTTCGCCCCCTCGGAAGTCCCTGAGCAAGGCGTTTTCCATCAGGGGCTCCCAATGGAGCATTGGGGCAGGAAGCCAGGCCTGGGGCTCGGACTGCATGGCGACTTCCTTTTCTTGGCCTTGGTGCCCGACCTTCAGTTGTTTTGAAGCTCGCCAGGCTTCATCTTCCTCCTAAGAGGAGCGAGGCTGTTCCCCATCCATGAGCTCTTTGCCTTTGGATCCCTTTTTCCTTTTTGCTTTTTGGATCGGCTGGCTCGAGCCGAAGAGGCAAAGTTGGCTGGGGAGGGGGAGGAAGTTTGGACCGTGGCAATGACAACTTCAACTGGGAGGAGGAGGACCTGGTCTGAGCAGGTTAAGACTTGGAAGGAGGAGGAAGCTTGGGCTGTGGCCTCCTCGGCTGGCCCTTAATCAGGTCAAGCAGGTCGGTTGAGGGTTTCTTCTTAAAACCCATTTCGGCCTTAGAAGAAGTCCCTACTAAGGAGAGGTCCGCTTCAGTCAAACTGGGGTCGCCTAGATCACCAGAGGGATCCTTGAACAGATTGTCTTGATCAAATACACCAAAATCGTTCTCGACCTCTTCAGCTTGAAGGGACGAGGAAGGACCTGCCAACGTAGCGCCTTCTGTAACAGGGGATCCTTCGGTGATCAAGAACCCTTGTTCTGCTACGGTGATTCTGTGAAGCCGAGGATCTTTGGCTCTGATCACGTACTTCGGGGCCGAGAATGATTTCTGGATGGGATCGTACCCAAGGATCTTATGAGCAACTATGACCTGGTTGTCAACTTCGTTCACAAAAACCTCCGCCCTAAGAATGGTCGCCAAATCTTCCCGGTTGACCAAGTGAAAGTGTCGGCCAAAGGCGTGTGGATCTGTAAAAAAGAAAGCACATCCGTATTAGCAGCCAAACGGTGCAAACTATGACAATGCAAAAGATTAACCCTCTCCTACTCTGAATACCCCACCTGGTACCCCCTCTTCTGTCGGACAGGGAAGGCCGTCGTGCCACCTCCCTGACACGATGAGAAAGTCCTTATTCAGCCCCTTGCTAGACTCTGGGAGGCACTGAATAAGCCGAACCTTGTCGTCTTTCGTTTTCATATAGTAAGATTTGCCCTTCAGGTGTTGGAGGTTGTAATACCAGTTTACATCGTGATGGGTCAACCTCAGCCTCATTTTCTCATTTAAAGCGTCCACACAACCCAGGATCCTAAACATATTAACGGCGTACTAGGTGGGAGCTAATCGAAAATGTCTAAGGTAATCCTTCATCACCGGTCCCATGGGGATTCTCATACCACCTTCAAGGAAGGCGATTATGGGAATCACCACTTCACCATCTTCCTTCCTAAAAAGCCACTCCCCTTCCTCACAGTATCTCAAGCCTATATTATTGGGAATCCTATAGTCAGCAATGAATTTCTCCATTGCCTCTTCAGACTCAACCAACTTCTTAAACCTACCCATCCCTAGAAACGGCTAAAGGACTCAGGGAAGGATGATAGAGAGAGAGGAATAAGAGAAAAAGAAACTTAGAAGGGAGAAAATATGAGTTAGAGAGAGTAGAAATTTACAAAAATGAGGAAAAGCTCCTCGGACAGGCTTTTTCTGCTGGAGAGAAAGGCAAGTTGGGCTGGAGATTTGACAGAACTCAGGAGACGTGCGCAAGAACTCTTGAATGTGAAAATAAAGAGGCGAATCGGTTTGAATGGGCATTTATACCTTCGATTAAAAATAACTGCGCCGGTTTTCCCACCCATAAAGTTAAAAAATCCCCACCGTTGGATCACCATCACACCGTCCAACGTGGGGAGCACAGAGCCGCCAAAATTTAATGAGAGCGCGCCTCGTGTACCGAAGCGCCAGGAGCGTGCCTTGGGCAGGTGAAAAGACTCTAGTGCTGACAGAGGACAAGACTTGATGAGCCATGATGAAAGGCCCGAGGACATCAAAACCCTCCTCTCCGTCCGAGGAGTCGGACAGCAAGATTTTGAGGGGCTATTGTGGGGTCAATGAACCTGACTACCTCGGCCCACTTTATACTAGGCCTAAGGCCCACGCCGAGGAGGAAGAGACGTCCAAGGACGAACGGAGAAAGTCTTAAACTACCAAGAAGTATCGCCGAGGACAATCATGTCCTTGGCGAACCAAGATCATAAAAGGGAAGGGCAGCGCGCCATTGAGGGCGGTTTTGTAGAACGTCCCAAGAAAGAGGACAAGTACCGTGGGTCAGCCATGGGAGCCTAGGGGAACAATTTAGGGAGAAGCTATCACCTCCACATTAAATGCCCATAACTAATGTTCTGGCCGCATTAATGAGGAAATGACCCCTGAACAGTGCCGCTTTGGTTGCTGCAACTCACAGAAGGTTTGGGACGGCGGCTGATGGGATAAGCACTCAAGTAGTGACCTGCACGATCAACAAATGGAGGGCTAAGATCAACCTAAAGAGGGTATAAAATGTAAAGAGGTCCTCCAAAGAAAGGATCGAAGATTGGAAGTAGAAAACACTGTAGCAACCTGTATCATCTTTGTAACCTCTGTATCCAAGCACTGAGTAAATAATAAGAACAAGAAAGCTCCTCGGACCAACGTCCAGGACAGATTCTAACACCTAAGGCCCGTTTTCTTGCTATTCAGTTTACTCATAACCATGTTTATTCGTTGCTATCCTCACTAAGGCCTAGCTCTTAAACCCATCCTCTACAAATTTATTGTTTAGGGCTAGTTGGGCTTGAATCCACTTTTCCAGCAGTAGAAGTGCTCAGACCCAGTCCTTACATATATATATCCACCTTAGTCGTAAAGTGAATTCCCAGAACCGAACAGTAAGGCCCGGAGAGCGTTAGGGCATGAGAAGTATAGGGTTGATTAGGGTATGTGTTACGAAATGCAACGGTGATAGAAAAAACATGATAATTGAATGTTAAACCTTGGATAGAATGTATAGATTATTTAGATCCAGCTCCTCTGTTAACTCCAGGACTAGTATCCCTCCTGATCTTATAAATGAAGATGATCACACTGTTGAAGAAACTGATCTCCCTGATTTCCAAAAATGGAATATTCCTAAAGTTGAACCTAAATCCATTTATAAGACTAGTTGGACTAAAAATACTTTTTTTTTCCCAATATAGAGTCAGAATTGTTGAACAAACATATTCTATTTCAAAAACTCATGAAAAATATTGCCTGTTTTCCAAAAGAAATATTAATGATTTCCTTGCTAAAAAATTCAGTTATTTACATATTGGCCTTGTTCAAGTTGCTATTAAACCTCTTACTAGAAAAGGCATTAATGCTTATGTTCTTTTGTGTTTAAGAGATGCTAGATTTAAAAAGTTTTATGACAACATTCTTGGCTTGATTACTGCATCTTTGTATGATGACCCTGTTTATTTTAACTATTATCCTGATATTTCTCTTGCTTTGGATGATCCTAATATTGTTAAAGCTTTAACCTTAAATATTTTAACATTTGGGTATGATATGGATGAAGGCAATAAACCTTTTGCTCTCATTTATCATATTTATTACAGACTTCTAGGTACTCAACTTAACCCTCATGCTAGGGTAAAAGACCCTGATGGGAAAATTGTTTATATATATATATATATATATATATATATATATTTAAAGTACACCTCCATTCCATGGAACAGATGTAACATGTTAAATTAAGTTTAAACTATTACATAAGTTTAGAATTGTCGCATTTTTTTTCCCAAATAAAAGTATAATGTCTATATTATTGAAACTTAAATTTTAAGGTAATCTTTTGAATATTTATCACTTTTTATTGCTTTTTTAGGGTCCATATCTCTAATTTCTAGTGCCTTATTTTGTTTGTATTTTTTAGCCCAAAACTAAAGAATTTTTCCCAAATAAAATAAAATTTAATACTTTTCAACCCAAAAATTAAGAAAAAAAAATGAAATTTTGAACAAAAAAAATTGAAAAGGAAACTAACAAAAAGAGTCAATTTAAGTTCCAATTGTCCAAAGTGAATCAAATGGACCGAATAGATCGAATTGGACTGAAGTGGTTTGAATTAAACCGAAATGAACCAAAGTGGACCGAATTGACCAAGGTGGACCCAATGGACCTAAGTGGACTGAATAGATTGACATATTGAAATAGACTGTAATGGATTGAATTGGACTGAACAGAAATGGAGTGGAGTGGACCAAATGGGACCATAATGGACCGAGTGAACCGAAATAGACTGAAGTTGATCTAATTGGACCGAAATGCTACGCTAATATGACTCAAAAGGAGCATAACAATAATTAATACTATGATTTAACATTTAGATATTATATAGATTTGTACTAATTTCAGTACAACTTTTAGCAACAATCAATACTATTATATAGCTTTTAGATATCAAGACTTATATGGAGTAAAATCTGTACTAACTACAGCATCACTAAATATAATTAAGAATTTGTTTATTATGTTGTTGACGTGAAACTAGCCAATCATATCATTTTGTACATTTTTTAGTTAGTAAGTGATATCATTTAACTGTTTTCTTTGTACTAATAAAAATTTAAATGAAAACATTCATAAGATGCATTATTAAAAAGATTTGATTAATAGTAATTTAAAAATGCTTAAATAACTTCATGTACTAATATTTTTAGATAAAATAATTAAATTAACATATTTAGTTATTTACTAATGCGATTCATGGGGAAACAATAGAGGTTACTACCAGAAAGTTGAGGTTGAACTAAATTTTAGCTTCACCTTCACCTAGTATTTATCTCACTATAGAAAGACCATTGGGAGTGACTTGTCACTGATGTTCTAGAATATGACCCAAACTATCTAAACACAAATGATAGTTAAGGCTAATTTAGATTCTAAAAAAATTGACGTGACTAAATTTCGAAGGATGGATAGATATCAGTGCAGACTGTGATTTGTGAACTAAAAACAGCCCAAATTTCAAAAGTATGAGACCACATAAACAATTGAGACTTCAAATTACCTTGAACTAAACTTCGAAAGCATGCTAGGTTTACCAAGCAAATTTAAGCATTTCTACAGCTCAGCATTGGCACTGAGGATTGTAAACTACCCCAAATTGAAAATTTATAGCATCCAAACTTTAAAAGTGTGCATTATTCAGAACTTTAATTGTAAAAGAAATTACAATTGTGAAAAATGCTAAATCCTAATTTTAGCTCTTGTCCTGTTAAAATATCATCCTCATCAAGCATGCTATTCTTAAAATTTTTGACATCTTTGCTATAGTGAAGTGTTATCTTTGACACCCTACTGTAGCAAGTTGTTAGAGTTTTTTATTTTCTTTTTTCTTTTTTTCTCTCTCTCTCACTCTCTCTTGTGCCGTGCCTCTCTCTCTTATTGGATCAAAAGAAAGGAATTATAAATAATAAATAAATAATATTTTAATGAAGTAGTAAAATAAAATAAAACCTTTGTTGTTGGGTGTATTATAAAGTGTGAGTGTTAAAATAGATAAAGTAGTGTTTTGAAATGCTAAATGCTATATTTTTTTGACATGTTTGATGAGAATGCTCTTATAAATAAGATGGTACTGTAGTAAGATGGTATTTTTTTAAATAATATTTTATTGGGTTTTGGGTTTTATTTGGGTATTGGGTTATATTATTTTATTGTGTAGATATATTATTTTAGAGAGATGCTACGTCTATAACATTTTTACAACATTTTCAAAACAAATCATAGGTGGTTAATTGTTATTGGTTCAATTTGAACCTAACACTAAGATTACTTTTTTGCCCAAACAATAAAAACTAGTAACAACTTGCCACTTAGGATTTGTTGTAAAAATGTTGTGAAAATGTTGTGGACATATCATTTCTCATTATTTTAATGTGTTGTATGGTAAAATAAAAATTAAGATGTTGAGTGTATTGTAAAATTGTATGATATAATAGATAAAGTAGCTTTTAAGTAGGTAAAATTGGATATTTTCTAAATACCGGATACTAATGCTCCTATTGAATTATGTTTCTACTTTCTACAAAGAATCTTCATTTTAAATTCCTCCAAGAATCTTTATTTTTAACAAATTTACAAAATATCCAAACTTTTCTTTATTTAACAGTTATATTAATATATTGTAACTAGTTGCTAATCGTATGATGCACGGAATAGTTAAATTTAAAAAAACAAATAGAGAGTCTTGTATGAAAAAACTATTAATTAAAAGTTAATTGAAAATTATTTTATAATTTAAAATAGTTTCTCATAGGTATTGTATAAGTATCAACCAAGTAGGATGCATATTTTAAATTAAGAAAAAAAAAATACCGTAATGGTGGGCGGTGGCTGCTTTTCTTTTATTATTTATCTAAAAAAAAAAAAGGAATTTGATAGGATATGAACAAAACAAATAAATTGTAGTAGAATTTGAATAGTTTCCCATAGGTATTGTATATGTATCAACAAAGTAGGATGCATATTTTAAACAAATAAAAAAGACAAAACTTTGTCTTCTAACTCTCACATGCACTAACGCTATACCACCACCATATGTATAGAAGTTATTACACGCCCTTATTTAGTTTCTTATCAATGTGAATTGCCACTTTTAATATGAATAATGTAGGAATGGCAACGGGTCAGGTTCGGGCCGGGTTTTTTGATGCCCGAACTCGACCCGCGAGCTTTATCCGTTACCCAAACCTGGCCCGTTTAATAAACGGGTTTTTTTGCAGGGCCCAAACCCGCCTCGTCGGGGCCCACGAGCCCCGTCCAGCCACTTCTGCCGCCTATTTAGAAGCCCTAATCTGTGGCCCAATTCGATCCAATCTTAAAAAAAAAAAAAAAAAAAAAATTACAACCACAGAAATTGTTTCGATCACAAACATAAACATAAATACAAATCACACCCATAAAAAAAAAAAAAAAAAATACAAATCACAAACAGAAACTATCTTCAATCTTCAATATGATATTGTTTCGTTTCAGATACAATTTATAATTTAAAAAAAAAAAAAAAAAAAAAGAGAGGACAAAACAATGGATATAGATGATTTCAGGAACAGTTCTAGAGACTTCAGGTGTGGATGTGTGGACGTTTATAGGGACAGCAATTTCGGTGGCATCTATGGATTATGGTAGCGAGTTGAAGCAACGAAGAGATGGGATCGTTGAGAGGCTCTATGCTGTGACAGAGTCGTTTCAGTCTTGCTGTCAGATTTGCGATGAAGATGATGGTGATAACAGTAACGCCGGTAATGAAGCGAAGACGATGATGGCGATGAGAGATGACTACGACAACAAGGATTTGGATTTGTATTGTGGTTTGTTCGAAGATCAGCAAAAGTGGGTGGTCGGCGGCAGTGTGTGAAAGCCTCTGTGAGAGAGAGAGAGAGAGAGAGAGAGAGAGAGAGAAAGAGGCAGCTGAGAAGTGAGGGTGAGGGTTAGGGTTTGGGAAATGAAATCTGATAGGAGAAAGAGAGTATTTATATCTAGGGTTTTTTTATTTTTTTAATATTATATTTGTATACAGGTTGGGTTCGGGCCGGGTATGCATAAAACCTGAACCCGACCTAGACCCGTTTTGGGTTTAAAAAAAAAAATCCATATCCAACCCTATTATTTATCGGACCGGGTAAAATTCGGCCCATTAGGGTCGGGCCGGGCCGGGTACTCGCGGGTTGGGCTTTTATTACTATCCCTAGAATAATGCATCTCCTCACTCCATATTATTCTACTAATCAATTTGAGATTCCAAAATCAAGTAGGAAACATCTAAACCATTCCCATATGGACTATACTTCTTTTTTTTTTTTTTTTAAATGCCTATGGACTATATCACAACATTAATATAAAATTGATTATTGATGACAGGAAATTTGTGGTTTTGATGGTCAGGAATAAGCTCTTCTTCTTGTTATTGATGACAATTTTTTTTTATGGTGGTTTTTCCAAGATCATAGGAGGGTTCTATATATAACATGCTTAGGGTCTGTTTGGACACCGCTTATTTTACTGAAACTGAAAACTTAGAGCATTCACATCCGGTATTTTCAAACTATTCTATTTTACCATCCCAAAAAGCTACTTTATCAATTATCCCATACCATTTTACAATATACCTAACATCCCAACTTTTATTTTCCTATTCTACTCATTAAAATAATATATTTACACATAAAAATAATATAATGTTGCTATAGTACCATCATATATTTTTAAAAAGTAGCTACAGTACCATTAAAATAATAATTTGTGATATAGAAAAGTTGCTATAGTGCCATCCTATATTTGCGATGGCACTGTAGCACTATGCCAAAAAAATTTGGCAAATCCCATGTTTACCAGTCCAGTTATGGGCTGCTTTTAGGCTAAATTGTAAATTAGAGCTTACATTTGGCATATCCAAGTGCCAGTGCGAATGTTTTTATTGCTGAAAGTACTGTAGATAAAGGTAAAAGTTAGTTGAAATAGTACAGTAGGGCTCATGAATAGTACCGAAAAGTGCAGTGGAGCTCATAAATAGTAGCAAAAATAAGCTGTATAGTAAAATAATTTTAATTTTTCATTTAAATCCAAATGCATGCTTAGTAGTACAAATTACACCAACGTTAGAGAAAATTTGATTGATGAAATTGTTAATTATTAAATCAAAATTACGGTTAAATCTAATGTTTTAATCGTAAAAACAAATTTTTACAATTAAAATTTTTACATGTAGATTTTTCATACTAATAAACTCACTCAGAAGTCACAACAATAGAAATATTATAAAGTAGTAATCATAGAGAGTATAAGCTGAAAGATGGCAACATGTCCTTACCTTTGCATTTACTCTGAGCAACTCCATGGATATAATGTTACAATGTAGCAAAATCTTTAATTTGCTGTGTGTGTTTTTTGGCGAAAAGCACATTTTAGTCCCTACATTTTCAGACGATTCCCATTTTAGTCCCTACATTTTATTTTTACCGCTTTTAGTCCCTATCCTGAAAAACACTTCCCGTTTTGGTCCCTGCCGTTACTCATTTAACAGAAATATCCTACGTGGCAAACGGTCAAACAGTAAATGAAGACATGTCTATTAAAATAATATTAAAAAAATATTTGTATTTTTAAAAATGCCACGTCAGCAATTTAATTTTTAAAAAAAGCCACATCAGATAAAAATAATTTAAAATTGTCTAACCTAATTATTTAAAAAAAAAAAATTTAGTTAAATTAATTTTTTTTCCTTTTTTTTTGGAAGAACATGAAGAACTCAAACTGGCATTGCTGAGAGCATCGACGCCGTGGTGGTGATCTGTGAGCCTAAGTCTCTGAGAAATCAACGGCGTTTGTCTCCGACGACTTCCAGTTCCAGATCGATCCATTCTCTACGAAACGCAGCGTTTAACAACAAAATTTTTCAAAAAGAAGCAAAAGAATCTACAGGAGAAGAAGATCGTGAACCTCAGAAACGGGACTGTGAGACGGATTGGACAAATGCGGCGGCAGAGAGCCGGAGTGCACGGACCGAGCGATTCTCTCTCTACCTCTGATCGCTTCCTTCTTTCTCATCCGCCGCTCGTCGGAGCTCTCTCTGACGCTCGGGCTCGGCGACGGAATCTCATTCATCTCCCAAAGCGTCGCCGCCAGCTTCATCGCCGACACCGGCGGTGGAGGCGGCTGCTGCTGCGATTGGTTCTGGTGCTAATGCTTGGTTCTGAGGCCACTCGGTTTGGGCGAGTCCAAGGCACCACGCAATGCAGAAGCAGGAGATTGAGATGAGCTCATGAGCCTCCATGTAGGCACGGGCGTAGTGGATCCGCCTCTCTTGCCAACGAGTATCGCTCTCTTGAACCTGTAGGTTTGCAGTATCGACGCCAACGAAGACGCCGACGACGTGACGTGAATGTTCTGAGTTCTTCATGTTCTTCTAAAAAAAAGGAAAAAAAAAAAAATTTAACTAATTTCTTTTCTTTTTAAAAAAAATAATTAGGTTAGAAATTTTTATATTATTTTTATCTGATGTGGTTTTTTTTAAAATTAAATTGCTGACGTGGCATTTTTAAAAATGAAAATTTTTTTTTAATATTATTTTAATAGACATGTCAGCATTTACTGTTGGGCCGTTTGCCACGTAGGATATTTCTGTTAAATGAGTAACGGCAGGGACCAAAATGGGAAGCGTTTTTCAGGATAGGGACTAAAAGCGGTAAAAATAAAATGTAGGGACTAAAATGGGAATAACCTGAAAATGTAGGGACTAAAATGTACTTTTCGCCGTGTTTTTTTTGTGAAAATTTGAGTGAGTATGAAGGGTTTCAACCTTGGCAGAGGTTTATATTTGTTGAAATTTTTGTTATAAAATTTTAATTGAAATAGAATTTTCAAGCTCTTGAAACATATATTTAATAGAGTTTTACTTGAATTAAATTATTGTAACACTTGATAAGATAATTACACATTGAAGAGAATTAATAAACACATGACATATAAAACCTAAAATAAAAAGAAAAAGAAAATATCTACCACTGAAGTTCTACCACTACTGTGAAACTTTTCAGTTTTGCCCTTGCTGAGAATATGCTTACGCGCTCTCATCTAAGTGGCCAAATTATTCAATAATTGAGTTTTTAGCCTTTATTATTTTATCTTTGTATTCTATGCTATTCTTCCGAATATTTTTTAATAACATAATACGTGAAAGTTTCTCAAAAAAGAAAAAAAAAATATGTGAAAAAAAAATACTTAAATTAAAAGAGTAGGGGTTTATATTTGTTGAAATTTTTGTTATAGAATTTTAGTTGAACTAGAATTTTCAAACTCTTAAAACATATATCTAATAGAGTTTTACTTAAACTAAATTATTGTAATACTTGATAAGATAATTCCACGTTGAAAAGAAATAATAAGTTTATAAAATATAAAACCTAAAATAAAAAGAAAAAAAAAATAATGATGACGTGAAAAATTTTAAGAGTTTTAGAGGTTTCGGTTATATATATATATATATATTAAGGAAAAGCAAAAAAAAAAAAAAGTCCTCTCTCAATATTTCTTTAAATTCGGTAGTTGAGTCATCGGTTTTAGTAATATATACTTGAAAATTTTTACATATTACACCAAACACATTTGAAATTATTTTACTTAAAAATAAATGCAGCGTCATGGAAAACATAATTTTGATAAGATTTGGGGTAAAAAAATAATTAGGTATTATTTCGGCCTAAATATATATATATATATAAATATATATATATTTATAGGACGCATTCATTCAAATTTTTGAAAAAAAAAAGAAAAAAAAAGAAGGCAAAGTGTGTGAATTGGCGCCAAAGGCAAAAAATGAGAATAGCAGAGATATCATCATCACCATCACCTTCAACTCAACACCAACAAGATTCCCAACTCCTTCTCTCTCAAATCGAATCTTCAATCAAACACTTAGAGCATTTCTCTTCAACTCTCAACAACACTAACACCAACACCAACACCAACACCAACACCATCTCCTCCAATCTCCGTCAATCCCTCACTCAGCTGAGTCAACTCGGTCCCTTCTCCTCCGAGTTCAACCTCCATCTATGGAAACTCAGTTACCGTCTCTGGAACTCCTGCGTCGACCTCTCCAACCTCAACTCCAAACTCCGCTCCTCTTCTTCTTCTTCTTTCTCTCTCGACCTCGCCAAGCTCCGCCACATCGCCGCCGATATCCTCTCCCTCGCCGGCAACGTCTCCGGCGTTCCATCTCCGTCCATCAAGTCCGCTTCCTTCTACTACAAAACCGGCCTCATCTGGCATGACCTTCGCCGCTTCGACCTCGCTTCCTCTTGCTTCGAGAAAGCCACCGATCTTCTCTCTAACTCCAACGCCGCCGCCGCCATCTCCGCCGACGATGCAACGAAACTTCTCCTCGATGTCAATCTCGCCAGATCTCGTACCGCCTGGGAACTCTCCGACCGAAACCTCGCCGTCGCTTTGCTTAGCCGGTCTAAGACCTTGCTTCTCTGCTCCGATCATTACGGTTCGCTCGCTAACCAGTACTTAGCCTTCGGGAAATCTCTTCTATCGAAGAAGAATGAGACCGAATCTCTCTCCGAAGCTCTCAAATTGATGAAGGAAGCATTGGATCTGTGCGAGAAAGTCGGAGACGGAAATCTGAGAGAATTGAGATGGAAAACGCTGCGGTTCATCTCAGCCGTCCATTTACAGAAAGAAGAGTACGAGAGCGTGATCAAGTGCGTTAGGGTTCTGAGACAGAGTGAGGACGAGAAAAACCAGCATCCGAGTCTGCCAGTAATGGCGGTGAAGGCCTGGTTAGGGTTAAGAAGGTTCGGTGAAGCAGAGAAAGAGCTCAGGGGCATGGTGGTAAATACTGGAATTCCGGAGGGCGTTTGGTTGTCTGCGGTGGAAGCCTATTTCGATGCGGCGGGAGGGTCAGCCGGGGCCGAGACGGCCAAGGGGCTGTTCTTGGGGCTAATGGGGCGGTGCCATGTCAGCGCGGGGGCGGCGGTGAGAGTGGCTCACAGGGTGGCTGGGGATGGTGTTGAGAGTGAGGGGTCTAAAGTGAGGGCTAAAGTGGTGGCAGAGCTGGTCTCTGATGACAGAGTTGTGGCGCTATTTGCAGGCGAGGCGGTAGCTAAGGAGAGGATGGCAATGCACGCAGTGCTTTGGAATTGGTAATCACTGAACTGAACTCCAAATCTTTTATGTTTAAAGCTGTATTTAGTAATTTTTTATTAGCATTTGGATTCTCATAACAAAATCCATCTATATTTGAAATTTTGAATGTGGGACTGGTTTATCACAACCAGTACTAATCCCTCCATGGAGGATCAAACTTTATGTTGGGATTTTGTTGGCTTCTTCTGATTTCTTGTCTCCTTTGCTGCATGAAAAAACGTCTCCCCCTGAATCAAATTTCTAATTACTGCTAACATAAGGAACTACTTTTCGACTATAGAAGTTGATTCATTAGTATTTGTTGATGTGATGGAGTAATGGTTTGCTACAAAATGTTAGTACAGAGCATAACATTATTACTTGGATTGATTCTACAACTACAAGGGTTCTGATTTATGAAATGGAGGCCATATCAAAGCATTTTTCATTCTGATTGTTGTGTTTGACATCTAAATGAGCCAAAATACTTGGAACTTAAAATATCTTAGTCCTTTTGTTCCTATTTGTTCCCTCTGCTACTCTTTTTCTATTCCTGAGTAAGTTTAAACCAGGATCAGATGATTAGTAGCCCTTAAAAGGAGTCTCCTAAAATAAAATGA
This sequence comes from Notholithocarpus densiflorus, assembly GCA_030021035.2. NCBI lineage: Eukaryota > Viridiplantae > Streptophyta > Magnoliopsida > Fagales > Fagaceae > Notholithocarpus > Notholithocarpus densiflorus. Next base: position 941,705 of record JARYZH020000153.1, read on the forward strand.
ATTCCTGGGGGACTGTTCTATATGTCTGTCAGCTTTGACCATTGCATGCATCATATGGGTAGTGTTCTATATGTTTGAGAACACTTCCAAACTTTGGTAGATAGAGTTAGTCTGTTTGGATCTTCATTAGGTCATTGCTAGGTAATTTAATAATGTATCTTCTGGTGTAGGATATTAGGGATTGTTGCTGCTCATTTCTTCTCTCTGAACAGCTCTAATTACTCAGTGAATGAAGGTTTTCTTTTTAATTATATATATATATGTGTGTGTGTGTGTGTGTGTGTGTTTGTGTGTGTGTGTATTATTATTAGTTTTAAGTGAATTTGTATTACACAGAGAAAATTAGTACAAAAGCATGAAGGCATATCATACCCCAGCAAAAAACTATAACCAGGCCTGGGCAGTAAAAGAACACTAGCATTGACACCAACCTGTGACAAGGAAGAATATTCTAATCACGGCTTTCCAATACAACTTTAAACTGTTTACAAAACTCCATAGTTCTTGAGAATATGGACTCAGACAGTTGACCTCTGAAACCAGCAATTCTGTTGATTCTTCTCCACTCTCTTCAGCATACTTAACTTCCTGCTGAACCACATAAACATGTTTCCACTAATGTTGAAAGATTCGAACATTGTGTTCCCTGCAAATGCAGTAACGAACAGCAGCAAACATGATCTTAACCACACCACTAACTTTGGGGAATTCTTACCTTTCTAAGAACTGATCATCAACAAAACCCATTCCTGCCAGTCTCTCTCTCCATGGTAAATTGCATTTATAACACAAAAAAGCGAGGTTTCTCCACAACAAGGGTGAATATTAAACCACATGGGATCGGCTTATTTCTCTTTTCATTCTCAAATGGTAGAGTAATAAGTTAAGTTTGAAAAAAACATTGGTATTAAGGCACTCTGAGGGATCCAGATGTGAGGACCTTAAGAGGATGATTTTGTTGAGGAGATATGGTCTATGGAGATAGGCCACTCAACAAGAGATTTATTGGACCTTTTTTCACCTCCTTGATTGGTGCCTTTTCTTGGAATCCTAGGTATTATTCTATAGGAGTTTTTCTATATAAAAAAGGGTATTTTATAGGAGTTTTAAAGTGGGACTTTCATTTGCTCATTGGAGTCTAGTCCTTTGTGTGTGTGTGTGTGTTGGTGTAACCTGAAAACGAATCTTATGCATATTTACTTCCATTGCTTGGATGTAATACACATGACATTTTTCTAGCTTCAACTTTGTATCCTGAATATTTCTATGAAGTCATTGAAGCCATTTTTGTGACATGCTAGCAGCTAGTAGTTATGCAAATGATCTTGTGGCAACGAGGCTGCTGACACATGACAGCCAAGCAAGGTTTCATATTGTTAGAATATTGGTTAAATGACTAAATTCACTAATTCCTAACAGCTTAAGGACATTAGTAATTTGTCATTGTATTTGGGTAGGTGGTCTTGGGTTTGAACCTTGTCTCCACTCTACCTCCCACTTAAAATGTTAAAATTCTCGTGTTGGGCCCATGGTAATTTATCACATGTTGCATTTGAAACAAAACAGTGATGCCCTCTGCCTCATAAGAAAATATGATATTAATTGAAAGCGCTCCTTTTCAATCCAAGTGCATTTATTTCAGCTGTTTTCTGTCTTTGTTACAGTGCTGCTGACTTCTTTCGATCAAAAGATTATGGGACAAGTGCAGAGATGTTTGAAAAATCAATGCTTTATATTCCATATGATATTGAGAGTAAAATTCTCCGAGCTAAGGGCTTTAGAGTTTTGTGTCTCTGTCACCTTGGTCTATCTCAGCTTGATCGAGCTCTAGAGTATATCAATGAGGCTGAAAAGGTATTTTAAATAATAACTATAAGTTGGGATTCTGGCCTCCCAAGATAGTTAAGATCTTTAAACGCTTAGAACTGTATAAATGTGACTAATATTTTAAATTTTAATGCTTTTCTATGTCTGTAGCTGGAGCCCAACATAGCCTGTGCTTTCCTTAAGGTGCTCTCTCTCTCTCTCTCTCACACACACACACACACACTTGCATGTGTTCATACAAGCACAGACAAGTTGTCATATGTTGGACCAGCAAAACACTGCCACTGTTAGCTTCAATGCTAAGGTTGATAACAAACGCACCCTTCCCTGATCTCCCCAAGATTATCTAATAACATATGTGCAAACTTGATATTTTGTTTAATGTAGTTCAAGATTTTCCTGCAAAGGAATGACCATGATGGTGCTATTAGTCAAATCCAAGCAATGACAACTTGCCTCGATTTTACAACAGACTTTATCTCCCTCTCAGCTCATGAAGCTGTTGCTTGCCGTGCTCTTCCTGTTGCTGTGGCTGCTCTATCAAATCTACTAAACTTCTATACCCCAGGAAAATCAATGCCTACAACAGAAATTGTAGTGCTACGTACCTTGGTTACAATCCTTACTCAACAGCCTGGCAATGAGCTGGAAGTTGTGAAATTTATAAAACGTGCTCATAATCGAGCATCTGAACTTGGTTCAGATATCTTCTTTGGAAAAGGGGAGATTGGAAGACGGGAACGGAATTGGTTTTCTGTAACTTCATGGAACTTAGGGACAAGAACTGGAAAGGAGGGTAACTACGAACTATGTGCTGAATTTTTTAGATTAGCTTCAGAAATATACTGTGTTCCGGTTGATGGGCAAGTAGAAGAAAACAATGTTATGGTTTGCAAATCGTTAATACTGACCGTATCTTCCATGATAGCTTCAGAGAAACAAAGGAAGGCTGCATTGTCAGAAAGTGAAGTGAATGAAGCTGTAAAACTGCTAGATAAAGCAGGGAAGGTATGGATTATTAGTTATTTGCTTGACTCATAAAGCACTTGATGCCTCAAAATCTTGCTCTCAGTGTTGATATATAATATTAATAATAAATTGTATCCATCATAATCCACTTGGAATGATACAGGCCTACAATTTATGCTCTAATATTCCCTAACTCGCTCTTAATGGCATTCTTTCATGGAAACAGATACTGAAGTCAATCTCAACTGGGACTCGACTAAATGATGATCAAATTACCACCCTTGAGCCTGATCTCTTCTTCATATACACCTTCAGTGCCTATGATATAAAAGGAAGGCTAAATGATTTAGCATCACAGCAACTCCTGGTGAAAAGTTTTGCCAGTTCAAAAGCTTGCAATTCCAAACACCTCCTTCAGATAGGCCTTACTGCCTCGCAGGCTCCACAGTCCAATCATGAAGTAGCTACCTTTGCTTTAAATGAGTGCCTCTCATCACTCCTTTCTTCTCCATCTCCAGATTTTCAAAATGTGGCTCTTATTCTGCGGAAGCTTATTGCAGTAGCAAGTATTCATAAGGGTGATACAGATGATGATGCTGTGTATGGCATGTACAAGCAAGCTTACCAAATAATGGTGGGGTTGAAGGAAGGAGAGTATCCTACTGAAGAGGGAAAATGGCTTGCCATGACAGCATGGAATCGGGCAGCACTGCCTGTGAGATTGGGGCAGATTGAAATGGCCAAGAAATGGATGAATATTGGTATGGAGCTTGCTAAGCGCATTCCAGGAATGGAGACTTACAAGGCATGCATGGAAGATTTTGTTGATTGCTTTCAAAAGAAATGTAATGTGCAGAATAATGGTGAAAACAGGCCTCAGCTAGTGGAATGATGTATACATCTGTTGTACAGGAAATTAATGGTACATCTTCCTTGTACAGATGAACTTTTAGGTGCATATAAAATTTACTCCATATATTTCAATTTACGTCTTTTTAGGCTAGTAGGATTGGCCTTTCCACTTTGTGTATCAGCTCTTTTATTTGTGACTAGAAATTGCATGTGAAGAATAATGGTGAAATAGAATTTCGGACCCTTAAGATGATTATCATTGGTATTTTATTTTATATTCACCCTTTCTTTAGTAGAAATACCAAAACAATTTCTTATTAGAAAATTTGGAGTAGCAAGGCATCTTTTAAATAAAAGTAACAGTCTATAGGATGTTTACTTAAATTTATATTTACCACGCTTCTCTCAATTTCTGAAAAAGAAATCTATTTTTACTTTCAGTCTTGGGAATTTTTATTTTCTTCAGGTCAAAAGTTTGTGGATTTAAAATTTCAAATCCTAGTATTAGTGTGTTTTTAGAATGAAGGAATATGTAAGTTTTAAGGACAAAGAGCAAGTTGAAAAAGTTTCTTTCTTCTTGGACCAAAAAATAATAATAAAATAAGAGAAAAGAAAAGAAAAGAAAAAAAGAAAAAAAAAAGAAAAAGAAAAAAGAAAAGAAAAGAGAAGACGCAACGGAAAACGACAGAAGCCAATCACATAAACTGCCACCCTTGCCTTTATCCTCTCTCTTTCTGTCCAAATGTTCCTCATGGAGTCTCTTTCCATGGTCGTCTCATCTTGTCCACTCAAAACCCAGAAACCTTGCTGCTCTAAGCCCATTTCCACTTGCCATTTTTTAGCTTCTCATAAACCCCATTTCACCACCAACAAAACCCCTCTCCAAAACCATCATCTGCTTCTCCAAACCTCTCATTTGGCTCCCCTGTTTCAAAATCTAACAAAAACCCAACTCTCTCTCACTCTAATCAACCTCCTCACTCCTCTTCCTTGCTTTGCTTCTGAACCTGTTGTCTCTGACAAAATTAACTTGGAGTCAGTGTTACTTGCGATTGATGATTTTTTTAACAGGAACCCATTTTTTGTTGCTGGGTGTACTTTTATTTGGCTGATTGTCATACCTCTAACTGACGAGTTTTTCTTAAGAAAATACAGGTTCATTTCTGCCATTGATGCATTTAGAAAACTCAGGGACGACCCCAATGTTCAGCTCTTGGATATTAGGGACAATAAGACTGTGAAGTATTTGAGGTCTCCAAATTTGAAGATACTGAACAAGGGTGTGGTCCAAGTTCAGTATTCTGAGGGAGATGAAGATGGGTTTGTGAAGAAGGTCTTGCAAAGTTTTGGGGATGTGTCAAGTACTGTGGTCTGTGTTCTGGACAAGTAAGTGTCAAAATTTTATATTCAAAGTAACTCGTATCCTTTGAGAAACAAGATGTTTGGATTTTTTGGGAAGATAACACCCAATTGAGGCCTTAATATAACATATAGATACACTGGTGAACCCAAAAGCTTGAGACTATAGGTTTGGGCCAGTTTTGTTATATTATTTCAACTTCTTCACTTTTTTGTTTGTTTGTTGTCTTGGTTATTGTTGTAGTTGCTTAGTATATTTGAAGTGTGCATTAAATTTACACTAAGAAAAGGAAATAATTCTGTTGCATGTTGTCATATTAATTCGCTATTTTTTCCCTACCGGATAGAACTTTAAACATTGAAATAGAGTACAAAAAATGGGCTTTGGAGTTGGTAAAAAAAATGCCTCCCCCTTTCTCTCTTGTGGCTCAGTTGTTCAATTCTAAAAGATGAAAATGCACCATTCTTCTTAAAAAGCTTGCAATTTATAAAGAGTAGAGAAATAACTTGTCAGAGATTGCTCATTTGGCTTATTTTCTCTTTCCCTTAACTCAACTGAATTTGTTATAAACTTGAATATCTTTCCCAAATTTGTTTGTTCTAAGTATTGTTGTAGAGGTTAAAGATGAATTCAGTTCAGTACAACTGTTTCTTTTCCTTTATTTATTGGAATTATCGTTGTTCTGTAGCTAATTTAACTGTCAGTCGAATACTTCCTATTGAAATTTATGCTGTTTTCATGACTTGTGAAAAGAACGTTGTAGTTGGTTGACCACTAGTTAGCTGTAAAAATTGTTGTCTGTCTTAGTATTTCAGTTTTCATTCTTGATAAATAAATGCTCTGTAAAGCATATGTCTACAGTGTAAAGATTACATCGAGCTCCAGACTTTCTGATTTTAACTTCCCTTGTTTGCACCAAAATATTCTTAATTTCATCAGTAGTTTCTCTTTTTGTAAGGTAGTTTTGATGGCAATTCCATGAAAGTGGCTGAGTTATTGTTCAAGAATGGTTTCAAAGAGGCCTACGCAATCAGAGGTGGGGTCAGAGGCGACAAAGGGTGGTTGGTATGCCTCTTTCATTCTTTTTCTCTCTATGTCAACCAGTTTTCCCCTATAGCATGGATATTAGTTTCTTTTCATTCATACATTTGTTGTAAATGGTCCACATTGGGTTGTGTCAAGATCTGTGTAACTAATCCTAATTATAAATGACTTTTAGTCCTGATTAGCTAAAAATTATTAAGTAATGGTAGGTTGGTTATATATGAAGAGACTGTAACTTCTAGGTTAGTTGTGTTCATCTACATCATATGCATGTGGGCTATGATGCAACAGAAGTGCGGAGTGCTGACACCCTCTTGACACTTTTGAGGAAGAATAGATTTAGGGAAATCTGTCTACATACTTGTGGGCTTAGGATTTGGAGAATTTGTGGATTTAGGGTTTAGAATTTTAGAAGAAAGAGCTAGGTTTAGAAAAGTTAGAAATTAGGTAGCTATATGGTAGGTAAAATATGAGAGATTTTAGGGTTTGGTTGTGGAAGGGAAAAGGTTCTATTTGGGGTTGCAAAGAAGAAAATAACACTTGTTGCTCAAGGATTGTGAACAGTCCTGTGAAAAATGCTGTGAACGTTCCCATGAATAGTATCCACAAAAGAAAACAAAGCAGATCAAGAAGCATTCTAGGCACACAAGCCTTCCAAAAACCAATATGCTCAATTTTTCTATTAATCAACTCTGAATTATTTGAGTACATAAGTACACTTATATAGTCTCTAGATCTTAACTCTCATGATAAGACTAGAATTCCCTTTTGACTAGTACACAAGCTCCTAAATGAATTGGACTAAAGCCTACACATAGAACCCATAAACTACATAACTCACATATAGGTTAAATAAAAGTCCAGACCTACAAATATAATTATTACTGACCTAATTAACTACCAAGTATATTGCTTGACTTTGCCTTAGGCTTCCAAAGAGGATGCTTCATATCTAACCATGTTATAGATGCATCATCACTTTGTCTACCTATATTGCAGTTGTAAGTTGTAACACTTCCAACTCACATTTCATTAGGAAAATTGATTTTTTTTTTTTACCTATCAAAAAAAAAAAATTCAAGTTTCCTAATAAAATGTTTTTTCTGCATGGATTTCAAAGCCACTTCAAGACCCTACAATAACCATATGCAAGATTTGTAAAGCTACTATAACTTAAGGAATTGTTGACAAGCTGAGAAGCATGGACATGATGATTCAAGATGATAGGCTCTACATGGGGATTTTATTTGGAAAGAAAAGATAAAACAAAACAAATGGATAGGACTTAGGGTTTTGCTTGAAGTCAACATCAAGTGAATAAAACATAAAAATAGATAAAACCTTTGTATCGGCACCTAGGGTTGCTTGGAATTAGCAGCAAGCATGATAGAAACCCAAGAGTCAGCTCCTAGGTTTGCTTGGAATTAGCACCAAGCATTGGAAGTAAACCTCCACCCCAATTTTTTAAAATCCACAATCGACTGCTTACAATACTGCATTTTAGGGCCTTTAAATGCACCCCAACTACATCATAGAAGGAAAGGAAATAACTTGTAACCTATTACATTAAATGCAATATAAAAAGAGAATAAAATCCTAAAACTCTTAGCATCCATGCATCACCACCAATAGGAAGATAACATGTGCATTGCACATGTCAAGGACAAATGTCATCTTCCTATTGGTGGTTGAAGCCAAACTTTGTCCTATTTTATTTATTTATAGGCATATGTTTATTTTAAGTTATAAATAACAACTATCAAAATCTTTAAAAACATATCTAAAATCAAAGGAAAACTCTTTTCCTCCCAACACACTAAGGACACGCATGCAAGAGTGTCCCCAACATGTTTGATGCGCTCATGCTGAGGAATTTTAAGTTCCTGTTTGTCAAGAATATGTACATAATTTGAACTGGTTGAATGAATAGTTCAAGACCCAGGTTGATCAAAGGGAGAAGTGCAAGTCAGCTTAACTCAAGGAATCCTTGTAAGCCATGTACATGGGTCAAGAAATTTAGGAAATTATAACTAGAACTGGTTTATAAAGAGAGAACCTAGGTCAATGTTTTATGACTACTACAGTAGTTGGGAGTATCTATAAATGAGTTACTTATGTGGTTAGATACAGCCTTAAACACTGAAAAACAGAGCTCTGAAGAATTGACAAACCAGGACTGGTTTTACACTTTTATCCTCACTCTCACACAACTGCATATTCAGAGCAATTATTTGTTTACATTATACAGGCAAATGTATAAACATATTCCTCTAGGATACTTCACATATTTAGGTACAGGTTTTACCAATTACTTGATGTACTCTGAAAGTTGTGTTAAATTCCATGCAAGGCCTATCCTTAGCAATGAATTGAAAGAGAAAAGAGCTCAATAAAGTCATCTTAATCTTTTTTTTTTTTTCTCCGGATTAGGTTCTGTGTCTTGCACATGAAGGTTTTATCTATCACGGTATCACTTGATGAAATATAATTAGCCAGTCCATAAAGCATGCTATTTCCTTTTCTGTTTTGTTATTGTCTTTTGTATGCCTGTGTGTTTGTAATGGAATTTAAGAATTGTGCCCAAAAATGCCATCTTTAATGTGAGCCTTGTATATTTTTTCATAGTCCCATTATTAATACTATTTATCGCTTCTCTCAAAGGAAAAGGAAATTTGTTGACTTTTGTTAGATCTTAGGAAAAGTGGAGAAATTATTAGATCCACCAAGAAGACTGTTGACGTGTTCCTCCCAACCAATGAGATAATGCCATTTATGCAAATGTGTGAGTGAGCTTCCTAATCAGCATAAGGAATAAAAAATAAAAATTACTATGTGATGTCACATTTACATAAATAATAGCATTTTATTGATTGGAAGGTTAGGGAGGACCACGTCAATAATCCTCTTGGTAGACCTAATAATTTCTCGGAAAAGTGCATCTTTGGCACTTTCTTTGGTAATATCATTGAAATTTTGCTCAATTCACTCTGATTTTTCTTTTCTTTTATAAGAATTTACTTTTGATGTTTGGTAAAGTTATTAATTTATTTAGGAATTGAGCTTTTGTAGGCAATACAGGATTCTCTTTTGCCTCCTTCGGTGCATATCTATCCCAAGAAGAAAGTTAAAACTTCTCAACAACTTAGGATGAATGGAGTTATTCAGCAAACCAAAGATGAAAATGGTTCTGCCTCTTCTGCTAATATCCCTATAGAGGAAAAATGGATAAATGATGGTCATCTGAACAAGACAACAGAATCCCAATAGTAATATATGTCCATCTTCACTTTCTCTCTCGGTTGCGTGTTTGTGTAATATGTTTTATATTAACACAATAAGTTAAATATAGTGCTATTGATAATTGTAAATGCAAGCTTGAACCTTTCATGTCTAAATACCACCACGTTCCATGGTGTGCAGCTGAATGTAAATTTTAGCACAAGACATTTTTCAAAGTCGTGCTGCCAATGGCAAAGGAAAAAATATGGGTTAGGTGTGGTTTTGCATACTTGCCATCTTTCACATAACTCACAAAAAATTGAATTATGGTACTTTTTATTTTTTTTAGTCACAAAGTCAAAGATGATATGTTTTAAGATTATCCACTCTATTATGGTGATTATAACTTTCTTTTTGGGTGAATCATTATAGTGATTATTATTGACAAACTTAAATACATGTGAATAAGAAACATGATTAAGTATATGCCTAACCATCGCACACCTTCACTCTATAAGTATAAGTGCTTGTGGGGTGTGGGGGGCAAAGGCCGGAGCTCAAGTTTCCAAGAGGGAGTTTCAAACACATATACATTTAAATTAGGGTAGAATAAAATTTCTATCTTGTATATAAGAAAAAAAAAAGTATATGCCTAATTTTGCAAATTTAGGAAGTGATGCAAAAAGTTTCTATGCGAAAGTTATTAATAAACAAAATTTCATATTTAAAAAATAATAATAATAGTAACATCATAATTGTTTCCCAAAGATCATTTTCAAATCATAAAGATAATAATTTATAATTTTCCTAAATAATTAGCTTGCCTCAATGGGTTTAGATGTCATAATATATATGCTACTATTTATCAATGGAAAGTCATCAATTCATGAAAATCATCCATGAATGTTAAGTTATAAGATTCTTACAATACTATCAGTAGAGAAGTGAAGAGATTGCATGATTCGCAACCATTCATGAATGTTATGTTATAAGATTCTTTCTAGATGTCTAGAGGGACCATTGAATTTCACATTGTAGAAAGTATACCTCTAAAATTGTAGATGAAATAGACAAGTAGTTTCCTGGACAAATGATTATCTATTTACATGGTTTAAATGAGTACATTTATTCAGAAAAGATATATGGGTGTGTGAGTTGGATACTTGAGCTTGAAAGAGAGGGAGAGAGTATACAGTGACAGTTAGCTTCCATTAGGTTTAGGTCAAAGAATAACAAGGAATTCATTTAATACAATAATATAATAGTATATCTTATATTTTTCTGATTTATAAAATCTTCTAGGCATTGGAGTTTCAGTCTATATGAGGGAGAGTCTTCAAACTTGTAATTTTTTTTTTTGGATAATTTGATAGTTGGAGAATGGAAGAATTGACTATTGAATACACCTTTATTGGAGACACAAGATATGCTCGTCGAGCTACAAGGCTTTTGACAGCTTGTACATTATTTTGTATCTTGCAAATATGATCCCGTGGTCACCAAAGGAACATAGTGGATGATAAAAACTGTACATCATAACATATCAAATATATATGACCCACAGAAACAACATGGCAACCATTCAATAAAATGAAAGTAAGTGCTTTCAATTAGAGAAATTGGTAGGAACCTAGAGAAGTTGAAAAACAATGGATACCATACATTTGTGTATGAAAAACCAAGTAAAAAATTGTATGCAAGATTGCATCTCTCAATAAGCCTATATCCATCAACTAGTGCAACATATGCGCACTGCACCCCTACAGGAATCAATAGGTATAGGTCATCCAAAGAAAATATTCAATCTTCAAATGTTTTCTTACTTTTTCTTTTCGTTTATGAAGACAATAGGATAAAAGATATGCCAGAGTCCTGAAAAGTGAACTCCATAAACCGTTGTCCAAACATACTAATGCTACGGAAAATGAAACCAGTTATGATTTGGAATAATTGTTGACTGCTTAAATACGTCTCCCATTAGCACTTGGAGAAGGCATAGAATGATATGCTCCTATGTTGCTGTCCTCAAATTGCATTTGCTGAACAAATGGTTGGTGGTTTTGTTGTAGTTGAAGATGATCGGGCATTACCTGCAGATTATTCTGTATTTGAGATTGATATTGCTGCAGATTCTGTGCAAATTGACCAGGTTGTTCCTGCTGCTCATGTTGAACTTGATAGGAAGATTGCCCATTTTGCTGTTGAGGATGATACTGGGGTTGTTGGCCCTGGTTTGGAATCTGAATTGGGAGCTGAGAAAATTGAGGTGTTGCTAATGGAACATCCACTGCATGAAGGTTGTTATCAGAAGATGCAATGAAGTTGATCATTGTCCCACCATTGGCAATAACTTGGTTCTTCAATAGATTCAAAATTTCGTTCTCCCTTTTCATTTCATCATTCAATACTGTATAAAAAACACACAGATTTTACTATATGCACAGTAAATGACATACCAAAAATATTGCTTGCATCATAGTTAACAAATGCTTTTTCAAATTTTTGACATAATGAGTCAACTCCACCAGATTGCGGCTACTATAGAAAATTGGATTTTGTTAAACAATATGACATTTCTAGCTAAGTAGTAGGAGCTATTTTCTATAATGGCACTACATTGAAATGAGGTATAGTTTTTCTTTAAGAAAAATATTTCTTTTGTTTGCAAAAGTGTACGTATAATAGTTAATCATAGCCCAATCCTTGTAGTCTACTTCGAATTGAGATCCAGTGCAATAGTTAGGGCTATTGCATCATGCAATTACCATGCCCATGTGAGATGTAAAATTTGACAAGGTAAAAAATAAGGTTAAAAAATATTTACCCAATCAACTTTTAGATCTCACATAGGGTGGTAATTGCGTGGTAATTGCATGGTGCAATAGCTGGGCTATTACATCGGATCCAAATTTGCCTACTTCTATCCAATCTTTTGGTTCAAGTTTTTCAGCAAATGAAACTATATTAACAAACAATGTTTAATAAAAATGTTTTACCACATTATCAAACACATCAAATCATGTATTAAACTAGAACATGTTGAACCTGACCTAACTAATTGGTTTATGCTAAAGTATATGGACCTAGGTCAAGCTTGGCATAGAACAGGTCATCCTAAGATTCCTAACCTAAAGTTGGTCTAGGATGGTTTTTGCAATCAACCAAAAAGAATGAGATTGAACCTGTGAAGGTCAAGATAAGTGCATTAAATAATAATCAATCCATAATAAATGATAAATAGAAGAAATTTGTATCTTGGTTGTTTTTATTTACAACTTCTAGTATAATTTCATTAAAAAAAGTACTATTACAGCTGCTTCATCATAAAACTTCATAAAATGAATTGATACTTATAAATTGGTCTTTGGTTCAAGTTCTCCCTATCCTATTCTATACAAAAGGATCTTTGAAGTATTGATTAATCAAACTAGAGTTGTTATGTAGACAATTAGAAGGAAAAGTTAAGCATAGGTAGGGATGGCAATGGGGCAGAGTGGGACCAAATCATGGATGCTTTGCCCCCACCACGCCCCACACCTATTACAAAAATATAAAATTATACCAAAAATTACAATTAAATTGATCACACGAAATCAAACTATCTTTCATTAAGCAAGTCAATAATATAAACCAAAGTATATAACAAGACCATAAAAAAAAAATTTAATATCTTAGCATTTTACTTAATAATACAAGTTACTAAGAATCCTAGGGGAATTTTTTAAATATAAATAAAATAAAGGGTTTATATATATATATGGGGCAATGGGCCGGGGTCCTTGTCTCACTCTAGGGTGCAGGGCCAAAATCTCATCCCATCTCTGCCCTCACCACCTCTGCACAGTGGGAAAAATCCACATAAATAGGTGGGTCAAGTCAGAGTGGGGCAAAACAAAATCGCCATCCCTATTCCCTACACAAGAGGCATGTCTATTTATTGCAAATATATTGCCTTATAGAAAGCAACCAATAAGCTAGATGAGTGGTAAATATTTCTTAAAATAACTTTGCCCTTGTTATATCATTTTCACAAATCTGCAATCATTATTTAGAAAATCAAAAAATATATATAAAAAAAAAAAATCTTACTATTTGTCAAGAATTACCGTTAAGCTATTTAATGGATGATTTAATATGGTCCCCCACAATTAAATGTGACACTTTTACATGTTTGTCATCATATTTAGAAAGGAAAAATACCAGAAAAGTATCTGGGCATTCATTAATTACATTCTTTTTAATTTTCAAATATACTATTAATTAGAATCCTTTATTCTCTCAAAAAATCCTTTATAATACTTTTTCCTGAAGCCTTGATTTTTACAAACTCACTATAAACGTGTCCTTGCAATTGATAAGAGAAACCAAATTATAAATGAAACATGATTACATTTCTTTGTAGTTGATAAAGAAACAACACAAGAAATGAAACTAGGTTAAGAAAGAATCAGCAATAGGCATAACAATATCTCTCTTTCCCTGCTGCATGTTTAGTAATTGCTTCTAATGATAAGAATTCACTAAAATGAAGAGAAAAGGTTATAATGTGATTTAGGTGAGTCTGAAAATGTATGCGAGTTCTCTAGTACCATTCTTGTAAGAGGTAGTTTAATTAGAAAGACAAGATACTTCCTGAACCTCTTTCTTCTTTCACAATGTTGAAAATTTTTGATAATTCTAATTTTTCTGTCACTATCATCTATAACATTTCTTTTCTTTTTATCTCTCTTTACAATATTCAGCTAACAGTAACAAGCTATAAACCTATAATTAATTATATGTCATAATTTGTATATTTACGATTGTACATTTATGGAAATTAATAATTCAGCTCATTCTACTCCAAAGAAGATTAAAACCCCAAAGTTGTTCATAAAAAAAAAAAAATAAAAAAAAAAAAAAAAACAAAAAAAAAAAAACAAAGTTGAGTATAAACTTTATTGGTCTCAATTAACTCAATATTTTCCAATTAGTTTTACCTCATCAATAGTTTCAAAGCCCATGGTGGAAGGAAACAATATCTAAGCAATGTGAATAGTACATGATGTCCAACCAGTTAGTGTGAAAAATGCAATATATGCAGAAACTGTGCTAGAGAAATAGTTTTGACATTATTATATTTTAATCAAATATAAAAAATAAAAATAAATTTTACATATAGCAAGTTCCATATGATTTGGATAAATTCAATTGTACTGATACAAAAAATCACTAACACAACTGATTTTAAAGTGCAAGCTCCTTATATGACAGTTAGGTCCTACTTGACAAAAGAAGAAAGTTTTGTCTCCTAAAAGATCTAATTGAATACAAAAAAGGGAAGACAATCTGAAAAACACAGTATACAAGAACATGTGTATTTCCTTGGCGCGTGTTCACACACACACAAACACACAGAAGATATTTAAAAAAAAAATTAGTAATAGGAAAAAATGATAATTATATTTTAGTGATATTTGTTTAGTTTGAATTCATTTGTCAACATGTAGTTCAAAATGTTGCACTTTAGCTGCCTGATCGAATTTAGTTCTTCAATAAAATTAACTGAAAATAATTAAAAATCAAATGTTAAAAATCACATTCTTTGAAAGTAAACTCTGAGAACAAAGAAACGACCTCATGACAAAATGTATACATTACATCTTTGAACCGGAAATATATAAAATTAAACTTCAGGTGAGAAAGTATAATTAAAGGTTGAAGTATTACAAAGTAAACTGGAAGAAAAGCACCAAAACTGCAAAGAAGTGAAAGAAATCCTTACAATCTTGCAAGCGCATTAGCTGCTCCATGTTGTCTAGACTTTCTTTCAGTCTATTGCTTTCAGCCTTCAGGCAATAGTTGTCTCTCTGCTTATTAATGTATTGAACAACATAAAACTTCACAAATTGCTTTTGAGAAATAAGAGAAATAAGAAAATAAGCTGCTTCTATCTTAAAAGAAAAAAGAATGCTCGTCAATAACATATATGGGTAAACCAAAAGTGTAAAAAAAAAATGTTATCTTTTTACTTTGAAAATAAATTCCTCGTTTGCTACACTGTTATGATGCCAGTCACGCTAATTACCTGATTTATGTTAGATTTAGCTGATAATGCATCCCTTTCTGATAGCAAGCATTGTAATTTATGTTCAAGCATACAAATATAAAGCTTCTTCTTCTCCTTCGCTCTCACAGCTGACAATCTGTTTGTTATAATTCTATCACAGATTCAATCAAACATATAAGCATGTCAGTTATGTTTAGAAAAGGATAACACGTAGAATAAAAGATCAGCAACATTCTGGTTATTTTGAGAGAACTAAATATGGATTTGGCTAGGTAACATCACCTAAAAAACCATTTAATAATGACAAGCAACCCTGGTATTGAAAACAACATGTTCAAGACATTTGCCTCTATGGATATCCTTTTCACTTAGCCTTTAATCCCAATTAAAAAGGTATTGACTCTATTGATCCTTTTCACTTAATTAGTCATGGTGGGCTACATATGCATATATCTAAAGAAATTACATATATGCACAATTAACATACACTATCTGATCAAGGGATTAAACCAGACAAACCACAAGAAGCAATTATCAACTAAGAACTTTAACTATAAAGGGAAAGTTTGATCATTGTCATATTGACAAAAATTATCACAGTTATAAAATCATCAAAGTGAAGCTTTTCTCAAAAGTTAGAATAGTTAGAGCATTTAATAAATCGTTCTACTCCTAATGCACAAATAGGCACTTCTCTAAGTACTGCAAAAAGTGTCCCATAAAATTTTCATTATTACAGTATTAATTGTCCTTCCATACAAATTTAAGAACTAAAAAGTTAACCAGGATATTTGTCAGCTTGATAATGTATGCTCGCAAAAACACAAGCTTTTGGCTGCATCATTATGGGAAATTTTTTTGAATTGCACATGACCACAATATTGAAATATAAGACTTATCCATGTAGAAAATGGAAGACAATGTCAGAATTCATAATTGTTTCCAATAAAAATCCCAAAAAAAAGCACCAAATAAGCTTCCCATCTTCTGAATAATTTGAATATTCAATTTTGAGAGACAGGAGTGATGCAGTCTCTAACACTACTAAAGGGAAAACCAACACTTTCTCATTTTTCGAAGATATATTTTGCTAGAACTGCCTACAAGGTGTTTCCTAAAGATCATAAATATGAGCAAGTCCATAAACTCCAATGGTTAATTACACATATTTAGTAATATTACATCTTTTATACTTGACTAGGCTTTAAGATTTCTCCGTTGAACTTGCTTTCTAAATAAGTACATTCCTGTTGACAAGTTTTTAAATTTTTTTTTTTAATACTTCTACGGCCATGCTTAGATTTTCCCTAGGGAGCTTGTGAAAGACACCTGAGTTAATAGAAACATAGGTTATAAAGCTAAATAAACATATTAGGAATTCATGGGCGTGGATGAAAATTTATGACATTTGATTGATATTTTTCATTCACATAAAGTCATTATATATTTCCCATCTATTCAATCAACATAATGATAGCAATCATATATGTTAACTTCAACGATTACCGTTAAATCAATAAATAACTAATCATACTTAATTAAAAGGATATCTATCTTAATTACTAACTACTACACAATAAATTTCATGATACATATTCAAACAATGGACAAAGAAGATTAGAAGCACGTACGAAGAAGAAAATAATCAAAAGCGCGCCAAAATTTTCAATCATACATGTAAATCAGCTAACACAAATTAATGGAGGCAGATTAACCAATAATAGATAACAGCATAAGGATTAAATGTCATGATACATTTTCAAACAATGGACAAAGAAGATTAGAAGCACATCTGAAAGAAGAAAATCTTTCTAAGCGTACCAAAATTTTCAATCATATGTAAATCAGCTAACACAAATTAATGGAGGCAGATTAACCAATAATAGATAGCAGCATAAGGATTAAATGTCATGATACATTTTCAAACCATGGACAAAGAAGATTAGAAGCACGTACGAGGAAGAAAATCATCCTAAGCGTGCCAAAATTTTCAATCATATATGTAAATCAGCTAACACAAATTAATGGAGGCAGAGTAACCAATATTAGATAGCATAAGGAAAAGAGATTATAATTCCCAAAAGATAGTCTACATATATTTCTATACCTCTTTGCTCGCTTCGGATCATGTTGGGCTATCTCTGCAAGTGCTGCAGCAGACAAGCATCTCCGTACAATTGGTTGGGGTGCATCATCAGTGGATCCTGCTGGTGCTGGTAATGAAACAATTGTTTCTGGTGGAGCTTGCTCTTGGGGCACAGGATCAGTAGATGGATCCACAGGATTTGATGGTGCTGGTACAACAGAAGAAGTTTCAAAAGCAGGCGAATCAATCAAACCTATATTCATGCTGATGAATTTCGAAAAGAAATTCTCTTCGGCTTCCTCCATTTCATCCAAAATAGAAGTTCCATCCACCAAGCCTAAACCCAAGTCTGAGCCTAAGCCTGAGCCTGAACCTTCATGTTTGTCATAAAAGCTAGTATTGTTTGAAACAAGCGGGTTTTCACCATCAGGAAATTGAGGCTGATAACCATGCATAAAAAACATGTCTTCATCTTCCAACAGCATAGGATTCTTCCCTTTATCCATGAAGTGATCTATAAAAAAAAAAAAAAAAAACCTAGTAAAACCCTAAATGACACAACAAATAATTGATTAAAAGAACTGCAAACAATAGAATATCTTATTACTCTTTAATTAAACAAGAGGACGATCAAAGCCAACCATGTTAACTAGACTTTGAGTAAAATAAAAAGATAGAAAAACCCATCAAGAATATTGACAATTATCATATAAGTTTCAGAATGAAAAAATCAGAAAAATTAAGTGATCAGAACCTACGTTGATGGCAGATAAAAGATATCTAAACACTGAGATATGATATCTAGAAAGGAAAAAGAAAAAGCATTAAGCACAACAGAATGTAACCTCAAATGAGAGAGAGATAAATACCCAGAAGAGAGACCTAATTGAGGACGCTTCTGCAAGTAGAGCTTTAGTGCACGTCTCCTTTATATGGAAGCTGGTGAACTGGAATAGAACTTCCATATTTGAGTAGAAAATGCCCAGAAAAAATTGACAGACATGGCAACAAACTCATATTTATTACTGGAGTGGGTAGGTTGGACTGGAAGACACGGAAATAGTGCATTTTGTATCGAACTTGATGGAACTATCAACCATAGTATTATACTATGTGAGTTTGCTCGACTGTTCGTCTTTGCCACCAGTTTTTTTTTTTTTTTTTTCATAAATATAAGTTGTTGATATTTGCGCAGTTTTCGCAACTCGCGCACACAACTCCCTCACATAACTTCATAGGTATTGAGCCACTACGGTTAATGCCAACAAACAATTACAATGTACAATGAATGTCTCACACACTCTCGTAGTAGGTTTCATTAATATTATAGTGGGGATCTAGGGGTTACATTACTTCCAAACTATTGATTTATTTTTCATAAATGTGAATTTTTTTTATTATAGAAAAGTGAGTAAAATTAAAATTGAGTTTTCAAAGATGATTTCTCTTGACAATATTATAATTAATTTTAATATTAATAATTATTTTTCTTATAAATTTTTTTAATGATGTTAGGAATATTAAAAAAATTTACTATCACGGAATTGAAGTCTAGAAATCAAGCAAACAATAATCACAACTGGAAATTTGAATTTATGGGTGAGGTTGCATATGCATGATAGAGGTTAATTTATGTACACAAACTCCTTAAAATATGTACTCATGGGGCCTTTTATAAGAGAAATCTCAAGTGCAAGACCTTCTTCTAACAAAGAGGAATCAGTCTTGCTTTGGGTTCATAGGAGGAAATTCCCATAAATGGATTTACCATACTTTTTCAACACATGCTTGATAACCTGTGCATGCAGGCTGGAACTTGGATATGTAGATTACCAATCCGTGTGTGTGGAACTAGAGTTCCAAAGGGTTTTTGTAGGTTTGAAAAATATTTGAGTTCTCTATCATCTTGCTTGACCGAGACTTATTGGCAATGGGTCTTTGAGTATCGTCATTGGGAAATGGAGACTTAAGTCATAACAAATATAAAATAAGGTGTCTACAATGTCTAATTAATTCTATTATTGGGTGTTAAGTTTCTTATTTTTAATCAGAGAATTAAGTATTTACAAACCATTATAATAGGTTCGAGAATTCATTTTGTACGTAGGGAATGTGTAAAGCATTCTACAACATCTATTTATTAACAGTTACCATGTTTAATTATTCATCAATCTTTATAGTTTATAAGATATTTTATTGATAAAATAATAAATAAAGTATTGGAATATTCACATGTGAGTGGTGTGGTTAGTTAATTTTTGAAATCCCACGTGAGATGCTAATGACAGGAGTGAGTAGTTAATTTAACAAAATTAGGCCCAAACTCATTAGCTTATTTTCTGGCTCAATAAACCTCTCAATTGAAGTTTTCCTAAGGTGTTATCTCCTTAACAAGTGGTATTAGAGCCAATGATTCAAGATCAAGTGTTTGTTAGTGGATCATACCAAGTAGAACAAGGAAGACTCCCATGCGAACTCCACCCATGGTTTGAGTAAAGTTTAGTATTTTGTTAATATTATATCACTCAATATTTTTTATTGGTCTAATATATTCAAATCGTACCTTTATATTACACTTTTTTTTTTGTCCTTAACACACATATCAAATTTTGTATTAAATGAATGTTATTTATTATTTAATTAACTATTTTTAAATAAAACCGTTTTTTAAACTTCTAATCATCTTAATATTTTGCAAAAATTGTGAATATAAAGATGCAATGTAATATTCGACCAACAATTTACATTTTTGTAACTAA
This sequence comes from Notholithocarpus densiflorus, assembly GCA_030021035.2. Taxonomy (NCBI): domain Eukaryota; kingdom Viridiplantae; phylum Streptophyta; class Magnoliopsida; order Fagales; family Fagaceae; genus Notholithocarpus; species Notholithocarpus densiflorus. Next base: position 961,870 of record JARYZH020000153.1, read on the forward strand.
TTTTATTGACGTATAATATATAATCAAAATTAATTTCTTAACTATTATAACACATAATGAGTATTATACATGAACTATAAAAATATTTTCTTATTAAAGTTTTGAAAATGAACAAATAGTGTGCATGCGCATCATGGTAGATATCGGCTAGTATGTTTAAATGCGCGCTATAACTTTAGCTATAGTGGTCTAAGGTTTTGCTAAGTGAAGCATTTCTTGAGAAAGAATGAAAATTCTCTTCATTTAATCTTCCACCCCATTAAAATCAATAATTGCATTTATGTTAAGGTATTAATTGTCATGTATTAATAGGAGAAATGCATTTAATTTCATGTATTAATTGGTGCATTACTTATTTATGTAAAGGAATTTATACCACAATTATTAGACCATATTAGACATTAACCCAATGCATCATCGGTCGAACTGCAAGGTTAAATAAAAAATTAAATAGATATAAAAATAAGTTTGAAAAATCATAAAATAAATATGAAAAAAATGAAAAAGTAGGCATGGCTAAGTTACTAATCAAAACTAAGTCTAAAAAACAAGCCATAGAATATAATTTAAACAAAAAGTTTCATAAGTCACATCACTAGAAAACATAAAAATAAAATAAAAGGAAGTTATAGAATTGTAGCTAAGTCTTTGCTAAATTAAATTTTATTACATTACACTTCTTAAAATTATTTGGAAGAAAAGCATATATCAAACTACAAAGTCATATTTGTAGGGACCGAGTCTGAGCACTTCTGCTATTGGAAAAGCGGACTCAGGCCCAACTAGCCCAATACAATAAATTTATAAAGAATGGGCTTGTGGGCCGGTTTTCATTATAAAACTAAAATAAATATTCTTAAGTTTAAAACTAACTTGGGATCCACATCAAACAATAAAATCTCTATGCATGAATTTATGTAAGCTCACTTGATATCTTCACTCACTTTAAATACAGTAACTCCATGTGGTCGTAGCATCTAAAAAACACTTGTTCATAGAGAAAATCTCAAATTTAATTTCTTGTGTATGTCTACAACTAAAAAAAATATCTAATTATTTTTCTTTGTTCTCACTCCCACTATTTCTCTCTCCTTTTGCTTGTAGTCTTTGTTTTCAGGCACAGCTCTCTATGGCTGTACTTTTCTCCAATGCGGCTGCCTTCTCTATCGCAGGCGGCAGTCACTCTCTCTCCAAATTCACCTCACATGCATGTCTCGATTTATAGAACGCAACCTGTCGCCTTTACTCAGAGACTCACGTCTCTTAATTCACTTGGGACTCCTGTCCATGCTGGTCATACTGAGCTAAACATCCCTTGACACATCTATTTTTGGTTATTTTGACCTGGGTTTTAGTTCCCCATGTTTTGCTAATCTCATCTTGGTGGAGGCTGCTCAGCTTTGTTTTTTCCTCTTCAATTAAAAATTTTAATTCAGACCTCTTGCTTTATATGTGGGCTGGACTCACAACAGAAAAGCAGGCCAGACCCATCTGTTTGTTTTGCTCCTTGGATTGGCTTCGGCCCAAACCAGAAAACGCAAAAATTAACAGTATGGCTTGGTTGAGGTTTCGATTTTCATAGAGTGTGCTTGTTTTTGTTTCTATGTTTTTCACTTGTACTCCATCCAAAAAGTCAAACAAATGAATGAGTAATTTATTTAATGAATAAATGTGGTTCATGCAACTTGTAGGACAGAACAGGAGAGAAATGATACAATTCTTGTCCCTCTCACTCTCACAAAACAAAACAATGGGTCCCGTTGCTGAATAATTTTACACAAAACAGAGGGTCATATAAAAATTATATATTGGTTGCCGTAAATTGAGCAAGAAGAGTAGGGTTTGAAGGAGACATCAAAGAGGGGGGCAGAGAGTCAAAATAAACGTGGGCGATTGTGTGTCATGCCTTTGAATTCTTTATCACAATAATGTATTTAACTATCCCTTTCTATTTTGTTCTTCTTTGACTCAGCTCAGGCCTCTCTTGTAGTTTTAGTTTTGTATGCGTCCTTCTTTCCGTCTTTTTCCCCCTCATGTGGCAGCAAATTGGATATGAAGATTTTTGGGATAGTCCAAACACATGCTACTTTTTTCAGACGGCAGAAGTAAAATACAAAGGAATGTTCAAACGATAATGCTGCCGACATTACAAATATGAAATTTTTCGCCATTTTTAAGGGGGAGATTGTAATTAGTGGAATATCACTATCAAACTCATAAATTTAAAATGCTCCCATTATAGAAATTATGAATTTGTTGTGATATCACTTTTTCACAATTACAGGGATAGTTCAAAGGGCAAGACTAAGTGTTGTTCCTTAGATTTTCCTTTTAAGATTCTGCCATGTGGATTTTTTCTCATAGGATGAAAGTGTATTTTTTAGTTAAGTAGCCACATGGCAGAATCTTAAGATAGGAATCTAAGGAACAGCACGTAAAGTATTGTACCTAAATTTTGTCTTAGTGAAAAAACAAAAATTTAAGATTCCCCTTTCTCTTTGTCATTTTTTCCTTTAGCTTTTAAATTTTATTTATTTATAATTATTTTTTATGGTGGAGTCATGATTTTAAAAATTGGAATGATTAAAGAACCGGAAAAGTGTTTAATTTTCCTTTTTTTTTTTACCAGTTTTGGTAATTTTTTAATAGACCAATTTATGGTCTGGTTTTCGGTTAAACCTGATGATCCAATCTAATTTTTAAAACCATGGGTGAAATGTTTTTATTGTTTCTATTATTAGTCTAATGTTAAAATCACATTGAGCGAGTGTTGGCACTGCTGCATGCTGCCTGTTAAAACTATTTTGATGCTAAAGTCAACAGTCTCAATGATGAAATATTTTTAGGATCTATCTCTTTCCTTGGCATATGGAAGGGGCAAGTGTATATATAGGGCTGTTCATGTTTGCCCCACATACCCCATGATTGCGATTGTGGAGCACATTTGGGGCGGAGATTTGGGTTGATGTCTCGGGAACATATGCCCATGTTTGAATGTGCCATTTTTGGTGCATGAATATTTCTCATGTGCTATAATAATTTAGTCTTTCAAATAGGATTGGGTTGTTTATAACCATTAATGTGATTTTATAAAAAATAAATTTTGACACTTAACATACTGGTAAAATATAAAGTAGAACACATTAAGTAGTAAAGAAGAATATGATTTGATTTCTTATTCGTATGACCTCGCTTAATTTGAAACCTAAATCTCTAGTTTATGCCAATGTAATTTAATCTTTTTACAAGTTTGTAAGAATCGGAGTGAAACTGGAGAAGTGAAAATCAAATCAAATATAGGTTGACATAGTCTAAATGCTACCTTCCATTTTTTTACAAACTTTTGTGGGGAAGCTGATAAGTTTCTCTCTTATTTACCTTCTTCAATCTCTTTTTCAGAAACTCTTGATTCATTTTTACCCTTCATGTTCGGTAATTGGTGTTAATTAAATGGAATTACAGTAGAATTACAGAGGTCAATTCTCCTTAGAGAATTTTCCTTCTATAATTTTATTTATTTATTGAAATTCAATTCATTAGCTTTCATTAATTAAAAAAAAAAAAAAAAAAAAAAAAAAAAAAAAAAAAAACTCAATCAAAGACATCACTTGATTTTGGAGGGGGAAGATATTTCTGAGATTTAGTATAAAGTGGGCCGGGGTGGCTAGACTCTTTGACCCCACAATATTCTATGCATATTGCATATTTCACTAGCTGCTCTAGTCCCATTGATTACAATATGAGCCTAAATATAAAACTATATCTTTATTGAATAGTAAGCACCAACCTCATTATAAAATCCTTTGGTTTCATTACGCTCCAAATTAATTTTATTTTTTATTTTTTATTTTTTTATAAAAAGGGCATTGCAATGGACCTGAAAAGGTGATCTTGTACAAATTTACAAAAGTAGTTGGGTGAAATCAGCCAGTCCAAGTTGCATGGGTTGCCAAAAGCCCACTGGGTTTTAATGAGTTTTGTTAGTTCAAATGCATGTACTAGTTCACTAGATTAGTAGATTATTGGTCAGACCAAGTAGACCAGTCAAGGTAACATAACTATGTTTTGTACGTTTTTTTTTTTTTCAAAAAAAAGATTATATAAGATTACTTATTATCAAAACCAAATAAAAATTCAATTGATTTTGAATATTACATTCATCCTCAAGTTTAATTTCTTTGACAACAACTGACTTTTTTTTTTAACTATTAAAAAGAAGAAACAAATTTAATAGGACATGCAATAAATATATATATATATATATTTATATGAATACAAAGGAGTAATATGTTTATAATTTTAATTGTAATAATCTTAAAAGGCTATTTTTTCTAAATTCTTTTAATTACTTGTAATATGTAATATGTGTGTGTATATGTATATTTAGTAGTCTAATTAAAATTTTCCTATGTAATTAAATTGAGTATTAATATAGTAAATGTGTTTATTTTCTTGTATTAATTATTTATAGATATTGGTGCACTAATTATTTATGTAAATTAATTTTAATAATTATTTTTATAAGATTTATACATAAGATATAATTGATTTGGAGTATAATATTCTTGCTGAAATTAAATTGCTTTGATAACAATTTAAACAAAGTATAGAAAGAATAAAAGCAAATATAATTACATAAAATCAAGAATATAAAAGATAATTATACTCTTAGTGGAAATGATTAAATATTTGTCGATTTAGTCAAGCAATTGATTCATATATTCTTAATTTGATCTCTTTCTAATAACATGTAATGAAATATAACTAGAATTGATTTCTCAAATATTATAACTTTTATTTTCGAAATGTATCAAAATAATCTCTGGGCTTGTGTCCCACATCGGGTGCGTGAGTTTAGTTCTTCTTGTATATATAGAGCTCCGCGTCTCTAACTGCCGCTAGCAGTTTTGTGAGATGGCCTGTTCTGTTATCAAAAAAAAAGAAAAAAAGAAAAAGAAGGTTGATGTGATTGATGATATGATAATAACCAAATGGGCTTTTACGTGGACGGCAATGTGGCCTTAAAAAAAAAATAAAAATAATCTCTATTCTGAAATATTTTTCTCAGTTTGGCCCAAATCCAACTCTCCTATTCCTTAATTAGGCTCTGTTTCATTGATTCTGAAACTCAACCTAGCTTGTTCATAATAATGAAAATCTATTTCTAAACCTTACAAGCTTTCCTAAAAAAAATTCATATCTCACACTTTCGAAGGTGCACTTAAAATTTTCAGCACAATCTGTAATTTGGTTTGAGTCGTATCAAGACCAATATGAGTTTGTATTATAAAAGCAAGCATTGTGTGAGATTAAAGAAAAAGAAAATGGGAGAGAAATCAAAGGTCCAGAGGGTGCCACTGTCATATATCTTCTCTATAGGTTCTCCACCCTTTTTGTTTTCCTCACTTTTGGTGTGTTGCTCAATGCTCAATAATTGTTGTTGTTCATGTTGCAGTGATTGCCATGTGCTAGCTAGTGTTTTCGAAGTTGTTAGAGATTTACTGGGTTTTCACTTTTTAGCAAGGGATAATGTTTTTTTTTTAAAACCAAAAAACAATTATGGGCACGTGGAAGTCCAATGACATACAAAATTATTTATTGTTATTATTTTTAGTCACGTCAACCTTTTCCATTCACCTTTAAAAACATGAATTATTTCAAATTTTCACTACAAAAATTGAGGGCTATAGCTGCGTTTATAAACGTGGCTATAGACCCTAAAAACGCGGCTATAGTCCCATTTGGTCTATAGCTGCGTCTTTTATAGCCACGTTTACACGTGTGGCCTATTCTTCGCAACTATAGGTGCAACAGGTCTATAGCCACGTTTTTTTAAACGTGGCTATAGACCCTGTTTGGGCTGTGTTTAGAACCCGCGGTTGTAGGTACAGTTTTGGCTACATTTTAAAAACGCGGCTAAAGCCTCCTACAGCTGTGTTTTAAGAACACGGCAAAGTTCTACGTATGTGTTTGTCTATAGCTGCGTTTTTTTTTTTTTCCCTTTTCTTTCCTTGCTAAATCACAAATTCCTGCCCAAATTTACATAACCAAATACAAAACAGATAATCACAAATTCTTGCCCAAATTTTCATAACCAAATACAAAACCAACTACAAAACAGATAATCACAAATTCCTGCCCAAATTCAAGTTCATTGCTATATACTTCAAATTTTGAAGTTCATTGCCAAAACAGCTATATATATCACAAAATTTTGCAAGTTCCCAAAACAGCTATATACATCACAAAACAACTATATACAAAACAACTATTTCTGAACCAAATTGCCAAAATTTGGCAAGTTCCCAACAAGTTTACAAGCTTGTAAGTTCCACTGACGATCCTATAATGATCCTATACATCACAAATGCTCCAGAGACAAGTGCTCCAAAATCAAACACTCCAATGCTCTCTTCACATCTTCTTTTGTTACCCTTTCATCATCAAAATTGTACCTAAAAATGTACTCATTTTCAGTGAGACAATGAGACCCAAGATGATATGTGAGGCCTAAAAAACTCATAAACAAGATGATATGTGATGCATGACAGTGAGACCCAAAAAACTCATAAACTCACAATACTCATACCTTCCAACTGGAACAGTGAGACCCAAACATCATGGTAGACCCTTTCACCATCAACCTTCAAATGCTCCAATGCTCTCTTCACATCTTCTTTTGTTACCCTTTCATTATCAAAATTGTAGCTGAAAATGAGCATATCTTAATAATAGACCATAGAATGAATAAACAAGATGATATGTGATGCATGACAGTGAGACCCAAAAAACTCATAAACTCACAATACTCATAAATTCATTGAGATTCATGTAGTGGTAACTAAGGTAGTATTTCTTAGAATAAACAATAATATTTTGACATTGTTGTGTAGAGGAAACTAGAGGAGAAAAGAGCAAATCCAAAATCCACACCAAATGGAACATTCACATGCTTTAATATATATATATATATATATATATATATGAATCACTTTAGAATTGATGTAAACTTGAATACATTACAAAGCAAGATACATTTCAAACCAAAATTAAGCCTTCAATTCATAAAGAGATTCTGGCTATTCCAAAAAAGAAGATGTAAATCAAATACAAACATGTTGTTATATGGTTTTTCAACCCAAACACAAGATAGAGTTGCATATCTCACCTGTAATTGTTCCCTTCCTCCCCTTATTTTGTACTCTACCAGTGAAGAAGTCTGAGGTTGACTCTACCATCGCCCCGATCTAATTGTCAAAAGATGAATGGAATATGAATCAGCCAAGCCTAGGGAACAAAATGTATGGCGCCCAAAGGAGAATACACATTCCCATTTTCAGCTCCAACATATCACATACTATACTATTAGTCTCGAAATTACAAACCGACTTGCTTGGGAAACGTTTTTGATTTTGAATCATCCTTCTTGTAGTTCCTTTTTGGATCAATGGCATTTCTCAACTGTAATCATGAACACAGGTTTCAATTCAGAAATCAAGAGAAAAATTTATTTAAAATAATTTTAGAATATAATAATTTGTCTAAGTTACAAGATCTAATAACTCCTAGCAAGCAAATGAACCATCAAAGTCAATTATAGAAAGGCATGAAGAAGATCAAAAAACCTGTCAGAAGAAACCCCAGAAGAAATTATACGGACACTAATGGTAGTATGATGACGTGATGCTCACAGCCCTCCTGAGAACAAAAACATTAAAGCAATCATAATCATTGTTCACACTAAAAAATAATAACAAACACATACTCTCTAGGATGGGGGGAGATGGATAAGAGGCGAAAGGTAAATTTAAATAAATAAATAAATAAACATAGAACCAAATTGAGAGTTTAAATAAAATATGAGCAGAGCAAAAGATTACTCACTAGCCAATATTTCAAACCATAACAAATAACTATCAATGTAGCACTAAATTCCAAATAAAAGATTCCCTCTTTTTTTCTTTTTAATCATGTGGTGGATAGTGATGATGCCGAAAATCATCAGTAAGCCACACAATACTTATGTGCTCGAGACAATACCTGCGAGACAAAAACAAAGAAAACCCTAGGAGAGTACCGGTGTGGTACCGGCCAAAGACCCTCCGAAGGTTAAGTTAGAGAATTTTTCACAACTCTAGAGTGCCAAAGCTGGGGGAATTATGTGTACCTTAGTTTGTGAGGGTCTTGGGGTTTTTATAGTAGCATAGGGTTGATACTCGTTCCTTGGCTTAGAAGATCTTTCCTTGTAGGAGAGAACCTCTTTAATTTGCGTATCTTACGGAATCCTTCCTTGTAGGAGTTCTATTGATTTAGGTTAAGCGTGGGGCACAAGATATTTCCTTATATACTTATGCGTGGAACCCAAGCAAAAGACATGCTGGACCTGTCAAGAATTCCTTTCTTTCGCATCAGCTTCATCTCGTTAACTTTTCATTCCATCCATGTCTTCTAGTCGTCTCGTCCATGCGTTAATGATCTTGGGGCGCACCCGTTAGCCTTGATATGACCGTCAGCTTTATGGAGTCGTCAGCTCCGTCAGCTTTACTTAGACTACAAGGATTATCCTTATCAACTGCCCCCTACTCCATAACCCCGTCTAAACACGTGGCTCAAGCCAGTTGGCTTAGTTTCTGGACGGGGGTGTCGCTTCGTCTTCCGTGCATTTTTTATCCTATATATACCTCACCTTCTCCCCTTATTCTTCTCATTTCAACCTTGCTGATCTTAGAGAGAGCTCGTTACTTTGCGAACATCTTGCTTCCGTCACCCTACTAGTCTCGTCTGCTTTGCTGCCATTGTCTCACTGAAACCGTCACTTTTTCAAGGAACCGCTTACTTCGTAAGTTCTTTTCTTTTACTCTATCTCTTGTTTATTATTATTTTTCTAGCTAGTCATTAATTTTTTAGTGAGGCCATCCACTTAGGTTTTTAGAATACCTCTGTCACTTGTAGGTAGAAAGATGTCTAGAGAAGCGATGAGTGAACAGTCGTCAGTCCGTGAGGGAGCGGGCTATGACGAGGTCTTCCAGACAGGTCATGAGCCCGAGGAGGGCCTTTCCTGGTCGTCAGAGAAGGAAACGTTAGCCCATTCTCTTGACGAGGAAGTGGAGAGTTGTGTCGGAGAAGGAGGTGAGGAGGAGGAGATAGATGAGGGTGAGGATGAAGGTGATGAGGAGGAAGAGGATGACGGGGACGAGGGTGATGCTGACGAGAGAACCCTCGAAGCTGGAAGTTCAGAAAGCCCAGGGGATGGGCATGCCCATCTGTTTATACTTCCTAAGATGTGGACCGTCAACGATTTCTTGCCGACGATGACGGTTAATATTTTTAAGAATTTGAGGGATCGTTACCAGATCCTTGACCATATCCCAATTCGTCTCCCTGGGAAATTCGAGAAGTGTTATTCAGGGAAGATTGCGGATGTCGGGATGTACGACACAGTGTTCGCCCGGGGCAAAGGTTTCCACTGATGGCGTTACACCGTCAGTTGGCTAATTTCCTGGGTTTATCCATCAGCTAGATTGCTCCAAATGCCTGGAGGATCTTCATAGGGGCTGAGATTTTGTGGTGTTGTCTGAGTGGTGGGAACCGTCAGCTTTCGTTGGAAGAGTTCTTTTATTGCTACAGACCTCAGCACATCGTCTCGTCCTAGGGAATATACCATTTCGCTGCACAGAAGAAGGTTTTAAGGCTTGTGTTCGACATGCTCGATTCTAACAGAAACTGAAGGATAGATACTTCTTCATTCAAAGGACGGATTGGGTATGTCGTCCAGAGGAGTGGGCTACAATGCCCTATGGTTTTGACAATACTTGGGGTATTGTCAAGGATTCAGGTTTAGTACCGTCAGTTTTTGCTTTAACTTTTTAATTTACTTGTTAAGTGCTCTAATGTTGTCGTTTTCCCTTTTTCAGCCAGTGTTTGTCCGATCATAACTAACGAGCAGGAGGCCTTCATTCGTCGGGTCCTTGAAATCCCGTTTGAGCAGCGGAAGTGTAAGGATTTGATCACCCTCGATACGCTGCACGCATACTACGGTGGTCCGGAGCCAATCCCGGTAGCTCGTAGACTAAATACTTATTCCCGTTGTCGTAAGTATTTTTAATTTTCTCCCGTTGTTTTTTTTTTTTTTTGTCACTTGGTCTAACGCTCGTCACTTGTCCTTTGCAGAAATGAAGGCAGCTAGGCAGAGGGCGCAGGTGCAGGCAGTTGCTGCTCGAAGGAAAGAAGAAGAAAAGAAAACAAAGAGGGATGGGGCATCCTCGTCAACCCCTAAGGCCGCCGGAAAGGGGGCTCCCAAGAGGAAGGCTGATGGGAAGGACAACCGTCCTCCTAAGAAGGCGTCTGTCACCTCTAGGGACAAGCTCCTAAGAAGCCGTCGCCTCCTAAGCCGAGCCACGGGGTAGGTAAGGGACTAATGACGACATCAGGCCTTGTCACTCAGGGACCTGATCATCGTCTTCTCACCCATAAGGACTACGCCGTTGAGGTGATGGAGTCCATCATCAAGGATAAGGACGTGGACCCTTGTGCTGAGCAAGCGACGGAGGAGTTGGGGGCGTCAGGCCTCTTTGACCTTGCTCGGGTACGTTTCTTCCTTTCTTTCTCTCTTTACTCATTTTTATGCTCAATAGCTGACGGTTGTTCTGTCTTGTAGGCGTTAGTTCGTATGAAGGTGTTACAGGATAGGGGCGTCGCCAAAGAAGGGGTGATTACCCGTCTGCATAAGCGCATCAAGAACTTGACCGACGAGCAAGAGCAATATAAAGGTGCCCTTCGTACCTTCAATTAGGAGGTGAAGGAGCTGAGAGAGAAACTGGAGGAAGAGGGTCGTCAAAAGAAAAAAGAACAAGAAGCTAAGGCGACGGTGGAAAAGGAGTTGACAGCTCGTATAGGCCAGGTAGAGACGGCCAGGGCAGACGCCGTAGCAGAGTTTAAGGCTACACAGCCTTTTATAGATTCTTACGCCGTTTATTATGGTGACGAGTTTGAGGACTGCCTAAAGCAGGTCAAGTCCGTCTACCTCCACTTGGATTTATCCAAGGTCATTATGGACGATTTCCTGCAGTTGACACCTGCAAGCGACACTATTCTTGAAGACACTGACGACTCCATCGAGTTAGAGCTGGATCCAAAAGATGATAGTGTCGTCCTCGCCCAACCTGCTGCGGATCCTCTCGTCATTCCTTTGATCCTGTCAACTGACCCTCCGAATGCTGAAGACCCTTTAGCTTAAGACATCCAGGACCTTCCTCCTAAGGGTGACGAGAACCCATAAGACGCCCCAGCCTCCTGAACTTAGCTTTTTTCTTTTTATTGTATATTTGGTCTAACTTCCGGACAACGTTTAATGCCCTTTTGTTTTTAGGCTTTGCTTGTAAAAACTTCACCTTATTTATGGTATTTTATTTCCGTTGCTTTCAGTATATGTGTGTTGCTTGTTGGTGTGTGTTCATTCCTTGTCCTTATGTACTCGTCTACTTTTTGACTTAATAATTTCGATTCGTCCATTTTGAACTCGTCCATTTGTGGGCTAATAAACTTTATAATGAATTCGTCCACTTTGTGGACTAATAAACTTGTTCCTTTGTGGACTTTGTTAATTTTAAGGTCTCCTCATGTGATGAACTCGTCCATCTGTGGACTTGGTCATTTTAAGGTATCCTTGTAGGACGAACCCGTCCAATCGTGGACTATATAATGAACTCGTCCACTCATGGACTTTTTAACAAACTCGTCCATTTGTGGACTTAATAATGTTAAGTCATCCTCATGGGACAAACCTGTCCACTTATGGACTTAATCATGAATCCGTCCACTTGCGGACTTGATAATATTAACTCATTCTCATGGGATAAACTCTTGCACTTATGGACTTAATCGCGGATCCGTCCACTTAATATTAACTCATCCTCATGGGATAAACTCGTCCACTTATGGACTTAATTGCGAATTTGTCCACTTGTGGACTTGATAATATTAACTCATCCTCATGGGATAAACTCGTCCACTTATGGACTTAATCTCGGATTTGTCCACTTGATAATATTAACTCATCCTCATGGGATAAACTTGTTCACTTATGGACTTAATCATGAATAAAGACGTAGAATAAACATGTAGAAACAGATAAATACGCTAGTCATATCTGAATAAACTCTTCTTATTATGATAAATGCATGCATATGCAGAAAAATTGTTCTTTAAAGAAAAAGACCTGCCCTTTGGGCTTAAAAAGTATTGTAGAAAAAATTAAATAAAATAAACTGGGAAATGAGGAGTGTCGCTCTTCATGCTATCATCTACTGGTAGTACTTTCGGAGTTGCTCGGTGTTCCATGGGTGGTGCAACTTCTGTCCGTCTAGCGTCTCCAGGTGATAGGTGCCTTTCCTTTGCCAAGACGTGATTCTGTAGGGTCCCTCCCAGTTAGGGCCTAGCTTTCCTTGGGTGGGGTCTTTGGCGGTGCCCATTACCTTCCTCAAGACGAGGTCTCCAACCTTGAAGTCTCTGTGTCTGACTTGGGAGTTGTAGTGCTTAGGCATGATGTCCTGGTATCGTGCGAGTCTTTGTTCAGTTGTCGCCCTGACTTCGTCTAGTAGATCAAGCTGAAGACGCATAGACTCGCCGTTCTTTCTTTCATCATGGTTACCCACCTTGTAGCTTGTGAGTCCGACCTTTACTGGGATGACTGCCTCGCTTCCATATGCTAATCGAAACGGTGTCTCCCCTATAGATGTTTTGGTCGTTGTTCTATACGCCTATAGTACGCTTGGCAGCTCTTCTAGCCATACACCCTTTGCCCCCTCGAGCCGAGTCTTGATGATTTTGAGCAAGGATCGGTTCGTGACCTCAACCTGCCCGTTGGCTTGAGGGTGGGCGGGGGAGGAGTAATGGTTCTTGATTCCTAACTGGGAGCAAAAATTCCTGAAGGAGTCGTTGTCAAATTTTTTCCTGTTGTCTGAGACCAAGACTCTAGGGATCCCATACCTGCAGATGATGTTTTTCCATACGAAGCTTCTCACATTCTTCTCCGTGATGGTGGCCAAGGCTTTTGCTTTTATCCATTTAGTGAAATAGTCTATGCCGACTATAAGAAACTTCAGTTGTCGCATTGCTATTGGGAATGGACCCATAATGTAGAGCCCCCATTGAGTGAATGGCCACGGGGCTGTTATTGGGGTCAGTTCTTCCGTCGGTTATCTGATGACATTGCTGAATCTTTGGCATTTGTCACAGGCTTTAACATAAGTCTGGGTGTCCTTCTACATAGTAGGCCAGTAGTATGCAGCTCTAATTAGTTTGTGAACCAACGACCGCGACCCTGAGTGGTTTTCGGAGATCCCTTCATGGACTTCTCTCATTACATAGTTTGCCTCTTTGGGGCTTAAACACTTTAGGTACGGGCGGGAGAAGCCTCTCTTGTACAAGACGTCACTTATCAAGACGAATCGTGCTGCTTTGACCTTCAGCTTCCTTGCGGCTTCCTTACCGTCTAGTAGTGAGCCGTTTTTCAAGTAGGAGACTAATGGTGTCGTCTAGTTGCTTCCAGAACCTATATCCTGCACATGGATGGGATCTATTAATGGCGAGATTTGGATGAAGGAAAGTACCTTGTTGGGGGTGATCACGTGTTTGGCTGATGTGGCATTGGCAAGATGGTCGGTTTGCTCATTCTCTCTTCTAGGGATTTGAACAATCTTAGCTTGTAGATCGTCCACCCTTCTCTTTACTTGCTCCAGGTACTTCTTCATCCTTTCGCCCTTGCATTTGTAATCACCGTTTACTTGGTTTGTGACGACTTGAGAATCGCAATGAATAACCACTCTTGCGGCCCCTGCTGCTTTAGCAAGATCTAGTCCTACAACTAGAGTTTCGTACTCTGCTTCATTATTGGTTGTAGGGAAGTCGAGACGAATCATGCATTCAATCTAGTCCCCTTCTAGAGAAAAAAGTACAATGCTCGCTCCACCAGCCTGTCTGTTAGACGATCTGTCCGTTTGTATACTCCACTGAGGATACTCTTCTGCCCCTTAGCCCTCCATGTTAGTGAACTCCGCAATGAAGTCAGTGACCACTTGTCCCTTAATGGCGGTACACAGGCGGTACTGTATGTCAAACTCACTCAACTCTATGGCCCATAGCGCCATTCGTTTGGCATCTTCAGGATTGCTCATTGCTCGCCGTAAGGGCTTGTCAGTCAGGACGATTATCGTGTGGGCTTAGAAATATGGCTTGAGCTTGCGGGCTACTGTAACCAAAGCGAAGGCGAGTTTTTCCATCGGTGGGTATCTTTCCTTTGCGCCATGAAGTGCCCGGCTGGCGTAGTACACGGGCTTTTGCACCTGGTCTTCTTCTCTGATCAAAGCCGCATTGACAGCTGCCGGAGATACAGCCAAGTAGAGGAACAATTCTTCTCCTAGTTTTGAGGGACTTAGCAATGGTGGGGAAGAGATGTAAGCCTTTAGATCCTTGAATGCTTGCTGACACTCGACTATCCACTTAAAAGACTTCTTCAATGTGTGGAAGAAAGGTAGGCACTTGTCCGTTGCCCTCGACACAAACCTATTCAGCATGGCTACCTTGTCGTTGAGGCTTTGTACTTCTTTCACATTCTTTGGGGGTGCCATCTCTATTATGGCCCAGATCTTGTCTGGGTTGGCCTCGATACCTCTCTGAGACACCATGAACCTAAGGAACTTTCCTGCCTTCACCTCGAAAGCACACTTGTTTGGATTGAGCTTTATGTTGTAAGAGTGAAGGGTGTCGAAGGTTTCCCTAAGATCATCCAAATGATTGTCCTCCTTTCGGCTTTTTACCACCATGTCGTCCACGTAAACTTGGACATTTCTCCCAATCTGATGTGCAATCATCTTGTTCATGAGTCCTTGATATGTTGCGCCAACATTTTTGAGACCGAATGGCATTACTTTGTAGCAGAAGAGGCCTTGACTTATGATAAACGAGGTCTTCTCTTGATCTGCTTTGTCCATTTTGATCTGGTTGTAACCACAAAAAGCATCCATAAAGCTCAGCAACTGGTACTGAGCCGTAGAGTCTACCAAGACGTCAACCCGCGAGAGGGGGTAGCTATCCTTGGGACATGCTTTGTTTAGGTCTGTAAAGTCCACGCATATCCTCCACTTCCCATTGGCTTTCTTAACCATCACCACATTTGCTAGCCAGTTGGGGTAGTAAACTTCTCTGATGAAATCTGCCTCTTGCAACTTGCGGACTTCTTCTGCTATAGCTTGTTCTCGTTCCTGGGCGAACACCCTCTTCTTCTGACGGACAGGACGAAAGACAGGCGACATATTCAACCTGTGTACCATGACTAAAGGGTCGATCCCGGGCATGTCTTCGTGATTCCAGGTGAAGACGTCCTGGTTCTATCTGAGGAAACTCGTTAGTGCTTGGCGGACATGTAGACTGGTGAAGGTGCCGACCTTAGTCGTTCAATCCGGTCTGGAATTGTCGAGAAGTATTTCTTCAAGTTTTTTATCGGGCTCTGCTACTGTCCACTGTTCTTCTATATTCATAGTTTGTAGATGATCGTCCATCTCCAACATTGCTATGTAACATTCGCGCGTAGCTACCTGATCTCCACGCAGTTCTCCTACTCTATAATCGGTAGGGAATTTGATCATCAAATGGTAGGTTGAGTTACAGCCTTCCACGAGTTGAGGGTAGGTCATCCTAGGATGACATTGTAAGCGGACGAGCAGTCAACCACAAGGAATGTTACGTCCTTAGTGATCTGCTGGGGGTAGTTGCCAACCGTTACGGTCAATGTGACTACGCCAAGGGGGAATACCCTTGTTCCTCCGAAACCAACGAGCGGAGCATTCGTTGGAACTAGTCGCTCTTTATTAATTCTCATCTACTAGAACGCCGGGTAGTAAAGGATGTCAACTGAGCTGCCATTGTCAACTAGGACCCGGTGTGTGTTGTAGTCCCCTACCTGGATGCTAATGACGAGTGCATCGTCGTGCGGGTGGTGGAGACGTCAAGCAGCTTCTTCTGAGAATTCAATGATGGGGTTGTCAATCTGTGCCATCTTTGGGACGAAGCCTGTTAGTTGGACGTTTTGGACCATCCTTAGGTAAGTCTTACGGGCCTTTCTAGATGAACCAGAGGCCGCAGTTTCTCCTACAATCATTCTTATATCTCCTATGGGCAGCCTAGGACGCTTGTTCTCCTGTCGTGGACCTAACTCTTGAGGTGGTTCCATTTTCTCCTTGCTGACGAACCTTTACAACTTTCCTTGCCTGATGAGAGCTTCAATTTGCTACTTCAAGTCGTAGCAGTTGGTTGTGTCATGACCGTGTTCATGGTGGAAACGACAGTACCTGTCTCTAGACCTTTTATTAGGATCTCCCTTCAACTTGCTAGGAAAGGTCAGGGCTCCTTTGTCCTTAATTTGCATCAAGACTTGGTCGATCGGGGCAGTCAACACGGTGAAGCTTGTGAACTTCCCTGTAGGGGGCTTGGAGCGTCTGTCTTCCCGTCGTTCTCCGGTCCTAGCCATCTTCCGCCCCCTATCCTGTCGTATGTCTTCCTGTCTTTCCCTTTTCTTGGGCTTCTCTTCTCGGGCTAGTAGCGCGTCTTCCGCATTCATGTACTTAGTCGCCCTGTAAAGCACATCTGACATAGTCTTTGGGTCGTTCTTATATAGAGAAAATAGGAACTTACCCTTTCGTAGCTCATTCGTGAATGCAGCCACGAGTATCTTGTCGTCAGCTTTGTTGATCGAAAAGGCCTCCTTGTTAAAGCAGGTTATGTATGATCTCAGCGTTTCGTCTTCTCGCTGCCTAATGTTCATCAGGCATGTAGTGGACTTTTTATACCTGTGTCCCTCGATGAAGTGTAAGGCGAACTGGGCACTTAACTCCTTGAAGGTACTAATGGAGTTGGGCGTCAACCTACTGAACCAAATCCTTGCGGGTCCCTTTAGCATGGTGGGGAAGGCTCTGCACATGATCTCATCTGCCACCCCTTGAAGGTGCATCAAGGTCTTGAAAGACTCCAGGTGATCTAGGGGGTCCTTGGATCCATCATAACTTTCCACCTGCGGCATATGAAACTTTGGTGGAAGGGGGAACGAAGTGACGGATGCAGTGAATGGCGAATTAGTTCGATGGACCAAGTCATCGAGGTCGCTAGACACCCGTCCTCTAAGGGCGTTCATCATAAAGTCCATCCGTTCCTTCATCATTTGCATCTCGGCGACTATGTGAGGTGGAACCGTATCGGTGACGGATGGCCAGCTCGTGTCTTGTCGTTCTGGTCTACTTAGGGCGTTGCTACCCTCCGGCCCTTCTTGGTTCCGTCAGCTTTACTTAGACTACAAGGATTATCCTTATCAGCTAGATTAACAGTCTCCTGTCAAACTAGAATGGATGATTGATATACAAGGAGACAGTCTCTTTTACACGACAATAGCTGATTGATTTTCAGGTCAAAGAACAAAAGAGGTCATGTAGCTTCATATTGAAATTAAATATATGGTTTTCAAAAAAAAACTATCAGAACTCTGGTTTTATAAAACAAATATTTGGAAAAGGAGTTCAAAAAGTCAGTTTCTAGAATAGATATTTTGTAATCCAAGACAGCAAGGAGAAAATAAAGTTCGTTTACAGAGAAATAAATGATTAGACAAATATTCCATGTTACCCAAAGTGATAATTAGAAGACCAGTTTTACTTGAGAGAAAGGAAGAAAATGGGCAACAGAAGCACAAGTACAGGCCATTAAATGATCATTTGAGGTGACAAAATGCAAAAAATCAGCAGCCACATTCAAGCAGTTGTTACAAACAGGACAACATATCTTCTTTATGAAAATATGCAACTAAATGCAAGTGGTTGTTATTTAGAAGAAAAATATGTGGTATGTATAAAGATATGTTCCATAACAACCATAATATCGAACCCCACAAGCTCACAATATCTAACCAAAGTTTCCATGTGGTATCCCCATGAACTTGACATTACCAGCACCACCTAAGGTGTAAACTAGTTGAACTCTTTTACAAGAACAACCAAGTAAGCCACTTTTGTCCCCCCATATATGGTATCAACAATGATCTTGAACATTGCTTACCAATGATTTGTGGCTCAAATGGGACTTCTTCATCTCTTAAAACAATCAACTCTTTAAATCATTTCAATTTGTCACTATAAACAATAAGTAATTAAAATCCACATAAGTTGTATTTAGAACCTATTTGGCCCCAAGTGCACGTATAAACCTATCTGAATCTATCCCAATTGGAAACTGAAGAAACACAGAGCAATAAAATAAGCATATCAAGGTTAGAACATGTAAATACTCACTTTGAAAAATATTTGAGCAACAAAAGCAAGTAGCTTTAATAAATCAATCATATTTTGAGAGGGATGGCGTAACAAGATGAGTACACTCAAATTTGTTGTCTTATTAAGAAAAATGCCTCCCCTCCCCCCCCTTTCTTTCCTCTCCATAGCCAAGTACTTCAGCCATGTACCTCTTGTACTACAATCATGAAGTAACCTAAAAAGCTAAATAAAATGCTAGTTAGCTCTTTCACATACCATAAAATCTGCCAACATTAGATACTTGCAATATTTGAACTGATTAATTCCAAGTACTATCTCATTTGAGGCCCATTAATGTGAAAAGGACACAAACATGATGTTAGATTAATATACTGATTATAAGAGCAGTTAGATGCATGATTTGCCCTCCCATTATAATTCACAGCTTGTAGAAATTTGTCATAGTCAAAACACAAAATACTTAGACTGCCTTATCCTTCAGACCTATTGCCAAGGTAGGGTCCTTTGGACCTACCCGTGGGGAGTAAACCACATGATATATTAAATGGAGAGAACTTATTGACACAAGCAAATTTTTCAAGATACTAAAAAGGTAATAAAAATAAAATAAGCCACGTACCTCTCCTCCTAAAAGAGCACAATCAGATTGTTGGCAACTGTCTACAATGCCTTTTATAACCTAGATTAGAAAACAGAAAGATCAAATTAGCTTGAGCTTTTGTACATTTACAATTTTTGTGACCCATGCAACCTAGTCCAATTATGCACATTTGTTTGTTACCTTTTCAAGAAGGTCAACACTAGGTGGCTAGTAGCAAAGTAATCAAGAAAAAAAAAGTAGTTTTGCTCCAGAAGTAATAATGTCATTAACACTCATTGCAACCTGAAGCAAGAAAAAGTGCATAAGAAAAATACTAAAAAAATAATTTAACAAAATTTGATAACAAATATTACCAGATCAATCCCAATGGTTTCATGAATTCCAAATTCAAATGCAAGTTTAAGTTTAGTTCCCACACCATCTGTACCAGCAACAAGGTATGAATCGCCTGTATGGAAAATAGATTAGCAAACTTTAAAAAATCAAAACAACCAGGCCCAACATGGAACAACAAGATTTTCTTGTAAAAGAACACCAAATGAAGACAAAAATCAGCAACTATCCTCAAGTTTTCTTGGCTTGGATCTAGCAGGAACAAGAATGAGAGTTTACTTGGCTAAAATTACCAAATGAATTACCTATTAGACTTGTAAGTTATCTATCTAAAAGGCAGAAAAAAAAAAACACATGTGCATTTGATAATTTATTAAACACAAAAACTAAAAAACACAGAGATGCAAGCGGATAAAATTACAAAATAGAAAGAGGATGAATATTAGGAATCCTAGCCATGCTGCTTGAGACTACAAAGGACTTGGGGTCAAAACAAGACTGCGCACCGGTACACATCAGTACTCAATAATTAACTTAAGAAACCAAACACAAGTCATAAAATTGAGCTGTCAATTACTCCATAATTCATTCACGCACACAAACACGCAAAATAGCTTTAATCCAAATTACATACTTCAAGTTTGGGTGAATCAATTTCTTCACTAAAGTTTATTTTTTTATTTATTTATTATTATTATTATTATTTTTTTTTTTCACATTTTAATCCAGAAACTTTCACATTCGTGTCAAGTTAGTTCTCCCATCCATTGAAATCTATGAAACTGCCACTCTTCACATACATTATACAACGTAATTTAACTAAATGACAATTTTATAAAAAGCAATGGGCGGGATAACCAACTTGACAAAAATGTTTAATTTCAACCACAAAAATCTGGGTTAATGGTCAATTTCTTTTAGCCATCATCTCTTAAAGCCCATGCTAATCAAATAGCCTGTAGCTAAGCAAACTGCCTATTTGGCTAATCTCACCTCATGTATTGACAGCCACAAATATCCTACACTAATTCAAGCAAGTCTAAAATAAAGCTCATACAAGTGTTAAAAGGAAGAAACCCAATATTAAGTAAATCAATTTTAAGTAATATGACCTTCATTTCCTTCATTCTATCCTCTATACAAACAGAGCTTTCCATTCCATTCTATTAAAGGCTTAATTTTGGTGGCACTGAATTTTAGCCTCTGTATATTGTCTGATGTTGGGACAGAAATTCAGTTTGTTTTTCATGTTAGCTGTAGAGTGTTTGGTGGCTATATATGCTGTTTTACATTTGATAGAAAATGTTTATAAAAATTGTGCAATCAATCTTTCTGCGTTAATAATTTTCATTGAATCAAGGATTCCATATTTTTGGATTTTACATGTTGCCAAAAAATATCAATCAGTCAACAAATTACTTCGAATGAGATTCAGGAAGCATGAAGTAATCCACCAAAAAAAAAAAGAAAAAAAAGGAGAGCCATTAAGGCATATTGCAAGAGCAGAATTTAAATTGGTAAGAATTATGTAGTAATGCAACTCATATCCCAACAGCCCACTCAACCAAACTTTAAATCAAATAAAAATTAAATCAAGTCCCAAAGAAAGTAATGGAGAAACAACTTCATCAAAAAACTATAGATTCAAACAGTGTAAGAACTACCACATTTATCCACTATAGACATATATGTCGGATCAGTTAATTAACAAAACTATATATTCATACAATGTAAGTAAGAACTATTGCAATTAGTAAAAAATTAAAACTTTCTTACTTAGAAAAATCTTATCAAGGGTCAATCAAAATCAAATAAACCCATATGCAAGTCACAATTTCAAATACAACCCACTATAAGATTCCACTTAAAACAACCCACATCTAGTTCATTGTCAAAGCTACAATAAAAAAAAGTTTTTAGCATAAGTAAAAATGATTAAAACCATTTAAAAATATAGTGTCAATCAAAATCATAAGCTATTGAAGATTTATCATATAAACAAATGCTCCCAGGCTAATCTACCAAAAGAAACGCAAATCTAAACCCTAAATTGAAATACCTAACCCTAAATCATATTTTTATCAGCAATGTTTTAAAACAAAATTAAAAAATTTACTAGTAATGTTTCTGGAGGTATAATGGTGGCTTGAAGCCAGAAAGCGGAGGGAAACTGGCTGACAATGGTAAAGTCCCTCAGATTTCTCTCTTTACCCCTAATGTTTGCTGTTTTGTATTTTGAATGAAGTCTGCAGAGGAGCATTCATAATAAGGGTAGAGCTGCAGAGACTGACAATGTTGGAGGAAACAATGGAGAGAGTTTTAAGAAGAAATTAAAAACTTTACTGGTAATGTTTTTGGAGTAAAACTGGTCTGAACACGATGTGCAACCATACCAGCGGTTTTAAGTTTGCAAAAACACTGAAACAAAATAGAAATACCCATTTAAGAAAAATAAAATGGTTCCTTTAATAGGCCTAATGAAAAGGTATAATTTTCGATTTCTTAAATGTAATTGTGGCACAAATTTATGTAACTGCGTGGCATAATGAGGAGTGATCAATGTAACAGAAAAAATTCCAAAACATGTATCTATTAGTACTTCCTAATTTACTGTCTAAGCCCATATTTGACAGATAAAATTTCTTGGACATTCAATTGCAGATAAATATTATGCAAAGGATTTTAAATTCTCCAATGTACTACCTAGGGCCATATCTTCAGTGTTATTACATGCAATCATGTATCAATCACCCCTTCAACCCTGTTAGTCATTTATTTATTTTTATCAATAAGTAACCTTCTTAATCCTTTCCCTGGTAACAATGAAAAATAACCAACTATTTGCCTATTAGATTCAATAATCAATATATCAGCTTGGATCACAATGAAGTCTCACAAAATATGCTTCAAAAATAGATATGGAAGAAGTAAAAACATAGCTCTACCTTTTCACTTTGCTTTGCACTTTGCTATTGCTGGAATTTGTAGACAACTTCTAAAATTTGAAGTTGAGACTACAAAGGACTTGGATCAAAATAGGACCACCCACCAGTACACATCAGTGCATCACTACTCCATAATTAACTTAAGAAAGTAAACACAAGTAACAAAATCGAGATGTCAATCCTCCATAATTTATTTGCCCCAAAAGGAAAAAATGGCTAAAATCCAAATTACACCCTTCAAGTTTAACTTTAGGTGAATTATAAGTCCTTGAACTTTAACATACCTGTCAATTTACTTAACTTGCCGCAATATGACACTGTTTTACTGGACTTAATGGCAATTTTATAGTCTGCAATGGACAGAAGGACCAACTTATGACTAAAACTATAATTTAGAAACGAAGTTGACAATTTTCACTCAATATTAAAAGGGTTGTAATCTGGATTTTGGCCAAAAAACAAAAGTAAAGTTACCGTACCACTATCACCTATAATCTAATATAAACACATAAAAAAATAAGAAAAATTGAAGATGAAGCGCATTGTAGAGAGGGAAAATTCCCAACCTATCACAAGCTGACACGTCACACTACCAAGTCCACAAAATACAGCCAATTACAAAGCGCCACGCATTTCTGCTAGGTTTTGCTATCACTACTCAGAAGCCAACAAAAATTTGCCAAATGTCATGCAAAAAACCAATCACGCATCAGCACACGTGTAAGCGATGACACAAGCAGCCTCGCACGTGTAAGCGATGACTTAATCGATCTAGCGCGTGTAAGCGATGACATAGGCGAACCAATCAGACTGTGACGTGTTACCAATCAGACTCCGCCACGTGTCACTCACCCACCCCCAAACTCCTATAAATAGAAGCCTTCCTAAGACATTGAGGGAGAGACCAAGCCATCTGAAGCACAAGCAGCATCAGAGAAGATTCAGAAGCATCAGAAGTACAGAAGCTCTACAGGAATCAAGCCTCAAAGCCTTCAAGAACTTCAACCTCAAAACCGAAGAACACTCGAAGCAGAATCATCCAAACTATTTGCCTAGATCTTAAAGTTTGCTGGAATTAAGCTCAAAAGCCTTCAGAAACATCAACAAATCACAAATCAGTGAAGCTCTACAGATTCAAGCCTCTAAAGCACTGAAGAACTTCCACCACAAACTTTCGAAGACGAAGAACGCACCAAGAACACGAAGAACATACAAAGAACACGAAGAACAAAGAATTTCTAACAAGCTCATAGCCAAAGATTCATTGTAATTCTGTTTCACGGGTCTTCGATCCATCCTTCAGCCAAATTGAAGAATATTTTGTGTTCAAGTCAAAATCATATTACCACAATTCCAATCAACAAGTCTTTTAAGGAGATCGAATCAGAGGATCACTCTTTTATAATTACAGAGAATTGTACCACACAATCATCAATACAAATTCACATTTGTGAAACTATTTTACTTGTTTGATTTATTTCGAACTAGAAATTTAGTCGTCTACATATTCTGGCAGGCCGAGTGGGACCTCTCTGCCTCTCATCTCTTTCTCCTTCAGAAGAAAAGAAATTCAACATCATTTTGCTACCAACTTCAATGGCCTCTAGCAAGAATGTCCGAAAATCAGTGGTTGATGCTTCTAGTGATGATGATTATGTCGGCCCAATCACTCGCAGTCGATCCAAAGCTCTTGATCGACTTTAACACCAACCAACCAAAGAAGGCAAGCTTCCTACTACAATCTCTCTGGACTTTCTTACAAATAGGAAAGCTACCACTAAGGATTCATCTGTCTCGAAAGATTTGGAGATCAGTAGCGAATCATCCCCAACAAAAACCTTTTCTATCAACTCTTCACCCGTGATGAGAAACTTAAGGAATGAAATACCTTTGACTCATCCTATTTCATCATTTTCTCCATCATATCTAGAGGTCATGCCAGTGATGATGACTAACACCTCTACCATGGAAGAAAAGATGGCTGAAATGGAACAAAGGGTCATCCTTCTCACAAAAGAACTTGAAGAAAAGGATGTCAAAATTGCAACCCTAATGAACAAGCTAGAGGTACAAGATTCGGGTGAATCAAGTCTTGGCCCTGAGCACCCACCTGGCTTTACCTTGAAAGGAGAAAACGCTAGGGTTGATAAAGGAAAAGGAGGTGAAGGCACTTCTTAACACGGACATTCCACCTCAATGGCCTCGATATCTGTCCAACAACTGCAAGACATGATAACAAATACCATTCGAGCACAATATGGAGGTTCTTCTACAAGTTCTCTCATATATTCAAAACCCTACACAAAGCGCATCGATAACATGAGAATGCCAAATGGGTATCAACCCCCCAAGTTTTTGCAATTTGATGGCAAAGGAAACCCTAAGCAACACGTAGCTCACTTTGTAGAAACCTGTGAGAATGCAGGGACTCAAAGAGGCCTCTTTGTAAAGCAGTTTGTCCGTTCACTAAAAGGGAATGCCTTTGATTGGTATACAAACTTAGAGCCCGAGTCAATCGATAGTTGGGAACAACTTGAAAAGGAGTTTCTTAACCGATTCTACAGCACACGTCGCACGGTAGGCATGATGGAGCTTACCAATACCAAACAATGGAAAGATGAGCCTGTCGTTGATTATATCAATCAGTGGCGTTCTTTGAGTCTAGATTGCAAGTATAGACTTTCTGAAATATCTGCTGTAGAGATGTGCATCCAAGGCATACATTGGGGACTTCTTTACATCCTTCAAGGGATAAAGTCCCGAACATTTGAAGAGTTAGCAACTCGTGCGCATGACATGGAATTGAGTATCTCTAGCCATGGAAATACGAAACCTCCCGTACCTGAGGAAAGGAAAGAAAGACGGGAAATAAGGAAAAATGACAGGAATGCGAAAAGTAATATCAAAGACTCAATGAATGTCAACCCTGCTCCAGTCAAAATTTCAACAAGAAATGTGAAGGCTAATGAGAAGAGGCCCGAGGGAGGCCAACAGCGTGAGACGCGTCGCTCATCACTTAAGGAATGGGAATAAAAGGTGTATCTTTTCCTAGATGCCGATATGCTTGAAATGCTAGAACAACTGCTCAAGTTGAAATTAATTGAATTGCCAGAATGCAAATGACTGGGAGAGATGAGAAAAGTTGATGACCCGAACTATTGTAAGTATCATCGCATCATAAGCCATCCAATCCAAAAATGCTTTGTTCTTAAAGAACTCATCATGAAGCTAGCCAAGGAAAGGAAAATCGACTTGGATTTTAATGATGTTGCTCAATCAAACCTTGCAACATTTTCTTGTAGGTTACCTATTTGCATGTCTCCAACTACTAAGCAGGGGGCAAATACCACGCTCATCCAGTTTGGTTCTCTAGAACCTGTTCAAATTCAGCTCTCACAAGAAGCATCTGATTATAACTTAAATGACGATAAAAGGTCAACAATGGATGAAGAAGAGGGTTGGACGATGGTTGCTCGCAAGAGGTGGAAGAAGAAACGAGCATTCCCTCTTCATTTGATCACCCAAGAGTCTAGAAAAGCACAAAGCCAGATTCATCCTTGGTCAAAAAGAATGAGTGATAGGAGGCAAGGGAGATTGGGAACAAAAGTGTATAAAGATTCAGCACAAACCCAAAAGCCTCGAAAGCTCATTACATTGGAAGAATTCTTCCCTAAAAAATTCTTTCAAAATGACTCAGCCGAGGCCGTTCACACGGTCTCTCGTTGCGAAATTCAGGACGAAAAGGAGGATGTTGACCATGGTGGTCCAAATGAGACTTTGTCATCTTTAGAGGAACTCCAATCTCGGGTCGATGAAGTTGAACCCTTGCCATCCTTCATCTCACCGAAAGAAGTGCTCACTCAAGCTCTTGAAAAGCCAGAGATGTACACTCCTTCTTCCAACACGCTTCAACAAACCCAGGAATGTTACGCGTGCTCTCCAGACTTAACTTTCACTGATGAGGATCTGTTGTTAGGCTCTAAGCCCCACAATCGTCCACTTTATGTCTCTGGTTATGCTCGTGAACAAAAGATCGATCGTATTCTCATTGACGGAGGTTTAGCTGTTAATATACTACCAAAAATGACAATGAGACGGCTTGGTCTTACTATGGAGGAATTATCGCATAGTCGTTTGGTCATTCAAGGTTTTAACCAAGGAGGACAACGCGCAATCGGCATGATCCACCTGGAATTAATCATTGGAGAATTGACAAGCAACGTTTTGTTCCATGTCATTGATGCCAAGACAACCTACAACATGTTGTTAGGACGTCCATGGATCCATGGAAATGGAATAGTTCTGTCAACTTTGCATCAATGTTTCAAGTACCTTCAAAGTGGAATAAAGAAAGTCAATGCCGATTTGAAGCCTTTTGCTGAGACTGAAGCTCACTTTGCTGACGCAAAATTTTATGTAGAAGATCACATTTCTAGTGAAGTTCTCCCATTTGAGATCCCGTCCATAGAAAGCAAGCAGGGTGAAAAAAAGTATGTAATCACTGGAAAGGAGATTCCTTCCCCAAAGGAAGGTCCAGAATATGGGAATAATCGTTCTAGTGAATCTACAAGTAATTCAGTGAGAGCAAAAATTTCAACGCCTTCCAATAGCCCTCCATTCCTCCGGTATGTACCATTATCACGCCATAAGAATGGACAATCACCAATCGCAGAATGCCTTCAATCTACAGAAGACATGGGAAGGCCTCCTGCAAAGCTCACGATGGAGGATGTAGCCATATTGAAAGAAAATCATGTCATGCTTTTAACTTCATCCGCAAATCCTTTGCCCTCGAATCCGCTAAATGGATTCGTGAGGTCTTCGCAAAGTCTGACAGAGCATGGTATTCTACCAAGTGAGCGACGAAAGAATGGTTCGACCCAAAGGCATGTAGGCTATTAGCTAAAGCAGGATACGATTTCTCAAAACAAGGGGACTTAGGGAAACTAATTCTAGAAGCCATCGGAGAAAAGATGCATGGCTTTAGCAAAACACAAAGGAAAATGCGGCTTGAAGGGCATGAAATTCCTATCCCAAAGACCGGATTAGGTTATACTCCTGAACAACCAGCTCAAATATGGATCAAGAAAAGAAGCAATGCTTCAAGTTCCCAATACATGACAGTGGAGGTCGGCGAAAGTTCGAATCAAAGAAAAGATCACTCTTCTTCACGCGTCTCAGTGTTTGATCGCAACGAGGCCTCATCATCACGAATCACAGTGTTCGACAGGTTAAATACAACTTATTTAAAACAAAATCGAGACACTCTTGCGTGTAGATCAGTCTTTGATCGATTAGGGGCAATGAAAAGGCCCGTTGATTGTTGCTCTCAAAACTCAATAAACTTTGAGGTTCAAAAGGAGGAGAAAGCTGATGATGAGATCCGCAGTAGCATTCCTTCACGCATGAAACGTAACTGTACCCTAGATATTAGCACTGAAGGGTCGCTCAAAGTCAAAAGGCGAACGATTGTACACATAAGTCAGTCACTCGTCCACAATGAGCAAATTGAAGAGGTATCATCCTCATTTCATATTACAATAGAAGAAGGTACACTTTCAGATGCTGAAGCAACCAATGAAGAGGTCGATGAAGCTCCCCTAGCCTTGGAAGATGGAGTACAGGCTACAGTTGATGAACTCAAAGAGATCAATTTAGGAACTGCTGAGGAACCCCGGCCAACTTTCATCAGTGCGCTTCTCACCCCTAAAGAAGAAGAAAGGTACCTCAAGCTCCTAGTAGAATATAAAGATGTGTTTGCTTGGACTTACAAGGAAATGCCTGGGCTCAATCCAGGTATTGCTCTACACCATTTGGCGGTAAAGAAGGGCGTGCACCCAGTCAAACAAGCCCAAAGACGCTTTCGGCTAGAGCTTATCCCTCAAATAGAAACCGAGGTCAATAAGCTCATTGAAGCGGGTTTCATTCGTGAAGTACAGTACCCGAAATGGATTGCTAATATCGTCCCTGTCAAAAAGAAGAATGGACAAATCCGGGTGTGCGTTGACTTCCATGATTTGAACAATGCATGTCCCAAAGATGATTTTCCATTACCCATCACTAAGGTCATGGTTGACGCTACCACTAGTCATGAAGCTTTATCTTTCATGGATGGTTTTTCAGGTTACAACCAAATTCGAATGAATCCGAAGGATGAAGAGCTTACAGCTTTTCGTACTCCTAAGGGTATTTACTATTACAAAGTAATGCCTTTCGGGCTAAAGAACGCTGGTGCTACTTATCAACGGGCCATGCAAAATATCTTTGATAATGTACTTCATAAATACGTGGAGTGTTATGTAGATGATCTGGTGGTTAAAACAAAAAGAAGGGAAGACCATCTGGCAGAACTGCAATCCGTGTACAACCGCTTAAGAAAGTATCAGCTTAAAATGAACCCCCGCAAATGCGCTTTTGGCGTAACATCTGGTAAATTTCTTGGCTTCATTGTGAGGCATCGCGGTATTGAAATTGACCAGTCCAAAATTGAAGCTATCCAGAAAATGCCAGAGCCCAAGAATCTGCGAGAGCTTAGAGGCTTGCAGGGAAAACTAGCCTACATACGACGATTTATCTCGAACTTGGCTGGTCGATGTCAACCTTTCAATAAATTGATGAAGAAGGATATGCACTTTGAATGGGATGAGGCTTGTAGCAATGCTTTTGCTCGCATCAAAAGATACTTGCTTAATCCTCCAGTCTTAGGTGCTCCTATCCCAGGGAAGCCTCTGGTGCTGTACATTGCGACGCAAGAAAAGTCTCTAGGTGCTCTTATGGCACAAGAAAATAAGGAGGGGAAAGAAAGAGCTCTTTATTATCTGAGTCGAACTCTCAATGGGGCTGAATTAAATTATTCTCCTATTGAAAAGATGTGTCTCGCTCTTTTCTTTGCTATAGACAAACTGGAGCACTACATGCAAGCATATACGGTTCGTTTGATAGCAAAGGCAAACCCGATTAAATATGTTCTCTCCAAGCCAGTGGTTTCGGGTCATATAGCTCGATGGGCAGTCCTGCTACAACAATATGACCTTGCATATATTCCACAAAAAGCTGTCAAAGGACAAACATTGGCAGACTTTTTAGCTGATCACCCAATTCCATCTGATTGGGAGTTCTCCGATGATTTCCCAGATGAAGATGTGTTTTACATTGAAGTAATGCCACTATGGATGATGTTTTTCGATGGGGCTGCACGTCAAGAAGGAGCGGGGGCAGGTGTAGTGTTTGTTTCTCCACAACGGCAAATACTTCTATACTCGTTCTCATTAAGCGAACTTTGCTCTAACAACGTAGCCGAATATCAAGCATTGATTATTGGTCTACAAATGGCCATTGAGATGGGCATATCGCAACTTGAGATCTTTGGGGATTCCAAATTAGTTATCAACCAAATCTTGGAGCAATATGACGTCAAGAAAGAAGACCTCATCCCTTATTGCAAATACGCGAAGAAGTTGCTAGCAAATTTTAAGGCCATCACATTGGAGCATATACCAAGGAAGGAGAATAGACAAGCCGATGCTTTAGATAATTTAGCTACCGCCTTAGCATTATCCCAAGAAGAGACAACCAAAGTTGCTATTTCCCAAAGGTGGGTGGTGCCTCTCGTGGTTGAAGAAGAAGAAGAAGAGCAAGCCAACATAATTTCTGTATGCCTTGTTGAAAAAGAAGATTGGCGACAAGTGATCATTGAATACCTTCAACATGGAAGACTCCCAGATGATAAATGCCACAAGACCGAAGTTCGGCTTAGGGCTGCTCGATTCATTTACTATAAGGACACTCTCTTCCGTCGTTCATTTGATGGATTGTTTCTCCGTTGCTTAGGAGAGGAGGAGGCTAAACAAGCCTTAGAGGAGGCTCATTCTGGAATATGCGGCGCACATTAGTCAGGTCCTAAGTTACACTATAGGATCAAACGAATGGGTTACTATTGGCCTATGATGGTGCAAGATTCTATGGAGTGCACCAAGAAATGCGAAGCTTGTCAGTATCATGCAAACTTCATCCACCAACCACCAGAACCTCTACACCCAACTGTAGCTTCTTGGCCTTTTGATGCATGGGGGCTTGACGCAATAGGGCCATTACCAAAATCATCCGGTGGCCATTTGTACATCTTGGCCGCAACTGATTACTTCCCAAAGTGGGCGGAAGCTGTGCCCCTTAGGGAAGTGAAGAAAGAAACAGTGCTCAATTTCATTCGAACTCACTTGATCTATCGGTATGGTGTCCCTCGGTATATCATAACTGATAATGGCAAACCATTCTACAATAGGCTGATGACGGAGCTATGCGAGAAGTTTGAATTTAAACAGTACAACTCCTCCATGTACAATGCCCCGGCAAATGGACTAGGTAAAGCATTTAACAAAACACTTGGCAGTTTGTTGAAGAAGGTGGTATCCAAGACAAAGCGAGACTAGCATGAAAGAATCGGAGAAGCATTATAGGCATATCGAACAACATTTTGAACACCTACTTAAGCGACCCCATATTCTCTTGTCTATGGAGTGGAAGCTGTCCTTCCTTTAGAACTCCAGATCCCATCATTAGGGATTGCCATTCAAGAAGGATTGACTGGAGAAGAAAATGCCAAGCTCAGAAGAGGCAGCTTTATGGCAAAAGAAGAGTGCTAGTGCAGCTTCATTACAAAGACAAATGATGGTGCAACTTCATAGCAGATGCAAGTGCCAATATTCCTTCATAGCAAAGATGAATGTTGGCATGGCTTTAGTACAAGGACAAATGCTGGCACGGCTTCATGGTAAAAATTCTTGATGCGGCTACAAAGACTCTTGAGATGGCTGCGTTGAAAAGACAAGTGTTGGTGCAGCTTAATTGCCAAGACAAAGGCCAGTACAACTTCAAAGTCAAGTACTAGTAATAGCATCATTGTATCAAGAACACCGGTGATAACATTGTTGCCTAGATGACTGCCGCTATGAGAACGTCAAGGATGGATATCGCTAAGAGATTGTTATTGTTGTAGGGCAATAATTTGATAATATGGAGACAAACATCACTGTAAGAACGTTGTGTTCAATGGAATGTAAAGTCGCCAAATAAAGATGGACTTCATGCTAAGAATGTTGATGTAAAGCTTGACGCTAAAACTCAAAGAACAAGGAAGGCACGCTACATAACAAAAATGAGCAACAACAAAGAACTTGTCAGAAGAAAATCTTATGGCATGTCTAAAAAAAAAATTAAAAAAATAATAATAATAAAAAATCAGAGAGAGAGAGAGAGCTTTAATTGTAATATCTAGCCTGTGAAAAAAAAAAAAAAACAGTTAGTACAAAAAAATAAAATAAAAAAAATAAAAAAAGCATAATTTCTCTACACTTATTATGCTACTCACAGAGACTCTGCTTGTGCAATTTAGTGCATGCCCCGGGTGGCCTTATATAGAGGTTTAGGGAGCTCAAAGTCAGATTTTGCAAACTCAAATGCACTCAAAGTCAGGGAAGTCTGCACCGAATTTTGAAAGCAAAAGATGGCGTTCAATGCAGAGAAACAAAAAAATGGTGGCTCACCATCTACCTTTTGACCCTCAAGTCTAAACGTAATTACCCTCCTGTCAGAGCAGCCAGCGACAATGTAGACTAAAATGGCAACAAGTTTAACAATGCCTGCCGTCTCCTCTTCTGGATTTCTAAAACTTCTGACAGGAGTTCACAAAATTCAACCCACATAAATCTTCTACGACCTTCGATCCACCTAACCTGAAAAATTCAAGTCCAGATGCCCGACCACGCGCTGCCACGCGCCGCCAAAAGCTTCAGAGGATCGCAGCCTACTCCTTCATATTCGTACAAATCCAGACTTCATTTCAAGGAAATGGTATTACCACTCGATCTAGCGGCCCTCGATGTGCAAAACCCAGAAAGCTCATCAACAACAGAGCTCTCACGCCCCTCCACACGAAGCCACGATCTTTCAAACCACCCGCGGCCTAGTCCTTCAAATCTGTGCAAATCTGCCTATGATTTTAGAAAACTGACTATACCATGGTCTTTTAGGGCCTTAGATCGACAAAGCCCAAAAAAAATCGAGACCAAAGATGCTGCCATGCGCCTCCGGAGCCGCCGGCATTCAAAACCTCAGGCACACGTGCCAACACGCATAGCCCTCACCAAACCCTACAACACGCGCCGCACGGGCCACGCTCTCCATGCGACACGCGCGCCACGTGCCACGCGCATCCACGTGCTATACTGATACGCGCCTCAGTTTTATGACGTCATGGATGACGTCATCCTCCACTGACTTGACTTGACCCGTTTGTCCAACTAGACCGGACCGACCCAAAAACCTGACTCGGTTTGAACCGCCTGAAACTAAAAAAAAAAAAAATAAATAATAATAAAAAAAAGGCTTTGACCAAGTTGAACTTTGACTTTGACCAAAAAGTCAAAATTTTCAAAAGAGGCCTGTCCCACTCAGTTTTTCGCGTACATTCCGATTTTGGAATCCGTTTCTTTGTTTGAGACTTGGAAATTGTGCAAACTGTCCAATTTTCAGAAAGTTGACTTTTGCACAAATCTTGACCAAAAGTCAAAATTTTCAAAAAGGACCTGTCTTGCCCAATTTTTCACGTAGATTCCGATTTTGGGGTCTATTTCTTCATTCAAGAATCCAAAATTGCTCAAATAGTGTGATTCTACAGCTATTGGCTTTAATGTGAACTTTGACCAAGAATCAAGATGTCCGAGCAAAGCTTGTCTTAATCAGATTTTCACATAGATTCTGATTTTGAAATCCGCTTATTCGTTTTGGACTTGGAAACCACCTATCTAACTCACTTCTCCGAAGTACTAGTGGTGTCCAAAACTTAAGCTCCCAAGATCAAAATTTGAGATTCATCCACTTGGTCTGGATTTCCTCAAGGTTATTCTCCAGACTTCATCAAGGCTTCCCTTCTAAAGTACAAATGAACTCTCACAAGTGTGTCTTGAACTTGAAATTACACTGGGTCACTAATTCAACCTACCATTCCCGTTCGGTGCCTACCGTTCCCATCTACCGTTCTCACCAAAAATTCTCAACCGCCATTCTCAACTACTCATCTACCATTCTTCATCTCTTTGCTATAAATAGAAGGGCCGGATTGATCAAAAACTCATCAAGAAAGACACACTGAATCATGAAATGAAGATTTGCTTTTTTCAAATTTTCAAGTCCTCCCTTTCACAGCCATTTCTCACTAGGGCCTCATCATTCTCAACACCTAGCAACCGATATTGTTTCATAATCGGTTTGAGATCAACCCTCTCATGGTTCGGTCAAAACCCTCTTCACAGCATCATTGTAGTTTTGAGATCCAAACAAACTTTGTTTCTCCACTTAATGACCTCATTTGGCCATAAAATTACTCATAATAAGGCCGGTATTGCGGTTCCATGCTTCCTCGGACTTGGTTGGCCAGGAAATCCAAGTCCAGCAGAGACACCTGTTCCTAAGCTCGGGGCTCCCGTAGTCTCTCTCCAATTGCTTGGTCTTCCAGCAGAAGCAGTGGTTCGGAAAAAACAGCAACTTGGCTGGTTTCTAGGACCAGAATCACTAGTTAGCTCCATCTTTCATTTTTCTGTGCTTTTCCAACAAGCGGCATTAGGTGAAGGTGGTAAAAAGTGTTGGGGTATCCTACAAATTGTCTTTCATCCAACACTTACAACAACTTCCAAGGCACCAGCTCATCAGAAATCAGCCTTTGGTGCTGGTAAATGGTCACTAAAGCCTTATTCCATGTCCCCACCAGTGTGGGACCCAAAGGTCATCGTTGCTGGTACCTCAAAACACACTTTCTGGAATTACTCCAACTTAAAATCAGCTTGAAGAATTTCAAAAAATATACTTCTGAAATTACTTCAACTTAACGTCCGTCGGCATGGTCCCATCACACAGGCGCATTCTACGACTTGCCGTCGGACCTCATTCAGCATGCAGTCAGTCCCGTATCCCAAGGTGTACTTCCTAGAAACATCTACACCAGAGGGTTCCCAACATGTAGGGCCAGCGCCATGGTGTCATATGTTTCACCCATTCACTTCATCTTCATCACCACCACCATCAGCATACCAAGAATCCATAAGCTTCTGAAATTACCTCAACTTAACCTGAGTGAAACAATGACATATGCGCATTCAACCACTTTCCCACATGTCCTCGCCGTAATCCAAAGTATGTTCTTCAGAAATTACATTGCCTGGACTTCTTAAAAACGCGAGGCTAGCCCCATGACTTTGCATGCTGTACCCAGCCACTATCCTCGCATCTTCCCCATCTTCTACACCCTGTGATTTCCGCCAACGATCCAAATACTCTTCTGAAATTACCTCAGCTTAACCTCTGCTGAAATGATTCAATCTTGCAAGTATATCCAACTTCTTGCAAATAACTTTCAGCCTCACCAACCCACTCTAAAGTACCAAAACACTCTTCTGAAATTACTTCAACTTAACCTCTGCTGAGAAGGCTCGGTCACGCAAGTACATTCAAATACTCGTAGACCTCTTTCCGGTCTCATCGAAGCCTTTCATATGGGTGGGTCTACTCTTTGAAAATTATCTCATCCTGCTGAAAGCTCCACCACTTTCAACTATTTCACTTGAACAGTCAAGCGTAAAAATCCGTTTTCGAAACTCATTCCCACACCACACTCCAAAATTGTATGCGTGAACGAGTCTCGAGGGGGCATTTGTAGAGAGGGAAAATTCCCGACCTATCACAAGTTGACACGTCACACTACCAAGTCTACAAAATACAGCCAATTACAAAGCGCCACGTATTACTGCTAGGTTTTGCTATCATTACTCAGAAGCCAACAAAAATTTGCCAAATGTCATGCAAAAAACCAATCACGTATCAACACACGTGTAAGCGATGACACAAGCAGCCTCGCACGTGTAAGCGATGACTTAATCGATCTAGCGCGTGTAAGCGATGACATAGGCGAACCAATCAGACTGTGACATGTGTCACCAATCAGACTCTGCCACATGTCACTCACCCACCCCCAAACTCATATAAATAGAAGCCTTCCTAAGACATTGAGGGAGAGACCAAGCCATCTGAAGCACAAGCAGCATTAGAGAAGATTCAGAAGCATCAGAAATACAGAAGCTTTGCAGGAATCAAGCCTCAAAGCCTTCAAGAACTTCAAGAACTTCAACCTCAAAACCGAAGAACACTCGAAGCAGAATCATCCAAACTATCTGCCTAGATCCTAAAGTTTGCTGGAATTAAGCTCAAAAGCCTTTAGAAACATCAACAAATCACAAATCAGTGAAGCTCTACAGATTCAAGCCTCTAAAGCACCGAAGAACTTCCACCACAAACTTTCAAAGACGAAGAACGCACCAAGAACATGAAGAACATACAAAGAACACGAAGAACAAAGAATTTCTAACAAGCTCATAGCCAGAGATTCATTGTAATTCTGTTTCAAGGGTCTTCGATCCATCCTTCAGCCAAATTGAAGAATATTTTGTGTTCAAGTCAAAATCATATTACCACAATTCCAATCAACAAGTCTTTTAAGGAGATCGAATTAGAGGATCACTCTTTTGTAATTACAGAGAATTGTACCACACAATCATCAATACAAATTCGCATTTGTGAAACTATTTTACTTGTTTGATTTATTTCAAACTAGAAATTTAGTCGTCTACACGCATTATTAAAAAAAAAAATTTCATAAGCCTATGTTTCTGTCCTGATTGATAACTAGCTTACTAGAAGTCAGTTCATAATACAAAACAAACCTCTTTTTTTCCAACAACCTATTCACAATACAAATAACCATGTTGCAACTATATGGTTTTCAAAAAAAAAAAAAAAAACTAGGTACAAATCAAGCACCAAACTTGGTACAAATTTCACAGTAATTGAAAGAACAAATCTATACTAACGAACAAATTTACAAAACCAAACACCAGTAGCCCACAAATCCAAAGAACACAAACAGATTTACAAAACCAAACACTAGTAGCCCACAAATCCAAAGAACACAAACAGAAATAGCGAGAGATGATAGCAAATTTGAACTTCAAGTGACTGAAATGAAGAGAGAAAATGACTAAAAATCAAACCTAAGCCAGGTATTTGCAGATTGACGATAGGCGATGGAAGAGATTTGCAGTTCGGCGAGACTTGGAGAGAGTGATTAGGTGAGATTGGTAGCGTGAGTAATGGAGGCCTGGGCTTCGGTGGCAGCGGCACGATGAGGAGGATCGGTGGTAGGGAGGGGTGGATCGGCGATGAGGGTTTGAGAGTCAAAGGCAAGTTGGGTTAAGGTGTTCGAATAGCAAGGCTAAAGTGGAATTGAGGGTTTTTATTTTTTTAATTTATACCAAATCTATAGCTGCGTTTAAAGAAACATAGCTATAGACATGCTTTAAGTCGTGTTTTAAAGAAACGCAGATGTAGGCAGGCTATAGCTGCATTTTGAAAACGCGGCTATAGACCCTTTAAAAAAAAAAAAAAAACTTATGTTCAACCTATAGCCGCAATTGAAATACGTGGCTACAGACAATACTATAGCCACGTATCTGAAAAACGCGGCTTTAGGTGTGCCTATGGCCGCGTTTACCAAATGCGGCTATAGGACATCTTTAAAAAAAAAAAAAAAAAAAAAAATCGACTGGATGTATAGCCACTTTTTTTAAACGCGGCCATAGGCCTTACCCAATAAAATGCCATTGCAAACTTTATAAACGCGGTTACAAAAATTGGCCATAGCTGCGTTTTCTAAAACGCTGCTATAGGTATATAGTTTTAGCCGCATTTATAACAAAGCGGCTATAAGGAAACTATAGCCGCATTTTTTGTAAACGCAGCTAAAAAAAACGCGGCTATAGCTAGCATTTTTTTGTAGTGTTTCAACTTAATACCAAAAAGTTATGGACTAAACTAACATATTTAAAATGTTAGGAACTAGTTTAACACATAGGACAAACATTAGGTACTAAAGTAGTAATTAACCCCTAAAATATATAGATCTATATTCATGAGAGGAGGGTGCATCACTTCCAAACTATTGATATGTTTTTCATGAATGTGATTTTTCTTTAAAAAAAATAGTAAAATGAAATTTGAGTTTCCAAAGATAGTTTCACTTGACATATTATAATCATGTTTAATTGTAATAAAAATATTAATTAAAACAAAAGCCAATGAGACTGCAACTGGGAAATCCATCCAAGAGCTAAGCCCCATGACAGAGCGATATCTATGCTTCTAAATTCTGAAAAGGAGGACCAACCGAACAAGTAAAAGTAATCCAAGTAATCACTGCACACCTTTGTACGATGGTCACTCTACAAGTACAAGTGCTTATAGGTGTGGGGGGTAAGGGTCAGGGTTCAAGTCTCTAGGAAGGAACTTCACACACATATACACTTAGATTAAGTTAGAGTAGAATTTTTATCTTGTATCATAAAAAAAAAAATAAAAAAAAGTAATCCAAGTAAGCAATGCTTGAGAAATCAAGGTGGTCCATCCAAGGATCCAAAGAAAACCCATGAAATATCTTCATGACTTGGGAAAGATGAAATTGTTGATACAGAGATTAACCTCCTGCTATTGTACATTTCCCTTGTAGATTCCTCTGAGTTCCTAGGATTTAGGAAGGTGTATTCATGCAAGTAATTTACTTGTAAGTTGTTACTCCATTAATCCTGATTATATTCAGGTTCTTTCAATTTGACTCAAATTCTTAGTTGTTAGCTTGTTAGATCCTTTGTTCCTTATCATCAATCATATTTCATGTTCAAGCTGTTTACCGTAGTATCGATAAGTCCTATTTACGTTGTGACTTAGTTAGTTTACTTAGCTTATTGATACCCTATAACTTAGAATTGCAATAAGAAATTAGCTCTTGGTACTTGATTGTAATAAGAATTTAGCCTGTTGATTTCCATCTTCAATAATTACATCAATTTGAAAAGAAAAAAAAAATCCTCTTAATTAAGGCGTCATTGAACTACATTCCTTTTGAGAATTGAATTCAAATCCCCAAATCAACATCTTTAGCAAACATATCCAAGCATCATCGATACACTAGCACTCATATTGATTAGGCAAAATTAAAATCATCTCAAACAAACACAATTAGTTACATAGATTCCAAATCTATACTTCAAAAGTTCTCTTAATTGAGACATTACCAAACCACATTAATTTTAGAAAAAAATCAAATTCCCAAATCAACATCTTAAGCAAACAAATCGAAGTTTGACAAAATTCATCTATACACCTACAATCATATCAATCAGGCAAAATTAAAATCATTTCAAACAAACACAATCAGTTGCATAATTCCAATCTATCCTTTATTTTTCTTAAACAAATACAAATAGTGTGATTGATAGTAGAGGCCAATACACATAATCGCATTGTAGTTTCTTATATAAACCCAGATACAATGAAAAGGTACAAAAAAGGACAAAACAAGCGGCCAGAGCACTTTGTAGTTGTGGGAAAGAGACCATATTGGCTACAGAACGGTTGGAAAGGAATCATTTAGTGTTGAGAGAGAAGTTGAGGGAAATTTCAGGCATAGGACTCTTGAGTCCTTGAATGAGACAATGAAATGTTTACATGAGCACGTATGTAGTTGTTGGGTCAGAGTTGGACCTATAGCAAAGGCAGAAATCACAGGAACTGCATTAGTACTTTGGTTTTATGGAGCAGAAGGCTATATGTAGAGCAAATAAAGATCTAATTATGAAATATATAATGGGAATGCTAAAGGAAGAGAGACAAATAATCATAGCCATCGAAGTAAACCTCATTTTTTGCCCATAGACTGCTATTATGCCGCTCCAAAAGGCCAAGATCATGCTTAGAATGGAAACAAAAGTTAAAAGATAAGCAAGTTGTCTTGGGTATGTGGCACAGGTAGCCGAAAGATATGCAGCTAGGTAGTGAATTATAATGGAGGAAGATGAGAAACCAAAAGCCAACAAATCTAATAGCATAAATTTTTTGAAGTTTCCATTTTCCCTTAAAAATGCTATGCCTTTTGATAGGCCAAGAATGTATTGACCCCTTTGGTAAATTAATTAGCCAAGTGAATTAATTAGATTCAATTATATTCAATAAGCGTGGTAGCACAAACAAATCACCAACTAAGTTAAATGCAGCGGAAAATAAATTTGACACAGGTGATTTGTTTACAAATGGGGAAAACCAATGAGGCAAAACCCCATCGGGTGAATTTGAGGTCACCACTCCCAAGAATCCACTATTATCAAAACAAGCGGTTACAAGTAAAAGGAATCCCAGTACCTAATACCAACCTACAGTTGAATCCTTACCCCAATACCCAATTGGACTTGTGATGTAGCGGCAATCTCTCCTTTCAATGCATGAATCCCAGTACGTGACTAACCAATGATGCACGGATCCCAGTACGTGACTAACACACCAACTTGAGAAAGATGTTGGCTGCAAAGTTCTTCAGTTCATCTAACAATGAAGATCAGGAAGTTCCTTGGTCACAAAACCCTTGGCGCAAAGACGCAGTAGCTTCTAGAGAGAATATGATGAACTAGGGCAAATTGTCTCCGGTCACAATATGCATGTAACAACAAGTGCAACAACCTTGTGACGGCTCTTAAAATAATCCTTATATATGTCTAGGGTTGTGAGAAAAGAAACCCTACACAAATACACATGGATATGCGTGAAATTAGATCTGAAAGTTCTAATTTCGTAATTCTCGACAGATACAACTTCTGTCGAGCTGCTGTCGAGCTTCATCATTAAACCTCAATAGAAATGAATTTGTCGAGCTATCTATTGAGCTTTAATGAACAACACTTCTTCACTTGTTTCTTAGACAGATTTACATGGCTTCAATACTAAACTTGAACTCTTGTTTCTTGAAGTACTAAACCCATCCTAGATTTACCCAATTACAAGTAAAGTGCGTTTTGTCAAAGGATTAGCCAATTTACATAACATATGTCGCTAACAAGTCTCACATATGTCCTAACACCTTTGTCTTTGTATTATTCTACTTCATTTGCTAAATCAAATCATTAGAGTAATCATCCAATTTAGCTCATATGAAATTAAATCTTCAACATTAAGTCGTCTGTCATGTAAGAATATATATAGACCTTGCATGTTTGAAGATGGAAATTAATTTGCAATTTCAAGGAATTTAGTCAGTCATGTTTCCCCTCGTGAACACTTACAGGTTAGGATCATGTCAAAGTTGAAGTTGAATAGAGGCTTCACTCTATAGAGTTTGGATCGAATGGTTGACAGACGAGAAAAGGAAAGGCAAGAGGCTGGAGAGTTTAGGGTAGAGGAAATTATACATAAATATTATGAGAAATTGTCTCGCGTCTTTTTAGTTATATCCACAATCATTGCAAGTCTCAGCTTCATAGCAGCCATCAACCCGCCTGGAGGATACAAAGACAAAGGCATAGCATTTTTAAGGGAAAACGGAAACTTCAAAAAATTTATGCTATTTGATTTGCTGGCTTTTGGTTTCTCATCTTCCTTCATTATGATTCACTGCCTAGCTGCATATCTTTCAGCTACCCGTGCCATATACCCAAGACTGATGCAACAATAGCCACCTGTTTCAAGTCATGTTCAGAGGACACAACCTCAACAGAGAGGAAACGATCGACAATATTGACGGCGAGAAAGAGAGTCGGTTGCAAAAGATCAAGAGAAGAATGGAGGGACGTCAACCAATCAACCAGAGAGTTTCTTACATACATAGAAACTTGAGGTTGGAAACTCAAGAAGTCAGTGTTGAGTTGAGTCTAGGTTTCAATGCTTTTGTAAAAGGCATACATACTTTCTCCTCCTTGCTCTTGTTGAAAGACTTTTGAAACCAATTAAGGGGAGACAGGAAAACGCTAGTGATAGCTTTGGAGGATGACTCATTAAGATTCAAGTGAAAATGGAGAGAAAAATACTTAAAATGACTTCGAGAATGACTCAAAAGAAGATTGATCTTTTAATTTATTAATGATTGATTTCTAGAACAATATAACTTTTATTGTTGAATGAGTGATGTAGTTCTTTTTGTTTTTGGTTGTGATGTTAGAGTTGTAGACATTATTGGATGGATCAAAAAGTTCACCTTAATGTATTGGTGTGTTACGGATAAGGATGAGACTCATAGACTCATGGTAGCTTTGTCATGGGGCTTTGGAGCTAAGACAAGGCTATTATATAGTCCAAGAAATCATATGAATTTTTATTAGTGAAACTATAGTCTCGTAGACAAATTGATGGATTGCTTTAATCAAGTAGTGAATTTTGTACTCATCCTTGCTCATCTCCAAGAGCACTAGCATTAGGGGGTGTAAACACTCCCCAGTTGCTATTTTACAACCTAAGCCATCCAAAGCCCACTCCATCCGGGTTTATAAACTTAAAAAAATTTGCAAGTTATGAATAGTAAGGTTGCATATATGCAACCTTACTGTTCATAAGTTGTAAAAAAATATATATTATTTTAATATGTGGTTGTGTGAAGAGAAAAAGTGAGTGGAGGAAAAAGAGAGAAAATAACATTTTTTATTATTTTATTAAGTAGTTTATATTATTTCATTGAGTTGAGTGTAAAAATAAAAATTGGGATGTAAGGTGAGTTGTAAAATGAGTTGGTAAAATAGATAAAAGTAGTGTTTGAGAATGCAAAATAGGTTTTTTTTTTTTTTTTTTTTTTTGCATCCCCAAATGCTAATGCTCTAAGAGGTGAAAACCATATAGCAGCATCCCTAGCTCATATCTAAGGAGTTAAAAACAAATATTCAGCCCAAAAAAAAAAAAAAAACAGAAGCAAAAAATAAATACTAGCCAACCATTTATGTACGTTTTTAGACCCCTTAAAACACAAGTTGTTTAACCGAGTTATTTAGCCAAGTGATTACTTAGATAAATTATTCAGATCTAGGTTAACACAATTAAATCATATCATGTAAGTAATGCGGAAATATAAAGAATACACGATATGATAACCCAAGAAAACCAAACTGGTAAACAACCTGGGGAGGATTTAACCTAGCTATCCTCAAGGTAAAACAAATCCACTATGAAAGAATTGAAGTTTGTACAATAAGACTTAGACCACTAACATCCTATTACTACCTCGAGTATAAAACTTACTACCACGACCACGTGACAGCTCCGAGTCCATGGACTACTTCTTTTCTTGATCCACTGCAACCACAAGTACTCCCACTTGTGACTTTGAGACTCCACTCAAAGGTTTCAGATCTTCTTTAAATTCTTTACGCAGCAACTGAAGCGATCACCAAGTTCTTGACATGAATCTTGGTCTTGATAACCCTATGTGTGTATGAAGGTAAACACCTCTAGATCTTACAAGAGATTCAACACACAACACATTAAAGACTACTAAAACGTAGCTAGGGTTTTTCCTTTTATACTTGGAGTAAAACATAAAACCCTACACGTCAAACTGGGCTTGGGCTGAGTTGGAAAAATCTACAGAAAATTAATTTGCACAAGGTTCGATCGATCGAGCCTAATTTTTGATAGATTGAGCCTTGCAGATTTAGACCAATAAATCCTGCAATCACTCAATTCCAACTTTACAAATAAACACACTTTGAGTAGCCTAAATCTAGACTCTAAGTTTTGATCATGGTTTGCCAACACATTACAAATTGAAGTTTTAATACATTTAGTTCCTAAAGTCTTAGAACCTAATAGTTTAGTTTGGGTTGGTGAGGTTCTAAGTTATCTTACATTTGCTTTGCTAATGATCTTGCTTAGTATGTTTATATATATTTATTTTAGATGAAGTTACTGGGGATCATACCTTAGACATTAAGACACAACAAAGGTTGATCGAGGTGCTGTTAGGCCAAAAAAACAAGTGTGAGAATTGAGATTAAGCTGTTAGGATGTGTATTTAATCATTGGTCTCAGTGAAACCCATGTTAATAAATGGTTAAGTAGTACTAGTAGAGGCCACCCCATTCAATTAAGTTGATTTTGATGCCTAACACTATCCCAAGTTTGTACCCTATCTTCTTATTACTTAAATAATTGGTCTTTACACTCTTAATCAAGATGAAAATAGCAAAATTTCTAAGAACGTAATGTTTTAAATGACATTGAAGAGTGCCAAAATTGAATACAATGTAACAAGGCCTTTAGTAGGCATATCGCTACTCAATGCTGATACAACACAAATAGTAAAACACTTACCTACAACACATTTTTTTCCTTTTACTAACAACCTAGCTATATATTAAATATGTGTTTAATATTTGTACTTATACAATGCAATGAGACCTTCTATAAAAACCCAAATCCCTATTTATAGGCCCCTCAGCTCCAAAATTTATCTCTTAGTGGAGTGGTCCTCTCACAAACGTGGGCTCATGGATGGAGCTATATATGGACTAGGTGGCGTAATGGGCCCTCTAAATTTTTTTTATTTATTTAAAACTGTTAATATATTAATAGGTACTAATTTTAGCAATTTTGTTCAATAAAATTACATTTTGCCCCCCCTTATCAATGTCATCAATTCTTTTAATGGTAATGTTATATCCGCAAATTTTTTTACAACATTTTTACAAACTATTGAGTTAGCAAATTTTTATTGGTTTGCACACTTGTATCACTTTTTACATACCAATAACCACTCACCATGTTAGCAACTTGTAAAAATTTTGTGGTTTTATCATTTTCCACCTTTTAAAAGCCATAAAAAATTAATATATTAAATCTAAAACAAAATATACAAGCCCAAAAAAATTAGCCCAACAAAAAAAGTACCAATAATAAAGCTAAAACAAATTAAGCCCAATCAACATATTTTACCCAAAACAAACAACTTGGCCATTTAAAAAGTTTTAAACAAAAATCCTTAGTGGTAAAGCAGTAGAGTCAAAGGTCGGAGACGCTGCACATAGCGAGCAGTAAAGCCGC
The DNA here is from genome assembly GCA_030021035.2 of Notholithocarpus densiflorus. Taxonomy (NCBI): domain Eukaryota; kingdom Viridiplantae; phylum Streptophyta; class Magnoliopsida; order Fagales; family Fagaceae; genus Notholithocarpus; species Notholithocarpus densiflorus. The sequence goes on from JARYZH020000153.1 coordinate 1,006,011, forward strand.
TCCCTAACTTCAAGTTCTGACTCTGTCCCTATACGGGCTTACATCATGACAACGACACTTTCCTTAAGAATGAGTGCACCTAAATTCCTATTTAGCCCCTTCCTTAAACCATTAGTTCTTCACTGTTTTTATGTTTTGATTCATTGATATGGTATTTGTTCTTGTAATATTTTTTGAAACTAATCTGTGAAGATGTAGATGTTATTGCAACCATATTGCCTTGAATTAATTAATAAAACCCTGAAACTTATTGTAGCACTTTTTCCTGTAAATACAATTTCAAGTGACAAGAGTACATAAATTGGCAACTTGGCAGTGGCAGTGGCAGTGGAAGACTGGAAGCTAAAAATGAAGCAAAGGTGCGTGCTAGCAGCAAGCCCTCAAAAGCAAGTACCAATGGGGTAATTTCACCTTGAGGTAGAGATCACTGGCAGTTTCATGTTCTTCGAAGAACAGCGACCATAAAAACTAGTTGGTCAGTCAAATTGAATGAAGGTTAAAAGGCAGAATCAATAAAGATTTTAGGATTTTAGTTTGAAGGGTTATCTTGAACTTGTTTTGTGTAATGAAATTGAGAGGAGCAATATCATTCGAATTTGGGTTTAAGATTCAATGGTAGTGATGTTGAAGGGCACTCATTACTGATTTGGGTTTCAAATGGGGAAGAGGATTCATATCATTTGGGTTGGGTAGTGCACACATTAGGCACATAGAGACAAGAAAACAAAAGAGACTAGACAAAGAAACCAAATTATACTCATTTTGAAAATTTAGTAGCTGAAAGCACTCATTTAATATACTAGGAACTATAAAAGCACTCATTATGTAAACATTATGGAGCAAAAGTGTTTTTTTTTTAACCTATATAATATAGTTTTTGACAATGAGAAAATTGAGTTAATTTTTTAAAAATTTTAAAGTCTAAGGTCTTGCATATATTATACTATATAATATAATTTGATCTTAATTAATAAATATCAGAACTAAAACTTCTGCCTCCATGCTTTGTGGTTTAAGATGTAAAATTTGAAAATTGTAGGGGCTGAAAAATATTGCTAATGTGGTGTGATTGGGGTGTGACTTTGATAGATCATATTGTTTTACAGCTCATGCTCTGTCTTCACTTCCACTGTTTGCATCGTCCTTTGTCATAAATATAGATATGTTGTTTGATTTCTTAATTTTCATTTGTCCTTCTTCTTTTTTTCTTTTGATTGTTTTTGGAATATATGTGTCCTTAATTATATTTTATATTTTATAAATATGCTTGTTTTTAACAACTTCCCATCTTATCATTTAGCCTTCAGACTTAAATTAAATATTTTAATGTTGGGGTACATCACTACTAATGGATAGCCCTACTCACGTGATGGCAGGTTTAAGGTAAATAATGGATGGGGCTATATTTTTTGATATTCAAAGAGTTAATAAAAAGTGAGAAGATAGAAAAGAGTTAGAACGAAGAGAAGAAAAAGTAAAAAGATAAAAAAGAGTTAGAATGATGGAAAAGCAAAGGAATAAAAAAAAAAAATTTTATTTGGTTGAGCAGAAAAATGAGAATAGAAAAAGTAATTTATATAAATTTACTCTTATACTCTTGCAATTTGTTTTATTTTTCTTTATAATTACATTACATTATATTATATATGACAATTATAGAGGAGCCATCCATCATTTGGTTAAAAAATGTTAAGGACATATTTTATGTAATTAGCTAATTCTTTGACAAAACGCACTTTACTTGTATTTGGGTAGATCTAGGATGTGTTTAATACTTCAAGAAACATGTTGTTCAAATCTAGTATTAAAGTCATGATGATTGGACCAAGAAACAAGTGAAGAAAAGCTGTTCACTAAAGCTGGACAGATAGCTCAACAGCTGTGGACAGATAGCTATCTATCGAGGTCTCGACAGTTGTGGACAAATAGCTATCTATCAAGGTCTTGACAGCTGTGGACAGATAGCTATCTATTGAGAATTACGAAATTCAGATTTCCATATCTGATTTTCAGCCCATGCTTATGTATTTGTGTAGGGTTTCTTTTCTCACAACCCTAGACATATATAAGGATTATTTTAAAGGCCGTCACATAAGAGAATACAAGAAGAACATATGCAAAAGGTAACCGATGCCTTATTCTCTCTGAAAGAAGCTACTGCGTCTTTGCACCTTAGGGTTTTGTAACCAAGTGCTTCTTGATCTTCATTTTTGATGAAGTGAAGAACTTTGCAGCTAACAATCTTCTTCAAGTTGGTGTGTTAGTCACATACTAGGATTCGTGCAAAAAGAGTGGCGTTCATATATTGAAGAGTTCAGAGGTTCTGAAGCGGTAGAAGGTTTCTGCTGTAAGTTCATCTATAAGGATTGTAGACTCTAGGGACAAAGGTTTTGTACTAGATCTGAAACTTCTCTTTATTATAGTGGATTGCTTTTCGGGAAGGTTTCCCCCCAGATATTTTTTTACTGTGAAATTAGTTTGTTTCATTGGTTTTCCTAGGTCATCATATCTTGTCTTATTTAATTTTCCATTATGCATGATATTGACATGATATTGATGTTTGTTTATTTTAACAAGTTTTATTCATAATAAATCAAATTAATAACTTGGGTTTAAAACTTGTTAATTCTATCAACCGGGGTCTAAATTTCCCAAATTCTATCAACCGGGGTCTAAATTTCCCAACAAGTGGTATCAGAGCGGGTACACTCTGATTGGATTAATTTCCTGAGTGTGATCCTTGACCCCTGTTGTCATGGATCGTGGACAATCTCTTTTGATTCCTCATTTATTTGATGGCACTAATTATGGGTACTAGAAAGTTTGTATGAAAGTTTTTTTGTAGGCTTTAGGTGAACAGGTATGGCAAGCTGTTGAAGTTGGTTGGATTAAGTCAAAGGAAGCGCCGGTGAATTGGGATGAAGCAACAATCACAGCGGCAAATTTCAACAGTAGGGCCTTGAATGCTTTGTTTTGTGGGGTGACCAATGAGGAATTCAAGAAAATATCATCCATGAAAGTTGCCAAGGAAGCATGGACCATTCTTGAGACCACCTATGAAGGTACCAAGGCAGTAAAGATTGTGAAGCTTCAAAGACTTACTAGTAGTTTTGAAAAAATAAGGATGGAGGAGGATAAGACCTTTGATGAGTTCTATGCTAAACTCAAGGATATTGTGAATTTTGCCTTCAACCTTGGAGAATCTATAGCAGAATCCAAAATTGTTAGGAAAATCTTTAGGTCCTTACCTGAAAGATTCCATGCCAAGATCACTGCCATTGAAGAAATGAAGGAAATTGATCAACTTCTTTTGACTGAGCTTGTAAGGAACCTTCAAACCTATGAGATGGGATTAGGTTTAATGGGAAAATGTGGAAAGAGTAGAAACTTGGCTCTTAAAGGTATAGAGGAAGAGATTGAGGACTGAAGATGAAGATGAAAGTGAAGATGAGGATGAGGATCTAACCTTCATAACTGATGAGATTATCAAGCTTCTTCAATTTAGGAAAAAAGATAAGGGCAAACGTCCTAGGAAATCTAAATCCTCTAGGAAGGGCAAGAATGAGAAACCCCTTATCCAATGTCATGAGTGCAAAGGTTTTGGTCATATGAGGATAGAGTGCCCAAACTACCTTATGAAGGAAAAGATTAAGAAGTCAAAAGATAAAGGGTTGGTTGCTACTTAGAGTGATATTGATAATGACTCTTCTGATGAGTATGTGGATGAATGTAGTCACGTTATGGCCTTTGCTGCCTCAACCGATAAGGTGATTGTGGAGAGTGCTAGTGACAGTGAGGATTATTCTGATGATGAAGTACCCAAGAAGATGACCCTTCGAGAAGCCTATGATAAGCTATGCACTGAATTTATAAAATCTGAAAAGACTTCTCATCTTCGTAGAAAAGAGCTCAATGAGGTAAAAACTGAAAAAGCTGATTTGTTAGTCAAACTAGATGAAACTACAAGATTAGTTGAGACTTTTGTTGTGGAGGACACCTCATTAGAAAAGAAGGTCAAGAATCTTGAGGTTGAGCTTAGTTAAGCTAAAACTCAAATAGAGAGGATGTCTAGTGCAAAGCTTGATGATGTATTGAGTGCTTAAAAGTCTAGTTCTAATAAAGCTGGCTTAGGATATGCTATTACCTCCGGCCCCTCCTCTTCCACGGCTTCTAGATCAATGACTGTCTTTGTGCCACAATCTGAGAAAGGTGATAAAGGTATGAAATCCAAAACTGATTTGTCTAATTTCAAATCCTTTGTTAGACCTCATGTTTGTCACCATTGTGGTGTTTCTGGACACATTCGTCCTAATTGCTTTAAGCTGTATCCTCATAAGCAATTGTCCAAACGGTCGCAAGTTTCTTCTCAAGGACCTATACCTTTGTTTGGAGAGTTATTAAAAGCTTTGAGCTTTTTAACTCAATTTCAAGAAAATTTTAATTCTTCTATGTCCTTTAGTAAACATACTAGAACACGTGCCTTTTCATTTTCACGGCCAAAGACTCGTGCTGTGTGGGTGAGAAAGGAGCCTAAGACTTAATTGTCTTTTCTGTTGTCCTCTGCTTTAATTCTTTCTATCTAAAGTAGAACTCTCTTTGCTTGATTTCTTATCTGTTTTTGGAATCATGCTTTCTTGCATCTACATATTTCTTTCATGCTTTCATGTTGTTTGTCTGTTTGTGTTTAGTTGTTTAGTTTATATTTTGTTTTGTTTTCAAAATAAAAATAAAAAGGAAAAATTAGAAAAATTCAAAAACAGTGTGCTTGTGTACATTGGTACTTGTGTACCTTGGATGGTTATTGAAACAAAGTTTTCTAAACTTTGTATCTTTTGTAGCTTAGATGAGCATCTCTATACACAACTAAACAAGTTAGCTTTGTGGCTCGTGTTTGTGACGAGTAAGGTTAAATGATTTCTTGTACTTAACACTCGTATCACTCTTTTTGACGGGAAGGACTAGAAAATCCTAAGAGAAAGGTATAAATAACCATCTCACCATTGTTGCCCGCCAATCATGAAATGACATTTGTATGCTTCGGCATAGCAAGTGGAATGTCAAATGCTTAACATAATTGAGTATTTCTTTTCTATCTCTTATATGCTCATGCATGATTTGCTAAAAAGAAAAATATGCAAAGAAAAATAAAAAGCAAAAAGATCAAAATGCTTTATATATGATTGCAAGCGTGTATTATAGGAGATGTGGGAGTTATAGGATGTACCTTGAAGGTGATAGTCTCCATCAAACAGTTATGATTGTGTGTGAGTTAAAGTGATTTTCTCATATCTCAAATCGTCATAACATATAAACACTTATGCAATCTTGTGATGTTTTTCACACACAACACGCAATATTTTTTGCTACTTTTGATACATGTGTAGGTACAATGTGATTTGGCCATCACAAGGAATAAATGTGTTAATGTATACTCACTAAACTGTCTTGACTTGTTTTTGAAATATAAAATTGGTTAGACTTGTTTAGTGTGTGTGTGTGTGTGTTTTGAGATCTATGTGCTTAACATTTTTATTGATGAGAGATGATTTTGAGAGCTTAAAATGTTGTTTGGATCTTGGGTTGAGTAGCATGTTTGATTGCATTCATATCTGTGTTTTTCTCTTCTTTGAAAAACTGTTTTTAAGCAATTTCGCCAACTCCTCGACACCTCTAGATACCTAGCTTATCTATCGAGCTCTTCAGTTGCTTTTTATTGCAATCTCAACACCTCTCGATAGCTAGGTCGATCGATCGAGAAACTTTCTGTCTGCTCGATAGATGCTCGATAGCTAGTCGATCCATCGAGGTTGGCTTCTACTCGATAGCATCTCGACACCTCTCAATCCATCGAGATTTTCTTGCATGCATTGTTTTTCACATGTTTTGCATCTTTATGTTATCTTGTCATCCATAGCATCTTGTTTCATTACATTCATGCATTTATATGGATTCCTTGTGCCCCCTTGATCATCCTTGATCATCTTTATGTTTCTCAGGTGAAGCTTTCTAACTTTTTGTACCCTTTGTCAATCATGACAAAAGGGGGAGAAATTATGGAGAAATTGTGGTTTTCTTTTAAGATTCTACATTCTACATGTTAAGGGGAGAAATACATGCCTGTGGGAGAAATACATGCCTTTGTAAGGGGGAGATGTGTTTCATCTTGTTAAGGGGAGTTCTTACCTCCTTCTTCTTGTACACCGGTCTTGTGACCATGTTTACATACAATGTGATTATCTTTGATATATATATATATATATATATATATATGATGATGTATGTCTTCTTCACCTACCTCTACATGTGTTGTTTCTTTTTTATCTTTATACACAAGTTTCTTATTATTGTATGCAATTTTTTATTTCTGTTTCACACTAAGATGCCGTGATGAGTTTTGTTTGAAGTGTTTCAAAAATACAGGTTGTCAAAGTCTTCCATGCCATGAACTCTTTTCTTGCAAATGTTTTTTAAGAGTTTGTGTTAGGATAGATTTTATTGTATTTAACAAGTGAATATGAGTTGAGTGATTTATGACTTCTCTCATATGTTTATTTGTTTGTTGTGGTTTTGTCACGGATTGCCAAAGGGGAAGATTGTTAAGGACATATTTTATGTAATTGGCTAATCCTTTGACAAAACTCACTTTACTTGTATTTGGGTAGATCTAGGATGTGTTTAATACTTCAAGAAACATGTTGTTCAAGTATAGTATTAAAGCCATAATGATTGGACCAAGAAACAAGTGAAGAAAAGCTATTCACTGAAGTTGGACAAATAGCTCGACAGCTGTGGACAGATAGCTATTTATCGAGGTCTCGACAGCTGTGGACAGATAGCTATTTATCGAGAATTACGAAATTCAGATTTTCAGATCTAATTTTTGGCCCATGCTTATGTATTTGTGTAGGGTTTTTTTTCTCACAACCCTAGACATATATAAGGATTATTTTAAAGGCCGTCACATAAGAGAATACAATGAGAACATATGCAAAAGGTGACTGATGCCTTATTCTCGCTGAAAGAAGCTACTACATCTTTGTGCCTTAGGGTTTTGTAACCAGGTGCTTCTTGATCTTCATTGTTGATGAAGTGAAGAACTTTGCAGCTAACAATCTTCTTCAAGTTGGTGTGTTAGTCACGTACTGGGAGCCGTGCATCATTGGTTAGTCACATACTGGGATCTGTGCAAAAAGGGTGGTGTTCATATATTGAAAAGTTTAGAGGTTCTGAAGCGATATAAGGTTTCTGCTGTAAGTTCATCTACGAGGATTGTAGAGTCTAGGGACAAAGGTTTTGTACTAGATCTGAAACTTCTCTTTACTATAATGGATTGCTTTTCGGGAAGGTTTCCCCCTAGGTTTCCCCCTAGGTTTTTGTTTACTGTGAAATTAGTTTGTTTCATTGGTTTTCCTAGGTCATCATATCTTGTCTTATTTAATTTTCCGCTGTGCATGATATTGATGTTTGTTTGTTTTAACAAGTTTTATTCATAATAAATCTAATTAATGACTTGGGTTTAAAACTTGTTAATTCTATCAACCGGGGTCTAAATTTCCCAACAAAAAATAAATACCACCATTGATTCAAAAAAGTTCAAAAAAATAAAAAAGCTATTGTTAAACACAAAAACAACCATCAAGACTTGGTTAAAAAAAAAGCCACAGTTTGATAAAAGAAAGAAAACATGTTGAAAGAAAAAAAAAATCCTATTGTTTGATAAAAGAAAGAAAATTGAAAGACCAATGATTAAAAAAAACAAGTCACTGTTTAAGAAACGAAAGAAAACACGTTGAAAAAAAAAAGGAAAATGAACTGAACCTAAAACACAACACAGACACAGTGAAGGGAAGAGCACATTTAGTAATTTGTCATCTACCCCTCTCCTCTACCATTTTTTCTCCTATAAATCACTCCAATTTGGAGAGGTTTCTTTTTGATAGCACAAGAAGAAAATGCATAGGTCCCACCAAAATCCCTTCTATTTTTCCCCATTACCAAACAACTCCACAAATTATTTTCTTTCATATTCTCTCCTCTATTTTTCATCCTCCCACTTTTCACCCCAACCAAACACACCCTTAGTGTTAGTTTTGTTATTAGCAATGAGCATGAAGAATTTATGGGGCAATGTGTTCATTGGAAGCAATTGGATTAGATGCAAAGGATGCGGAAGCACTAGCAGCTCTAGGCTTTTGAATTTTTATAAAGCAGTAATTGCCAGTTTAAATGGAGAAGGAGGGAAGGGGAGTAGGGGAGAGTTTGGCAAAAGTTAGCCTAATTTCCAGCCAACTCTCCTCTACTCCACTTCTTTTGTTCTCCATCCAAACTGGCCATAATATCCAAAGAAATTGATATGGCTAAAAATGGGCATTTGTACAAGTTAATAGCATGAAGTATGGCTAATCTTTTGCACGTTGTGTTCTTCTCATACCGAGAAATTATTAGGTTTACTAAGAGGACTCCTGGAGTGTCTTCCTAATAAATGAGACGATGCCACTTATGCAAATGTGACTCAGTTTCCTAATAAGCATAAGATATCTATATATATATATATATATATATAATAAATTAAAAAAAAAAAATCACAAATCACTAGGTGATGTTATATTTGCATAAGTGACAAAGTTTTATTGGTTGAGACTTAAAAGAACCCTGGAAGACCACTTCTACAATTCCTACAGTTCTCGATGGACCAAGTAATTTCTCACACCGATAAGTAAAAAAAGGGTCGCTCAGTATTTAGCTATTTAATTTAGACTAGTAGATGGCCAATAGGTTTGTCTAGAAGTTGTGCCAAGTATTCTAGACTAGTAGATGGCCAACAGGTTTGGCTATAAGATGTTCCATCACTCCTATCTAGCTGTCTAAATTTGAATATACATATTGATTAAGTTAATGGCTTTTATATTTGTTCTTAGAAAGAAAGATTGAAGTTATTTTTGTTTTGCTATTTACATTTTTTTAAATTTCATTTTAGCTCATCACATCTGATTTCGTTTTTATATTGACCATGATGATTATATTTGTTAGTAATTTGATCTTTAAGTGACATATAAATATTGTCTATTAAGACATGTCATTCATATAAGTGAATTTATGTCAGTAATCTGACTGTTAAGTGCTAAATAAATGTTGTTCATTAATACATGTTACCCATGTAAGTCTATTTTTGTTAATAATATGACTGTTAAGTATCAGATAAGTACAATTCATTAAGAGGTACAACTCACCCATACAATACTAGGTGTCACAAGATTATTCAAGAAAATAGACCGACATGAGTAATATGAAATGGAATCAAATATATATGGCCAAAATAAAAAATTTAAAACATAAATGATAAAAATAAAAAGGTTTTACTAACGTATATTCTAAGAGCATACACTAGTAAATTATTTTAGGAAACATTTTATGGGAAACTGAAAAAGTGAATAACTGTTTTGACAACTTTTTCAATTCTTTGTAAAAACTTTCCTAAAATAGATGATTAGTGTATGTCCTAACCTAACCAGACCCAAAATAAAAATAACCTGAAATTTTATGGAAAAAAATAGTATTTTAATATATATTATATCACAATTTAAAAATCAATTTACAGTAATCTTGTCAACTGCAAACGCAGGCTTTGATCAACTTCTAGATGTTCCAAAAAAGAAAAATAGAGTACTTCTATCAACTCGATAATTCAGTTTCAGCCTTCCTCAATGGCACTATCCAATAAAAATATGGTCAAGAAAAACAACGAGAAATTAAAGAAGAGGAAAAATCAACTCAATAATTCTGCCTCTTATCTTTGATGGTTGTACTGTTGTCCCACTCCCTGCCTCCTTATCTTTAATAATTCAAAAGATTCGTTTCAAGTTGTGGATCTAGAATTTTCAAAAAGCAAAATAATAATAATTGTAAAGCATTGATTGGTCACCCATATTATGAATAGATAAGGTAACAACGAAGACTTCCATGCTTATTTATTATTGTTATTATTATTTTTTACATGTAAATGTCTATAACTTTTTGAACAATTAACTAATCTCTTCCATATGCATTTTATCTTCTTTCTAATTTACATTAGATAATTACAATTAAGGATGAATTCCTTATGAGTGTCTCTAATAGTTGCTTAAAATATTTAAATTTAGAACTTCATGAATTACAAGAGGTTTGGAAAATTACTGTCAATCTTTAAGATTTTTCAGCTTAAATTGGAAGTATAGTTAAATCTCTCACACACACATATATATAGCTATATACTTAATCTTTTTAAGTTATATGTGAGTGTGACTATGCACCCCATACATACTTTTTGGCAAGATATACATGTAAAATTTAACTTTAATGTATTAATTTGTCAAATATTGTATTAGGTGAAAATAACCTTGGAGATGCTCAATGCCGATGACATCAATAATATCAATCTAGCAACACTTATTTGGAAATTTTACAACTTTTTAAAACACTATATATTGCTTATGTTTTTTAAATTAAGGTGGAATGATGTGAACACCAACAATACTCTTTGTATATAGTGAATTAATATTGGCTCAAATTAATGACATTTAAATAGGATTGTAGATTCAAGAGATTTTATGCATATATGCTCATAAGAGTATAGACTTGATCCAGGGAAAAAATAGGCATTTGCCCTTTTTTAAAAAACAATCAGCATTTTGCCCTTTTTCCCAAACTAATTAGGGAAATGTCCCTCTTTTAAAACTCGATTTTCTCAAAATCGAGTTAAGTCCTATAATGGCGTTTTTAAGGAGCCTATAGTGACGTTTTAAGGACCTATAGTGACATTTTATAACTCGATCTCCATGAAGTCGAGTTATAGGTAAAAAAAAAGAAAAAAAGTTGCATGTAACTCGACTTCATGGAGATCGAGTTACAAAACGCCATTATAGGTCCTTAAAACGTCACTATAGGCTCCTTAAAACGTCACTATAGGGCTCTAGAAGTTTTTTTTTTTTATAACTCGATATTGAGAAAATTGAGTTTCAAAAGAGGGGCATTTCCCTAATTAGTTTGGGAAATAAGGCAAAATGCTGGATTTTTTTTTTGAAAAGGGCATTTGCCCATTTTCGCCCTTGATCCAACGTACTTGTATCGCGTTTTTCAATATTTTTTTCCTTTTACATAAAATGTTTGTCCATGAAGCATTATCTTTATGGAAGATAACTCAGAAAAGGATTGGATTGTCAAATTCAAAATCCTAAACCATACATTTATTAGGTTCGGTGGGTGATGACAGGAGAAAACTGACCAACAATAGGATTATGTGATTTAGATTAAGTGAAATGGAGAGATTTTTTTTTTTTTTAGAATTTATTTTTTATATCTAACAATGTAAAGGATGCTTAAGATCTAAAGTTTTTGAGTTAATGAGTTCTAATTAGCATAATTGGTAAAATGTCTTAATTTCGAATAAAAAATTTGGTATCAGATTTACCTAAATAAAAAATTCAATTGGTGTTTTAAGATGACAATAAAGAATAATTATCATAAAGAGATGGGTTCAAGTTACACATTTTTTAAATCGTTGGATTTAAATAGATCCAACGATTAAAAAATAAATCCAACGATTAAAAAAAAACCCTCATTATTACAAATATTTTTATTAAAATCTCATTAATTACCTTCATTTATTACATTCTAAACCTATCTCTAAACCCAAAAACGTTTGGCGAATCTCTCTCTCTACATTCCTCTCTCTCTCTCTGTCTCCTCCACCATTGCTCCACCTCCACAGGTTGCCAGCAGGAAAAAAAGAAAAAAGAAAAAGCCGAACACTAACAATAGAGGTTTGTGAGTGAGAGTCACTCTTTAGAGGAGCTGCATCAACGAAAGTAGTTCATACCATAAACACATCAGTCAAGAGGAGCTGCTTGATGATGGCTCTATACAGTTATGGATGAAAGGCATAGTCATAGATATTTATCAAGTCTCTACCTAGTGTCAAGAATGAAACGTTATTCGGCAAAGTATAGAAGGAAAAGATGAAAGAATTATTTGCAACTTAATTTGCAGGAAAATGATGTTGAGGAATGGTGAAGGAGATTGCTATATATAATATACGTTGGATTCAGTCTTGTATTTGAAGACATAAAAATAGTCAGATATGAAATTAAAGAGGGAAGGTGCTTGTGTGGTTCTGCAAGTCTTTTTCAGTGAGGTCATTATAGACCTACGGAGAGTGACTTGATTGTATGAAATTGTCACAGTAATTTCCTTAGTGAATGCTCGGAAAAGTAGTACTGATACGTATAGCCTGGAATTTGGAATTACTAGAACAATTTCTTTTTCGTTCCATGCACGTCACGTGTGAGAAGGGAAACAAGGGAAATTCGGACTTCATAGACTCATAGTCATGCCCACATGATAAGCATATGTAATTCATACCGTTGGATCAGAGAGAGAAACGGAGAGAGAGAAAAAGACAAAGAGAGAGAGTCAGACGTTAAACATTTTTGGGTTTAGAAATAGGTTTAAAATGTAATAAATGACGGTAATTACTGAGATCCTAATAAGAATATTTGTAATAATAAGGGTTTTTTTTTTAAACCGTTGGATCTATTTAAATCCAACGGTTCAAAAATGTGTAATTCTAAAGAGTTACACTAGATGTAACTTGAACTCATCTTTATCATAAGATATATAGATTAAAATTTTATTACTTTTATTTAAAAACAAATAGTCAATGAGCAAGAAAAGAAACTCTCTTCCGTTGAGGTCCATTAAAAGACTTTTCCTATTCTACTTTCCTTCATTTCTCTTGTCCTCTGAAATCATTTTCGCAGCATCTTTTGTTTCGTCAATCTTTATCCTCTCACTTTGGGTTTTATTTTGCTCAACTTAAAAAAAAAAAAAAAAGAGTTTGATACTTTCTACTTTACGCCATTAATTTTCGTTGCAGTCATCCTCTTAGTTTGGTTTTGCTTTGCTCTAGTTCTTAAAAAAAAAAAAATTTATAGTAAAGAGTGAGATTTTTCCGATTTTTTACCTTAATCTTCGTTGCAGTTTTTTGTGTTATCATCCTCATCCCATCATTTCAATTTTACTTTGCTTCACTTCTTAAAAGAAGAAGAAAAAAATAAAGAAAAAAGAAGAAGAAAAGTCCAGCTTGCTTAATCGTCACCGCTGCTCTCATTTACTATAGCCACTATCCTTGATCTGCTAAAATAAGAGAGGTACTTCCTTGTAGTTCCTCAATTTGATTTTTGTTGCAGTTTGTTACACTGATTTACTTTTTCTTTTTTAATTTTCATTTTAGTTTGTTCTACTTATCATTTTTCAAGACAGGCAAGGAAGGAAAAAGAAGAAGGAAAGGAAATTAAGAAAGAACGAAAGAGGGAAGAAAGGAAGGAAAGAACAAGATGTCATCTACTGTTTCCCGTTTTCTGATACTCAGCATAGTGACTGTCCGAGTCTAAAACAACCTGCGGCTCTGATTCGGTAACCTTCTTATTTCTTTTTATCTCATTCATCCTTTGACATGGTTCTTTGCGATTGTTTTGTTACTAATATGGTGCTTAATTATGGATTTAATAGCTGCCCTTATAATAAAAAAATGGAAAAATAGGAGATAGGGATTAAGAAAAGTGTTATATTACCAATTTTTTTCAAAATTTTAAATTATTAAAATATAGTAAATTTAGTTATTTAACTACATACTTTAAATAAAGAAAAAGTTTGTAAGCATGAACAAAATAAGGAACGAATAATTTTAAAAATCTTACAAATTCTCCTATTAAACATCATTTTCTTTTTCTTTTTCTTAAAGAGAGGGGATAGAGGAATTTTAATTCGGGTTCTCCCATGAGAGAAACCAGTAGTTCTACTAAGCAATAAAATATATAAAATTAGGCATAGCTCACGCATTGCGGGTATATATTATTAACAAAATTTTTGTTTTAAATAATATAAAAGCCTTTTATAGCTCTATTATTCATTACAACTAAAACAAATATAGCATAAAATTTTAATATTTGACTTGGAATGGAGAAAAAAAAATGCAAAAGCATCGAACAATACATATCAAATTCTTTATAGAAAAGATACTAACCAAATTCTTTTAAAAATTGAAACAAAAAAGCAAGTGTTAATATCTTTTCAATTAAATTCATCATCCAAACCAAAAGATTTTAATCAAATCCATGACTAGTGTACACAATTTTAAGACCTTAACACTATTTGATAATTATTCATGAATGTTTGTGACACATCCAATTCTTTCTTATGAGCACATAAAAAATAATTTCACTAAATAAAATACAATCCAATGTTCTTAAGTTGTTCTATTTTATTTTAAACTTCTTGTCATATGAGTAAAAATTCTTTCACGAAATATATTTTTAGCTGGCATTTGTAGTAATAAAGAAAATATATAATACCATTAAGCTTAAGTTTTGTTATTGATTTAAGTTTTGGATTTAAAGTATAAATGACTTACCCTACGATAAATTTTTAAAAATAGGTTCGCTTTTTATGGCATTTTACTTTCTTAAATTATAGAAATAAGATAAAGAAGGAAGTCCCAATGACAAAATCTTAAAGAACTTCCATCTAAATTGATTTTGAATGACAACCGTTGGAAGAGGAAAATGCTTTTTTTTAGAGGGGACGGCCTAATATATTAGGTAAGACCATTCACATCTGTTATCTACATCCGTTATCAACAAATTATTCTATTTTACTATCTCAAAAGCTACTTTATTAATTATACCGTACCATTTTATAACACATCAAACATCCCCTTTCTCAATATAAAAAAAAAAAATCAAACATCCCAATTTTTATTTTCCTATATAATACATTAAAATAATATATCTACCCAATAAAATATATAACCCAAAATCATCTCTCTCTCTCTCTCTCTCTCTCTCTCTCACCAGCAGGAACAAACCCAAAACCCAACACAACCACCCTTCAAACCCAACCACCCCACCACCTGCTAACCATCAACAACAACACCACCACCACCCAAACCCGCCAACCCACCACTGCTGCACAACCCAAATCAACCCAACAAATCACAACAAACCCATACCAAAATCACCCAAATCAACCCAGCAAATTACCAACATAACCCACTACCACCACCACCAATCCAAACACAACACAACCCATTGCCACCAAGCCAAATACCACACCAGGACCAAAACCCACCACTACATGAATCAAAACCCACTATAATCTCTAAGAATCAAACCCATAGAAAAAAAAAATTTACAATAGATCAAACCTACTGAAATCTCCACCACCAATCTCCACCGCAAACCCATTACCAGCAAGCCAAACCACCGATCTCAACCCACATCAGCCACCACACACAACATCGAAACCAAAAAGAAAAAGAAAAGAAATATAAAAAAGAAATTAATCAATTTTTTTATTAAAAAAATATACATCATTCTTCAATTGCTACCACTAGTTGACGTTGTCGATCAACCCAAAATTACACCATTTAGCCACCCTTGATGATACTTAATTTCCAACAAAAAAAAAAAGAATCGCCCACATGTGTTTCTCTGTTTGGCTGCCAAAATAATGAATATTGCCGATCTCCATGCCAATATAAGAGAGAGGAAGGAGTGAGTGAGACAAAGACAAAGTGCGTTGGAAGAGAGAGGGAGGGAGGTTGGCTTGAGAATAGAGAAAAGTGATTCAGATTTCAAAGAGAGGGAGCGGAGAAATTAATAAAATATGTGGTTCAACTAAGGGTGTGTTAGTTCAGTTTTGGTCGGTTTTCTAAGTGTTGACCAACCGAAATCGAAATTTTCGGTTTGTGAAATTCTCAACCGAAACCGACCGAAGTAATTGGAAATCAATCGGTTTCGGTCGGTTTTTTTGGTTTCCTATTTTCTAAGAAAGCAAACAAAGAAAAAAAAAATTAAGAAACCCAGAAAATATTAACAAACCCAAAAAAAATTAACAAACCCAGAAAATCCCTTTGCTTTCCCACATTTTCTCACCACCCAAACACCAAGCACCAAGCAAAGTAGCAAACACAAAACCAAAAAAAAAGAAAAAAGAAAGAGAGAACGGCGAAGCCAAGCTCACAACCTTCTACCTTGAAACCCAGAAATCACGAAGAACAAAACCCAAAAGAAACCTTGAAATCCAAACACCCAGAACAAAACCCAAACCACGAACCCAGAAACCTTGAAACCCAAACAGAAACCCACAAAGAACAAAACCCAAAATCACAAAGAACAAAACCCAAACCACGAAGAACAAAACCCAAACACCCAGAAACCTTGAAACCCAAACACGAAGAACAAAACCCAAACCACGAACCTAGAAACCTTAAAACCCAAACCACGAACCCAGAAACCTTGAAACCCAAACAGAAACCCACAAAGAACAAAACCCAAACCACGAAGACAGAAAAATCAAACCAAAGAGGCGGCGACAGCGAAGGAGGCAGCGGCGACAACGGGGCTTGTTGATGTTTTCTCTCTGGATCTTTGGGTGGGTTTCTTGATTCTCTCTGAATCTTGTTCTTGGTGTTTGTTGGGTTTTTCATTTCTAAGGGTCGAACCTTGGCTGACTGGAGACAAGGGCATGTCCATGCCGCTAGGATATCAAAAACTTTGTTGAAATAATTTGTACAAATTATTATTTAATATATTTCGATTCGGTTTGGTCAGTTCGGTGTATTAGAATTTGCAACCGAAAATCAAACCGAAACCGAACCGAACCGAAATTTTTGCATCGGTTCGGTCGGTTTGAAGCGGTTTTTTCGGTTCGTCGGTTTTTTGCACACCCCTAGGTTCAACTGTTCAAGTTTTACCAATTGCTACAGTACCGTCAAACATATAAGACGGTACTAAAGCACTATTGCAAATTTTTTTGCAATTAGAAGACCGGGTAATGCGTGTTATTTGTACTTTGATGCTAAAATAGACCATATTTTGCCATTTACTAGTCCGGATGTGAATGCTCTAAGGGCCAAGCTGGGGAAAAAATTATGTTGAGTTATTAGATTAAAAAGTAGTTCTAGCTTCCGGAATACTCAAAGATTCAGCTATTTCTTGTACAAAAATGGACTTGATCCCGTCCCAAGTAACAAATATGTTTTCTACTTTTCTTGTACACACTTTTTAAAAAGAAAATAGTAACAATATGTCGATCCAAAAAAGGGCATAGCCTTTGAGGAACAGAATGGATCTGCATAAAAACAAAGAATTTCCCTTTTCTGATTGATGAGGCGATCACCTTCTTCATAGGTTAGACACCGTCATAAAATGAAACTTGTCATTAAAAAAATAGATAAGAAAAGAAAAGAAAATTAATATACTGCAAAAGAACATAACATCACGAACACTACTCAAGAACCAAAATATACACCAACACAATGAAAAACCCAAAACAGAATGTAGATAACAAAAAAATCATCACATAAAATAATTGAGCAAAAATCATATTACCAAAAGAACTAAAAATAGACAATAAAACAGACTAGCAATCTAGTGAGAGCATTGAGAGAACAAACCAAGAAAGCAATAATTTAACGACCAATCTAAAGCAATACACTTTAGGGCAAAAGGGAAATTACTCCTGTCGGATGCCATTGCCATGTGACCTTTGGAATTCTCAGACTATGATTAATGTTGAACAAACAAAAAAAAAAAAAAAACGTTGAAGAAAAAAGTAAGTTAAATATTTTTTTTAATTAATATCTAGATATATATAAAATGGTACCATTTACAATTTTCCATGAGGCCCCACAAAATATTGAGCCAACCCTGTAAAAATAGGAGTTAGGACATCAGACGGCATGAGAATTTACTTGTCAACAGCGTAATTTCCTATTAGATTTGATATTATACTTATCCAAAAAAAAATCCTATTAAATTTGATTTTGGGAATTATTATTTTCACACTTCTTGTTATTTTTAGACCAACTTCCGTAATATGATGGATTGGATAAAGGATATATGATCATAAGTATTTCAAACTAAGAAAAATAATGCCACCACATGTACTTTAGATTCCATATTAACTAATAATTAGTGTCCCTAAAAAAGGAGGCTATATCTATGGGGATTCGGGTTCGAGTTCAGGTTCAGGTTCGGGTGCGGGTGCGGTGTGGCGACTCGGCAATTTTTGAAAAAGTAAGGTGTGGGTGCGGCGGAATATGTTTTTTTAAAAATTATTAAAAATATTTTTATTTATATTTTCTATATTTTGCTAAGCATACTTTTTCATATAATTGTAAACATATACCAATTTAAAAGTAATAGTAGTTAATAATTAAAACATGACGTTCATAAATTAGAATGCAACCCACAAGTTTGAAACTAAAACATTCCATGATGTTCG
The DNA here is from genome assembly GCA_030021035.2 of Notholithocarpus densiflorus. Lineage (NCBI taxonomy): Eukaryota > Viridiplantae > Streptophyta > Magnoliopsida > Fagales > Fagaceae > Notholithocarpus > Notholithocarpus densiflorus. The sequence goes on from JARYZH020000153.1 coordinate 1,024,332, forward strand.
GAAATTAGAATACAACCTACAAGTTTGAAACTAAAACAAAATAGAAGATAAGTGTTCAAGATAATCAAATACAAATGTCATCATCATTTTCAAGATCAATAGTTTCATTTTGAACTTCACTTTCACTAGTGATAACACTAGTGCTAGCATTCCCAATAACCATGGCCTCCAACTCTAGTTCATCAAGTGTAAGGGTAGCATTCTCAAGAATTCTAGCTCCTCCATGTATGTCACTCTCATTCCAAGAGTCTCTTGCTATATCCCACATCTTTGTTGCTACATTTATGTACTTCTCATGGTGCCTTGACAAGAGTTGAAGATTAGAATGCACATATACCAAATCCTTAACATGTGTAGGAGCCATTTTGTTTTTTTTAAGGAATGAATGAATTTGTATGTGATCAAATTCCTCTCAGCATATGAGGATGAACAAAGTTGTCCAAGAAGTTTAAAGGCAGGAAACCTCACTCCTGAAAATGTATCAAACTCAATTTTCACCATCCTTAATTCATTCTCATCTTCAAAGTATTGCTCCAAACTCTTGCTCCTTTCTACAGAAATTCTTGTAGCATATCATAAATAGATGCTATGAATTCAATGATACAATCAATAACATCCCACCGATGATCACTTAAAATCAAATCTTTCACTTTTTGAGCTTTTCCAACATCATCCTCTCTATAAGATGCCCATTAATCACTAATAGCCATGGGTTGAAGGCATCTTTTTATCAACTTCAACCTTTTTAGTATGACAATAATCGAAGCAAATCTAGTACTAGCAACTTGGAGCAGTTTTAATGGACAAAATTCATTAAACATTGCCAACCTCATTGAATGGTTCATGATAAAAACATGTATGAAGGATGCATCATCAGCAATACGTATAATCCAACTACGTTCCTTATATGTAACTTCATTCTTTTCAGTGTTTTTTACTGCACAAATATTCTTCAAAGCTAAATTGAGAGTGTGGACAACACATGTTATCCAAAATATTTTGGGATACTCACCTTCAATAAGAGCTCCAGCAGCCTTCATCACATTAGCATTATCAGTGATGACTTTGACAACTTTTTCATATCCAATCTCTTTTATAGCATCCTTCAACAACTCAACAATAAAATGTTTGTCTTTGTACTCACTTGACCCATCAATTGCCTCTATAAACATTGGACCCTTATCTGATGCAGCCATTATATTAATAAGAGGTCTCCTTTGTGGATCTGACTATCCACCAGAAACTATACTTACACCATTTGCAAGCCAAGAGTCCTTAATTGGTTTCAAAAGTATTTCAACAATTGCTTTTTCTTTTTGCAAAAGTGTTGTTCTCAAGACATTGTATCCTGGAGGAACATAACTCGGAATGTTATGGGTAGCAGCATATGCATAGGAATTACAATAATTTGGGTTCCTTGCAAAGTGAAATGGAAGCCCACTTATATAAAACATCCTAGAAATTCTACTATTCAATTAAGCTCTAGCGCTCTCTCCAAAGAAGAATTCCCAATCACCTTCCTCCTCTTACCATCAACCACTGCATCTATACTACCATTCCCTTCTTGTCCATAGAATGAGGGACTAGGCCCAGGGAAAGGTGGGGGGTAAGGGAATTCAACTTCTACTTTCTCGCTCTAACTTATCATTCTCAACCTAATCATGCACTCTCTGCATTTACAATCTATGGCCCGGTGTCGCTTTCATACATGCTTTAATACCTTTACCACTAATTTTTAATAAATGAGCCTTAACCCTAGAATAGGATCCCACAAAAGTTCCATCACAATAGTTGCACTTAAAATGTGTGTTCCACCTGATTTAGAAGTAGAACTAGCAGGTTTTTCCAATTTAGTTACATACTTCCAAAGAAGACCTTCATCTGATGAAGGTTTTGTGCTAGTAGCTTCATCCATTGAAAATTCAATAATTTCAATTTAAGTTGTTTGACCTACAAATAATTTGACAAATATATAATAACTAAATAAGAAATCAAGTAATCAACTCAAGTCTCAACATTACAGCTTATATAAAAAATTTTAAAAAATCAGATAATAGATACAAATTGAGAGACAGATATAGAATGAGCAATAGAGCATGTAAGAGTATAATGGAAGGTGAGAATGAAAGCAAAATACCTGAGTGAGCTTGGGACTTGGGTCAATGAGCTTGAGGCTGAGATTGAGACCGAGAGATGAAGAGTGAGCTTAGGCAATGAGGCAAAGGAGAGATTTTGAGTGAGTGGTAGCGGGTCAGGGAGTGAGAGAGGAAAGACGAAGAGTGAGAGAACGAGAAAGACAGAGAGCTCTGTCGTTTGAGAGGGATTAGGGTTTTTTTTTTTGTTTTTTTTTGGTTTAGAGTTGCTTCAAAGTTCAAAACGTTGAGTTTTGTATTGTTATTATTATTTTTACTAGAATTTCGACTTGATTCAAAGCCGGTTTCGACTTGATTCGGCCAATACAGTCCGGTTCGGCCTGAATCGGCCCAAATCGGCTGGAATTTGCACACAAAAAAAAAAGGACATGCCACTAACGCGAATGTAGCGGCGTCAACTGCTGCATAGCTCGTCCGTGCGTGGCGGATGCAGGTGTGGTGGCCCTAGAGCTGCACCCATGCTTCCTAAGGCTATATTAGATTTTGAACAATATGTAGCTAAAAGCGGGCTATATTAGATTTTGAACAATATGTAGCTAAAAGCCTTATATCTCTCAGACTCTTTTTTTTTTTTTTTTTTGAATAGATATCTCTCATACTCTCAGTGTTGTAAGATGCAACTTTAGAATTAAAAAACAAAAAACAAAGTAGATGCCTTCTTCCTACCATCTTATGGGCAATAATCTATTTTTTTTAATAATAAAATTAGAAAAAAAAGGGACAATGGTCCATTGGTTCACAGCTTATCACAATCTGCCGCATTAGTACTATAACCCAAAATAATTCTCTAAGAGCATTCCCAACAAAGAAGGTACAATGGCTAAAAATTGATTTTAGCAACTTATTTCACAAAAAACATACTACAATAAGGTTGCTATACTCAAAATTTTTAACAACAGAATTACATAAGGCTGGTATAAATAACAGCCTACTATAGCTCAACACTTAAATAATAGTGGGTTAATTTCACATTGAAAAATGAGTGTGAGTTAAAGAGGTTTAAAAACTTGTGCCGTATATTCAAGAGTTAGGCCCTTTTGAATATATACCACTATAAATTTCTTTAAAAATTTTATCCCCTCTCCCCATATGTGTGTTAAAAATATTTAGTATTCTAAAAAATAAAACACTTAAATAATAATAATATTTTAATACTTCTCTCTCACTGTTCTCTTTCATTTCTACTCTCTTTTCTTCTTTCTTTTTTTCTCACCGGTCTCATTTGCTTCTCTCTTTTCTTCTTTCTCTCTTCTTCTTTCACCGGCCTTTGGCTTTCTTTCACTTTCTTCTTTCACCCCAAGAGAAAAAATTTGAGATTTTGGGTTTGGGTTTGAGCAAAAATCAAAAGAAAATGAACTTTGGGTTAGAGGAAACCTTGAGATTTTGGGTTTGGGTCTGAGCAAAAATCAAAAGAGGTGGGGCTGGTCGGAGTGTGGTGGTGGTTGGTTGTGGGTTTGTGGAGGATGGCCAGTCGGAGCGTGGTGGTGGCTGGTTGTGGGTTTGTGGAGGTGGGGCTGTGGGTTTGGGATTGTGGAGGTGGGGTTGTGGAGGTGGTGAGTGTGGGGTTGTGGGTTTGTGGAGGATGGCCGGTCGGAGTGTGGTGGTGTTTGGTTGTGGGTTTGTGGAGGTGGTGAGTGTGGGGTTGTGGGTTTTGAAGGATGGCCGGTTGGATCGTGGCAGTGTTTGGTTGTGGGTTTGTCGGGGTGGGGCTGTGTGTTTGGGTTTGCGGAGGTGGGGTTGTGGTTTGCTTCAGACGAAAGAGAAGAAAAGAGTAGAAGAAACAGAGAAATGAATAATAAAAAATAAAAATAAAAAAGAAAGGGGGAGAGAAATGAATAAAAAATAATAGTTTTTTAGGTAATGTAAAAAATAGAAATTTTGATGTAGGATATATTGTAAGTTGTGTTGTTAAAATAGATAAAATAGTTGTTTTAAGTTGTTAAGAGAGTGTTTAGTAGAGAAGTTTGAGTAATGTTGTTTGGATGTTTTTGATAAATAAAAATAAAAAATTGTGCAAAAATATATGTAATGTTTTATAAAATTTTCGAAAGTATGTTTGAACTTACCTACCAAATATTCTCTTAATATTAAAATTTTTACAATCTTTACTGTGAATGCTCTAATTAGCTGAAAAACTGTAAATGTTGTCAGCTTTCAGCTTTCTTGTGTGTCGCAATAACGGCACGCGTGAAGACAGTAGGAGACCATTATCTTCAATAATATTCCAAACATAGAGGTATGTTAATGTCATTTACGTTGGCTTCTTTTGTCCTTCAATTTGATTACACTTTTCCTCTAAAAAAATTAACAAAATTTGTTTACACTTTCGTTGTTGTCATTGTTTTTAATTGGCCTTTATTTGCCTATACTCTCAAGACAGCAGCCCAACCCAATAAGAAGCAAAAAATGGAGTTTCTTACGGAGACCGTAAAAGTATTCGTTGAAAAAACTGTGGGTTACACAATTGCAGCAGTCGGACGTCAGATTGGTTATCTTCGCTACAAAAAAAATGTTGACATTCTAAATAACAAATTTGACGATCTCAAAGGTGCTAGAGATAGTGTGCAGCGTAGGGTTCAAGCTGCTAGTTACAATGTAGAAGAAATTGAAGCTAACGTCCAGAGGTGGCAGACACGTGTTCAGGGGATCACTGCAGAGGTACAAGAATTTGTTGAAAAGGAAGGCCAAGCAAAGTTGAAGTGTTTGAATTTGAAGGCCCGTTATCAGATTGGAAAAAAAGCACACAAGATGGGATTGGCCGTCAAGGAACTCAAGGATGAGGCGGACACGTTCCATACAGTAGGCCACCGTGTCCCTATAGAAGGGGGTACTACTATTTCTACTAAAGGTTATGAGGACTTTGAATCAAGAAAATCAATTTTTGACGGAGTTATGAAGGCTCTAAAAGATGATAATATTCCTGCCATTGGGGTTTGTGGGATGGGCGGCTTGGGCAAGACCATGCTTGTTGGAAAAATTGCAACACAAGCCATGAAAGACAAGTTATTTGAAAGGATTGTTACAGTAGTTGTATCCCAAACTCCAAACTTGAAACAGATTCAGAAAGACATTGCAAAAGAATTAGAGTTGAAGTTTAAAGCTGAGGACACTGATTTTCAAAAAGCACATTTGCTACGTGAGCGGTTGAAGAAAGAGAAGATCCTTTTAATTGTAGATGATATTTGGAGCAAGATTGACTTGGACGCTCTTGGAATTTCTCTCGAGGACGATCGCAAAGGAAGCAAACTATTGCTAACATCTAGATTTCGAGATGTATTAGACAAGGATATGGATGCTGAAAAGATATTCCAAGTTGAAGTTCTATCCAACAAAGAAGCTAAATTCTTGTTTGTAAAGATAGTGGGCGATTTTGCTGAAACCATGAATTTCCAATCTACCATGGTTGAGGTTGTCAAAGAATGTGCAGGCTTACCGATTGCAATTACAACAGTTGCGAATACATTGAAAAATCAAAAGAACCCAAATGTATGGAAGGATGCCTTGCAACAGTTAAAAAGGGCAAATCCAACACAGATCAAAGGGATGCACGAGAAGGTATACTTGAGTATAAAGTTTAGTTACAATTTTTTAAGCAAGGAAGCGCAATCTTTATTCTTGTTCTGCAGTTCATTTGAAGAAGATATGGTCATACAAATAGATCTCTTATGGAGATATTTGGTGGGTTTGGACTTCTTTGAAGATGTTTATAAAATGGAAGAAGTGAGAAATAGGGTCCACACGTTGGTCGAAATTCTAAAAGATTCTTGCTTGCTGTTAGAAGGTAAAAGGAGTGGTACATTTAAAATGCATGACGTCATTCGTGATGTTGCCATACATATTGCAGACAAAGAAAAGAAAATGTTAACCATAAGAAGTTCAGATGATTCGGAAAAATGGTCCAATATGAAAAAAATGAAAGAATCCATTGGAATCGCACTTTTTGAAGCCAAGTTTAGTGAGCTTCCTCAAAGGTTGGAATGTCCGCAACTTAACTTCATTATTTTGGGTGATAAAGAAAATTCTTTGCAGATTCCTAATCACATTTTTGAAGGGGCAAAAAATCTAAAAGTTTTAGTTTTGATGAGACCAAGTCTCCCACTTCCTTCATCCCTTTCACTTCTTCAGAACCTCCAGACATTGGCTTTACTTGAGTGCAAGTCAGAAGACTTGGCTTTAATTGGTGAATTGAAGAATTTGAAAGCTCTTGTCCTAGTTGATTCCAAGATTAAGCAGTTACCCATAGGAATAAGGCAATTGACTCACCTTCAATTGTTGGATTTGAGAAGGTGCACCAAACTTGAAGCCATTCCATCAAATGTATTATCAAATTTAAAAAATTTAGAAGAAATACACATGAATCAGAGCTTTAATCAATGGCAAGTTGGTGGAGAAATTACAGAAAGAAGCAATGCTAGAGTCTCAGAGTTAGATCATTTATTACACTTGACCACATTATGTATACATATTCCGAATCCCAATATTCTACCAAATTTCTTACTTTTTGATAAGTTGGTAAGATATGAAATATTAATAGGCCCTGATTGGGATTGGGATAGTAATAGTCATGTTGAGTTTGAAATCTCAAGAACATTGAAAATTGACCTTGATAGAAGCTTACAAGAAGAGGATGGAATTAAAATTTTATTGAAAGGTTGCGAATATCTCACTTTGGCTCCTGGGAAGGGTATTAAAAATATTCTTTATGAAGTTGATAAGGAAGGTTTTCCACGATTGAAGCATCTTTATGTTCAAAACAGTGTTGAGATTCAATACATCATTGATTCGATATGGTTTCAATGTGTTGCCTTTCCTGTTTTAGAGTTACTTTCTCTAGTCAATATGATCAATTTGGAAAAGATATGCCATAACCAACTTGCAATGGGGTCTTTCCACAACTTGAGAAAGTTAGAAATAAGAAAATGTGATAATTTGGTATTTGTCTTCTCCTCAACCTTGCTCAGGTGCTTTTCGCAACTCCAAGAAATAGAGATTGAGGATTGCAAGGTAATGAGTGCAATTGTTGCAGAGGAAAGAAAACATGGGATACATGTCAATGATGACATCATTATAGATACAATTGACTTCCCTCAATTGCGTTCTTTAAATCTAAAAAGATTACCAAATTTAAAGGGCTTTTGTTCTAATGTTGATTCTCAACCACTTTTCAACAAAAAGGTATTGTTATGACTTATGATTTAATATCCTCTACAGATTGTGATAACCTTCACACCTACACATTTTAAAGTTGAACATTATACTAAAAGTTGAGCATGAATTTGACTGTCACTTGTATGGAAATTACTTGCTAGTTATTCATTATTGCAAAGTCAAATCCCTTATATATCATGATTATGACTTTCATTTTGATGGAAAGTATTGATTCTATTAATATCATTTACTTCCCACAAATTACTAGATTGACGTAATTTGCTTACGAAATTTCCTTATGAGGGAATATGTTAGACAAACAAGTATCACACCAATCTTCTTATTAGTCAACAATTGATTTTCTTTGTGCATGTCAAATTACTTCAATCATGTCCTTTTTATTTCCTTACTTAACTTATTTGATCATTTGTAATATAATTAGAATGTTTAAATTAGTTTGTTTAATTACTAGTGTTAAGGTCCAAACTAAGTTTGTTAACCATAGAAATCTAGAGGGAAATTGTATATATATTTTTATTGCCGTTTTAAGCTTCAATAAAACTGAAACTACCCCCATTTTCAACTCTCATTCTCGTTTAAAAAAAAAACAAAAAAAAAACAAACAAATCGGGTTGGGTCGGGTGCCCATTACCCAACGGGACAGGAAGAGAAAAATTGTTGCTGAAGTGGTTTAGGTATGAGTGCATACATTAAAATCGGGTGCAATGGGTTTGTATTGGTGGGGTAGCAATGTGGCACACTACCACTAATCATCATTTGGGAAACACCAAAATTGGTCTTTACTCTTTAGAATCTCTGAGCTAAATAATTTGCCCCAAAGCGAGATTTTACTTAAAGAAATTCAATTGATTTTTTTTTTATCCTCGAAGCAATATTGTTATCTAAATTTTGTGAGCACAGACATCACATTTTAGAAAGAACTTGAAGAAATGAACCTACTGTCTGCCACTCAAATCTCTCTTCGTTAAAAGGCTGGTCTGTTTTCCTTTTCCCCCTTTCTTTTATTAGTTTCTTCCATGTTCTACTTGCTTCGTGGGTTTTTGGAATATAATTTAATTAACTTTTCTCATGATTGTCTTTATGTCTTATTCTCAACATAAATCTTCTTCTTCTTTGGGTAATATAAAGGTATGTTATTGACTCACTCAATAAATATGTGAGAATTGTAGGTTGCATTTTCTAACTTGGAGAATCTACACATCGATGCCATATATAAGCTGAAGATGTTGTGGCACAATCAACTCGATCCAGATTCTTTTTGCAAGCTAAAACAATTGCGTGTTGATGACTGTGAAAATCTAATAAACATTTTTCAGCCTAATATCTTGAGAAGACTCCAGAATCTTGAAGATTTGCAGATAAGAAATTGCAATTTAGTAGAAGAGGTATTTGAAGTTCGAGGGAAAAATGGTGATGAAATATGTGATATGGTGGTATCCACTCAGTTCAAAGTCTTGAAGTTAATCAATCTACCGAATCTTAAGCATGTATGGTCTTCGGGTCCCCAAGCAATTTTAACATTTCAAAATCTGCAAGAAGTTGAAGTTTCTAACTGTAAAAGTATGAAAAGTCTCTTTCCAGCTTCGGTGGCCAAAAGTCTTAAACAACTCAAGAAGCTAAAAATACATGATTGTAGATTGGAGGAAATTGTTGCTATGGAAGAAGGATTGGAAACAGTGACTAAGTTTGTATTCCCACAACTAGTCTCTCTAAGTCTTGAATTGATGCCTGACCTCAAGTGTTTCTATCCAGGAAAACACACTATAGAGTGGCCATCACTGAAACAGTTGATGATACTCAATTGCGACAAAGTGAAGATTGTTACTTTGAATGAATTAAGCTTCCCAAATACAGATGGGTTGGGCCATGATGTTCCGATTCAGCAGCCCTTTTTCCAGATTGAAAAGGTATGGACTTGTACTTGTTTCTTTGTTGACATAGATATGACAATTATCTTAAAATAATCCAAAATACTTAAAATTAAAATTTATATTTAGGAAAATTATAAAATGCTCTCGGAGCATGGTGAGGTGGTGCTTTTTCATTTCACGTCTATGATGGAGCCCACTATGAACCTAGTTAGTGGAATCTAATAGAAATGTGAAAGAAATAAGCACCATATCATTGCTGCTCTGTAATACCTAATAATTATTTATTTATATAAAACCTACTTCAGAATATTGTCATATCATATTTTCTTTAAATGGTACAATAAATAAAATCATATATAAATATAACCATAATAATTACATATTAATAATTACTATAGTAAATATCAAATTTCATATGTAGAAAAAAATTTCAATTTATTATTATAAAATTACAATATAAGGTAAAGTACTATTTCGGTCTATGAACTTTATCAAAAGTTTTTTTTATCCTTAAAATTTATAAAGTTTTTTTTTTTTTTCATACTTAACTTTGTAAAGAGTTTTTTTTAATACTTTAGAGACAAAAGTAGGGATGAAAAAAGAACTTTTTCCAATAGTTTAGTGATGTAAAAAATCTTTTTTAAAATTTAAGGACCAAAAGTAAAACATTTTTAGTATGTTTAGAGACAAAAAAACAAAGTTTTCAATAGATTAAAGAAGAAAAAACAAACTTTTTAAAGCCTAAGTTATGGCTATGCCATTTGTGATATATAAAGCTTCCAGCACTTGACATGTGGCGAATTTCTACATCCATGTGGCTATGCCTCTGTTTTGCAATCTTGCTTCCTCCGTCTCTTTCTAATCTTGAACCTTTCAGTTTCTCACCTTCCCTCTATTTTTTCAAATCTCCAATATATAGCATTGACGCACGGTTTAAAATAATTACATAGCTACATCCCATAATTTTCCAAATTTTATGACTTCTTCCTCTTTTTCCCTAGGATTCCTCAAACACATCACTTTAGAGCCAATAAAATTTAATTCTCTCCCCCCCCCCCCCCCCCTCTTTTTTTTTTTTTTTTTTCCTTTTGGGTGTTGGAATCTTATCATTATCATATACATTGCGATTTTCCAATTATTTTAGGTGTGATATAGTATTTCAACTCTCTTTTTTTGGATTCTCTGCAATTGTCATATTACAGTTGTTAATTGTTTGTGATTGAGAGATATGAAGATTGAGAGCTCACTATATATATGGTTAGTTAGGGATGTACAAAGGAAGACGAAATTAGCATAGGGAGAATCATGCAGTTCAATCATGTGAGTTAAGGTTAAATCATACCGTTCGTAGAATGAGCATAAAAATGAAGGTCGATACTGTATTTTACAGCATTTTTGAGATTCACTCTGTCCTAAATTTGATCATACAAGAGTAATAATCTTGATTCTTGAGTCACTCACTCTTTAAGTCTTAACCCATATGTCACCATGATCTTGACCTCAGTGTAGCAATTCTTTTTCTTTTTGCAAGAAAACTGACGAGTTTGATAAATTTTGTTAATGGATGAGAGAGATTCTATTATACAAAGTGATAGTCTTGATTCTTGAGTCAGTCACTCTTAACCCATATGTCACCACCATGCATCTACCAATTTGCTGTATATTAGGTTTCTTTTTGATAGTTGTGGTTTGTTTTTGTTAGAATAATTGTTTGAGTATATATGTTTTTAAGCAAAATTCGTTAGTGAGAGCTGGGAATATTCTTAGGCATAGAAAATCATTAGGAATTGATACATGGAGGACCAAGAAAGAGTAGAAGGTTATAATAAGTCAAGGAAGAGTGACTCATTGGAGGCTTGATTAACCGAGGTAGCCCAGTGAATGGGATTGACGGGTTTGAAATTTTGTGCCTCGGCCAACATTAGCTGACACTACACTAATGTCCCTTGGATTTAGTGTTTTTAATAAATAAATAAAAAACACAATAAGGTTCTATGTTGACCAATTTTGCCAAATAACACAATTAAAAAAAAAAAAAAAAAAAAAGGAAAATAACATCCAAACGAAGTTATTTACTACTTCCGTCCCAATTTGTTTGTCCTGTTTGAAAAGTCAAACTTTTTAAGAGAACATTATTTATTATCTTGTCTGCCTTATAAAAATGTATGAGTTTACAAAACTACCCTTAAATAAATTTATCAGCTTTTAAAAAAAAGAGTTATTCTTAATGAGGCAACTAAAAAGGTGCTCCAATTAGATTGATTTTTTTAAATATTTGTTAGTTTTCTTTTCAAATATTTTTGAAAATAAAGTAGGGGTATAATAGGAACATTAGTAAATTAATAACTTTTATTTTTAGAAACAGGAAAATATTTTGAGACATCCCAAAATGGAATAGAGGACAAACAAACTGGGACGGAGGGAGTAGTTATGTAATATATTTTTGAAACTCAAGTTTGTCAAACTCAAGTTCCAAGTAGCACGCTAAGTAATGGAACCCATATTGCTTGGAATTCAAGTTTTTTAAAAGTCGAGCTCTAAAAATGTGCTACGTAACTAAATTACTTTGTTTGAGTGCTATTCTCCTAATTTTTTTTTATAAAATTGTTCTATTTGGCAAATTTTACCCTCTATGTTATACATTCATAAAGTAGATAGAATTGAGATATAAGAAAGAATAATCCTTCCTAATTGTTCGGAATTAAACCCACCACTAGCAACTCTAGTTCTTAATATCTCCTGCACCACTATTAGTGAAGTCTTTTAAGGCTACATATAATGTTATTTGGTTCACATCTTTTTTTCCTTTTAATCCCATATGGGTTAAGAATGCACATTATATTTTCTAAGTTTGAGATCATTTTTAAATCAACTCCAACTTTTCAAAACTTATAATTTACATCGTTGATTTACATAATGATGTCAATATGTCCTTACATTATGTTTTGTCATATTTTCATCATTAAACCACCTAAAAACAATATTTTCTTTCCCCTCTAATTTCTCTTTAAAAACATCACATGGAACTTGGGCAGTTATTACTTATTTATGAACTCTGTGGAGTAATTTTTAATAATGAAAATTATCATATATTTAGTAAAGATGTATATATAACGTAAGGAAATATTAAATTACTATTAAAAGATTTAAAGTGTTTGCATTTGAGTTTAGAGCTAAATTGACATTGTCCTATGCGCAATTGCACAAAGTGCTTGAGAATTTAGAGAAGAAATGGTTCAAGATATGGAGTTTTTTTTTTTGAGGATGCTCAAGATGTGGAGTTAGTAGCATATTTTATATTGATGTATATACTAGGCTTATCGCACACGTTTTGCGTATAATGCTCTTTTTTATTTATTTGTTTTCTTGGTTTAGTGTTACAATGTTTAAAAGTAATATATAAATAACTGTGTGTTTGTTTTTTTTTAAAGAACGAGGTAAAATAACGTGGGATAATATTTAAAAATGAAATAGAGATTCTTCTAAAATATAAAAGATAGAGATAGTGTCCTAAGTTTTAGGCTTAATAGAAAAGATAAAATAAAAAAACCTAAAACTTAGGTATGGATCCGTTTGGTAAGAGATTTCTAGTATCGTCAACATTGTTTAAGTTTTGTGGAAATACGTGTGGGTGAAAAATGTGTAAAAATATGTGTTGTAGTGTTTAAATAACAGATTTTATTGTTTAAAATTATTTAACTAAAAGATAGAGGTATTTTAGAGAGTCTAATAATTTGTGTAAGAGTATTTTAGTACGCACACACTAGCCTTATCATGCGCTTATGGATAGTGTTTGTGTATATATATATATATACACACACACACTAGCCTTATCACGTGCTTATTTAGTGGTCCTATATTGTAGAAAAAAATGTGTTTTTATTTTATATATATAATTTTTATTTTGAGAATATAATTTATAATTGGATAAAAAAAATTCGAAAATCAACAAGATAGTGGCCCTATTTTTTAGGCAATTTTTTAGTGGAAATTAAAGTTATATTTTTATTGAATTGTTCTTTAGTTTTGTCTCTACTTAAACATAGAGATGAAAGGACATTTTTGAACAAAAAAAAATTAGGATCCTAAACAGGAAAAGCCCCTTAAATAGTAGTAGTGTGTGTCATAAATATATATATATATTACCTAAACAATTTGCCCCAAACTCACGAGATTTTACATAACCAAATTCAATTTCGAGAGCAATGGCATGACATTTTAGAAAGAACCTGAAGAGATGAAGCTTTGTACTCCCACACAATCTCTCTTCAATTAAAGGCTAGTTTGTTTCATTTTTACTCAGTTCTTTCATTAGTTTGCTCCATGTGGTACTAGCATCGTGGTTTTCTAGAATATAATTTAATTTTAACTTTTCCCATGTTTGTCTCTGTCTTATAACCAACTTAAACCTAAACCCTAAAAAAAAAAAAAAAAAAAAAAAAAAAAAAAAAAAAACTTAAATCTTCTGTTTCTCAATTATTTTGGTAATATAAAGGTATGTTATTGACTCACTCAATAAATATGTGAGAACTGTAGGTTGCATTTTCTAACTTGGAGGATATATGCATCAGTGACAAAGATAACCTGAAGATGTTGTGGCACAATTATCAACTCGTTCCAGATTCCTTTTGCAAACTAAAAAAGTTAGGCATTGCAAGATGTAAAAATCTAATGAACATTTTTCCGCCTAATATGTTGAGAAGACTCCAAAATCTTGAAAAATTGGAGATAAGGGATTGCAATTCGGTAGAAGAGGTATTTGACATTAAAGGGGTAAATGTTGATGAAATATGTGATACGGTATCCAATAAGTTGAGAGTCCTGATGTTATTCAATCTTCCGAAACTTAAGAATGTATGGAGTTCAGATTTCCAAGCAATTTTGACATTTCAAAATCTGCGTACTATTAAAGTTTCTAACTGTAAAAGTCTGAAAAGTCTTTTTCCAATCTCAGTGGCCAAAAGTCTTGAACAACTTTGGTCCCTGGAAATACGCGATTGTGGATTGGAGGAAATTGTTGCTATGGAAGAAGGATTGGAAACAGTGACTAAGTTTGTGTTCCCACGACTATTCTCTCTAAGTCTTTCTTCGTTACCTGAACTTAAGTGTTTCTATCCAGGAAAACACACTTCAGAATGGCCATCACTAAATTATTTGTGCATATCTGAATGCGACAAAGTAAAGATTTTTGCATCGAATGAATTAAGCTTCTCAGATACAAACGAGTTGGGCCATCATGTTCCAGTTCAGCAACCCCTTTTTCTGATTGAAAAGGTATGGACATGTACTTGTTTATTTGTTAATATGTATATAAGCATATAACACTTAGTGTAATTATCCAAAAATGTTTGAATTTTTTTTTTTTTTGTTAAACCACGTTAAAATGTTTGAATTGTATAGCTTTTATACTTGATGGACATTGTTCGGTTGACATTATTTTTTTTTCTTCTTTTTGGGGTGCTTTTGAACTGCTCCATTTATTATTATTATTTTTTTTTTTTATCAATTTCTTTCGGTTACGTGCCTTTAATTTTTCCTACATTAAATATGCTTCCCCCCTACCCCACGCCCTTAAATGTGCACCACCTTGTCCTTGGTCCAATCTTTTTTTTTTTTTTTTTTTTAACTAACTTCAGTTACACGTTACACCACCAATTTTTACAGCTATCCTAACATGCAGTACAATCAATAGGGCTGTCCACGGATCGGTCCGGGTCGGGTTTGTGCCCAACCCGCAACCGACCCGATCTGAACGGGTGGAGAAGTTCTAGACCCGCCGCCGACCGCGAAAAGCCACCGGTCGGGTCGGATCGGGCTCAGGTGGGCGACGGTCGGCTTTGATTTCGACCGAAATACCAAGATCAAACAAAGATCAAACACTGAACTTTGATTCCTAAAGAACAAAATCAAAAGATCTACAAACCCAAAGAGAAGATCTACACAACCAAAGAACAAATCCACAAATCCAAAGAACAAAAACAACAATAGACCGCAATTTCACAGATAACCGAACCTAAGAGATGAAAATTTCAAGGAGGCGAAGACGAATCTGAGAGATGGAGGTGAAGACGAGCTGGGGACGCCGCAAACAAGGAGCAAAGATCGACGACGAAGAGCACAGATCAATGACGAAGAGGCAGAGATCGACGATGGAGAGGTAGAGATCGACGACGAGCAGGATCGACGAAGGGTAGACATCGGCGAAGAGCAGATCGTGAGACTGAGAGGAGAGAGTGAGACTGAGACTTGGTCTTATCTCGGTTCGGTCGGGTTTCTTCGGGTTTTGGGGAGAAAACCCGCCAACCGACCTGCCGTTTTCGGGTTCTGGAGACACAGACCCGCCGTTTTCGGGTTCTGGAGACAGACCCGCCGTCGACCATCACCGGCGTCGGGTCGGCCGGTTCTCAGGCCGGATCGGACGGGTTGGGAGGGTGGGTCGAGTCTCGATTTCTGTTGGACACCCCTAACAATCAAAACCCTTCCTTTCAGGTTCTCAAAAAAAAAAAAAAAAAAAGACTTCCTCTATTAAAAATGACTTCTTTCTTTCCCTTTTTTTTTTTAGTTAAAGTGCACCACCACTCCCAAAATAGCTCTCCATTATTATTATTTTTTTTACTTTTTTTTTTAATATATCATAATTTTTGTTGTTATTGTAAAATTATTATAAAAATATTGTGGACGTAATATTTATTTTATTATTATTATTTTTTCATATGAAGGTTGAGAGCTTACTAAGGGTTAGGTAGGGATAAAATATACATAGGGAGACAAAATTAGTATAGGGGAAATCATGCATTTCAATCATGTGAGTTAAGGTTAATTAACTCATACCAGTTGAACTATTTCGAACTCATTGCATTAGAGACTATTGTTTAGAGTAGATGTTATACTAGTACTAATATAATCATTTGTTAAACAATATCCCAAATAACCTTATAAAAATTTGTGACCGCTTAATCATTTCTCATTATGTGATTTAAAGCCAGTTCATACAATATATAGAATCTCTTACCTAAATAATTTTCCCTAAACTCACGAGATCTTACAGAAGCAAATCAAGCAATTCAATTGATTCTCAAAAATAAAATTAAAAATCAAACAATTCAATTGTTTTTGTTTTTATTTTTTTGGTTATCTGAATTTCGAGAGTACAGCCATCACATTTTATAAAGAATTGAACTTGAAGAAACTAACCTCTGTACTCCCACAGAATTTCTCTTCAATTGAAGGGTGGTTTGTTTCTTTTTTCCTCAATGCTTTCATTAGTTTGCTCCATGTTGTACTAGCCACGTGGTTTTTTAGAATACAATTTAATTTTAACCTTTCCCATGTCTGTCTCTATTTCTTATTCCCAACATAAATCTTCTTTTTCTCAATTATTTGGGAATATAAAGGCTATGTTATTGACTCAGTCAATAAATATGTGAGAACTGTAGGTTGCATTTCCCAACTTGGAGAATATACACATCAGGGAGATGGAAAACTTGAAGATGTTGTGGCACAATCATCAACTCATACCAGATTCCTTTTGCAAACTAAAGAAGTTGTTTGTTGCCCAATGTAAAAATCTAATTAACATTTTTCCGCCTAATATGTTGAGAAGACTCCAGAATCTTGAAGAATTGGATATATGGAATTGCAATTCTGTAGAAGAGGTATTTGAAATTAGAGGGGTAAATGTTGATGAAATTTGTGATACGGTATCCACTCAGTTGAGAGGCCTGCGGTTATACAATCTTCCGAAGCTTAAGCATGTATGGAGTTTAGATCTCCAAGCAATTTTGACATTTCAAAATCTGCGTACTGTTGAAGTTTTTGGTTGTAAGATTCTGAAAAGTCTTTTTCCAGTCTCGGTGGCCAAGAGTCTTGAACAACTTGAGAGTCTAACAATACACGATTGTTGTTTGGAGCAAATTGTTGCCTTGGAAGAAGGAGTGGAAACAACAATTAAGTTTGTGTTCCCACGAATAACCTCTCTATATCTTGAATCGTTGCCTGAACTCAAGTATTTTTATCCAGGAAAACACACTTTAGAGTGGCCATTGTTGAAAAGGTTGAGGATATGGAATTGCGACAAAGTGAAGATTATTGCTTCAAATGAGTTAAGCTTCCAAGAAAGAGATGAGTTGGCGGGGCATCATGTTCAGATTCAGCAGCCCCTCTTTCCAATTGAAAAGGTATGGATTTGTACTTGTCTCTTTGTTAACATGTATATGACACTAGCTAGTGTAATTATCATAAAATAATCAAAAAAACTAAATTTAATAACAATTTTTTAATACTAAAATGACTAGTGGGACTACATATAAATAGTTCGATTAGGTTACCTATAAAAAACTTTAAAAAAAAAAGAAAAAGAAAAAGTAGTAGGATTAGGAGCCTAGTTTCCAGCTGTATCGTAGCTGTGTTGAAGCTATACGAACTAACAAGTAAATGTTCAGAATAAGAAATTAGATACATTGGATAGGTTCATGACTACCTTAACGATATTTTTCAGATTTCTTTTTTGGAAAATGAAGGACATAATTGAGATATCCAACTGACTAAAACCTTATATGACATCATCTTCTTTAAAACTAATTAGGGTATCATTTTTGTGTTTGATAATTTATATAGAGAAGCCTTTCATTTTACTAGTCAATAGATAATTTTCAAATTAATTATGGTTGGTAGGTCGGATTCCATATTATTGTTTAATTTTCTAAACTTTTATTTGAGTTTGGTTCTAAAATAATTGCAGAATTTTGAGTTTGATTAATATGTTTTGCTGATCTCGTGATAATTTCAAATTTTTTGTTTCAGTTTATTAAAAAAGTTGTTGACGCATATGAATTAGGGGACAATTTTGATGGGTATCTCGACCCATTCTAACCATAATTTTGCATATGATTTGTCACATGTTGGGTTTAGACCACTATCATATATGATTATTAATCACATTTAAGGCCAAGTTGATTATTAGATTTATTATGAATAGCCTTTAAAAATAAGATAAACATCAATAGCATGCATAGAGTGGAAAAGTAAAAAAAACATACAATATTTTTATGATCGAGGAAAAAACCTGTAAAACAAACTAATTACACAGGAAAAACTTTGGAGGACTTGACCTTATCAATCCCGAGGTGAACAGGTCCACTATTAAATAAATGTTTACAGACTGGATAACTCTATTCTTTGTAAACTTAACTATAGTTATCAAACTAAGTTCTGAGATCCACAGACATTTCTGATAGCAATTCGCTACAATGTGAACCTCTAATCCTCGAATGCAATATTCCCTTGAAGATTAGATTCAGCACCTTTGATGATTGATTTGTAGCAACTTCAGATTCATCAATTTTGATTGTATGAGAATGAACACTGGTAGCAGTAGGCACCAGTGGCGGCTCTAGGATTTTTTTTCTATGCGGTTCAGTAAGAAGATGAATCTTGAGTAGGAGAAGAATCTTGCGGTCTACATGGTTTCCTTATTACAAATTTGTTAATAGTACTAGCAAGATTATAAAAGATAAACTATAAGTTCATTTGGTATATTGTTTCTTAATATAATGAACATATTAATTATAGAAGGAAGTTGGAAGGGGGGAGTAAGAGCCGGGTTCAAGTCTCTAGAAAGAAGCTTAACACACATATATACTTAGATTAGACTAGAATAGGATTTCAATCTCAGATTAAAAATATAAAAAATACAATAAACATATTAATTATTGTTGTTAAGTGAACTTTAATTATTATTGCTTATAATATTTTTATCTATTAGTTTATATGTTTACTCTTTACAATTCTTTTATTTAACAATTCAACTCAACTTTGACAACTATTGGTCTTTGTAATTATATTAAGAAAACTTTTGTTGTGTTAATTTTTGCTTTTGTCTTCACTCAATCACTCCCTTGTCCTATGCCTCTTGTCTAATGTTTTTATATTTATTTTTTTAGAATCACTCATTGTCTAATTGTTTAATTGTCTTTTAGTATTAACATTCGCTAATCACTGATGAATTGACTAGCACATGCCTCAATCCCCATTAAACAAACAACAAATTAAAAACACATTCAAAATTAGCTATTCCATTCACAAATTCAATCAGAAGTATAAATTAATTGTAACTTTTATTTGCAAGAATAGATTGTTAATAGGATCATATTCAAACTAATTTCAGTTGGACTTAAAAAAGATTTAAGGTCAAGGACTTGAGAAGTGCTATGTTCACAACATTTTCACAACAAATTCTAGGTGGTAGGTTGTTACAATTCTAATTTTAATCCACCACTAAAATTACTATTTTGCCCACTATTGTAACAGCCATTAACAACTTATTACTTAAAATTTGTTGTGAAAATGTTATGTACATATCATTTCTCTAGGGACTTCAGGGTGTTCAAAATTTTATTTTTTTTCTTTGACAGCTCTTGTTTGAACACCCTGGACTAAAGCTAATGCCACCCCTAGTAGGCACAAAATCTTTTAGATCTCAAATGAGTAGCTCCAAAGTTCCTAAAAATTTTTCTTAGGGTTTTCTTTATATATTGAGTAAAATAGATTTGAAACCCTAATCACTTGATGGGCCGCTAGGCTAAAAATCCATTTTAGTGAAAACGCATTTCGATTGATCAAAACTATAAGTTTTTGATCAGTCAAAATGAATCGAATTTTCATTCTTACACGCTAAGAAACAAAACCTTGAGCACCTGTCTTAACATACCTATAAACTCTGAAGACTATAACAAGACAAATTTTGATTCACATGTTTGCTCATACAAACTAAGATATTTAAATCCTAACATCATATTTTGTTGGTTATTTTTGTCTTTGGCTTACAATTTTTCT